>OY284489.1:42930292-43530292 GCA_958336395.1 Ctenicera cuprea | reverse complement strand
GCAATCATCTAATAACCATTCAAAACTCCTCCTATATAATAACACAAGAAAGATTTATTTAAAATATTTATTTAGTTAATTTAACAGTAGTTGTCTTGCCATTCTACTTTACCATTGGTTACAAAATATTCTGCAAATTCATCTCTAATATCCTTTGCTTCCATGCTGGGTTTTCTTGGGACCCTATGAAGCGGTAGTAGCGATGACAAGTTATTATGATCTTGCCGCCACGAGCCAGGTATTAGGTTTCCATCTTCTTCAAAATCAAAGGTTCCTGGTGGTGAATAATTTGAACGTGACGCTTTGCTTTTTCGGAGAAAATTATGCAAAACAACGAAAGTCATTATGTGACAGGGTAAATGCGGGAAATTCGAACCGCAAGATGAGCTGGGTTAGCTATAAAAAGTAAAGGAGCTGCCGAATCCAGAGACTCAGACCCTTAGGGTCAAACCGACCAGTCGAACAATTCGCTAGCTTAACTGGCAAATATACAGTTTGAACTTAGCCTGTGTATTTGAGTTCACATTTAAATAAATACAGTTTAAAGTATTTAAAGAATTCATACCAGCGAATCCAGCCGTTACCGAATTGTTTTACTGCAAACATCCCGAACTGTTCAGCCGTGTACGCAATTAATTGAATTATAATTGCTGTAATTATTTTATTACTGTTCCAGTTACCAGTGTCCAGACATCCGAGAGATCCAGCCTGTTTTGCATTCACATGTTCCAAATATCGGCAAGTATTAAGGTGCATTTCACAAATCACTTATTACCTGAAATCAAAAGTTGCGTTAAAACTTATCAGACATGATTGGGGTTCACTGTCGAGGTACTAACCTGTTTATGTCAGAGGACAGTAATTATTAACAGTCAACTTTTGGAGCGTGGTGTTCAATGCTTCAGGGGCCAACTGTCTCTTCCGTAGTGAACTATCGATAAATTTGGAAGCGTAGGATCTTCATGTATTGACAGTCCACTATCTTGCTAAATAACCGTTAATTTTTCTTGGGTGAAAAATCACAAGAGAAAGCGATGTTAATCTCAGATTACAGGGTGCAATATCCTAAGAATCTTGAGGTGTGTTATTCTGGGGAAATTCCAAACTCACTAGGCGAAAATGTCAGTAGTTTGCTGTTAATTTACCCCTTTGTAAATGTACTTCATCGCATGGCGAAAGAAGTTAACATTCATCAAACCAATTAGTATAATACTCCCTGAAACAGATAAAACAACGAACAGTTGATACTCAAACGCAGCCTGGTTAGTTAAAGCGTAACAAACAGGTGTGATTTTAGTGAAAAGTATTTTAAAACTAGCAAATTGTTGTTTACTTACTGTTTGAAATTAAAGGCGAGGTCGCTACATTATGCTATATTGGTAACCGTTTATTTTAAAGTCAGAAATTACCGTTAAGACGTTTAGCGTCACTCATGAACCGTTTCCGAATTTATTTGTCTTTCATTAATACGTGAAATTCAACGAAATACGCACTAATTTTGTCTAGCTTCAAATACCCGTCCACTCGTTCGCCCAAAAAACAAGCGCAGAGACTGGCGTTTGAAACCGAGGTCGTTGACGTACGAAAGTACCGGGACATCCAGAGGGAATTTGAAGGCCGGCGAAGAACCGTACCATACAGAGTGCGGCAGAAAATTAGGTGCCACAAGACTCACTAAAACAACGTCTACAGAATTAATATTTTATTTTATTTATAACAGGTTGAAATACGTAATTTATTTTCCGGTGAATATATATATATTTAAATAAATTGTACATAGTTATACATATTATATGGATATTAATTTAACCCGTTTCCGATCTATACATTATTTGAAAGGTTCTGGTATCCCAGGTGAACCCTGGACAACTCCCTGAAGCTACTCGAAACAAATATAAATAATTTAACGTGGTTCGAACGTTGTGAAACGACGAAAACGTTACAATTACAATGAATGATGCCTTTTCTGGCTGACCAAATGCATCATCACCTACAAATACGTATGGTACTGGTTTAGTTCGACCTATTAATTGATCTTCTGGAGGGCAATGAAGTTGATCGTTTTCTATTCTCCTGAACAGTTCAGTATTTCGGAATACTGCACCGTCACTGACGCTAAGCCTCCCTTGACATCCACAATCAGCAAACAGAAAGCAGTAGTCAGCATCTACAAGAGCCATCAATACTATGCTGAAGTACTGCTTATAATTATAGAAATCAGATCCACTATTGATTGGAGACTGTATAACAATGTGCTTGCCATCCATGGAACCAATACAGTTGGGAAAATTCCATACATTGTTAAACCTTTCAGCTACCTTTTTCCATTCATCTTCATTTGTTGGGATCTAAAACAAAAAATAAACGATAAATCCTTTGAAAACTTGCCATCTTAATATTTAATATTTGTATGTAAGTAATTTATTTTTTAAATGTTTTAGGATATCCAGGATGTTCTGGAGGAAAACGAAAATGAAGAAATTGACCTAGAAGATGACTCTCAAGATACTTCAGAAACTATTGAAAATGAAGGTGTTTTTCTACCTACAATACAAAAAATTGAAGTTCCTACTTAATGATATAATTTACAGCATCAGTAGCATTGCCCTCAACTTCAAAGTCCTACTTTAAGCAGCCTTTTAAAAAAAAGAAGATGGTTTCTGAAACGGATGAAGTGAAAACTAAAATGAATGCAGCATATTCTCTGTTAGAAAATCATATGCAGAAAAGTGTTAAGAAAAAAGACGTTTGTGACATCTATGGAGAATTAGTTGCTGCAAAATTAAAAAAACTCGATGAGAACAATAGGGATGTAGCAATGAACAGAATTGACAATATCATCTTTGAAATTAAAGTAAATCAAAATACGTTATCTAATTCTCATCAGCCTATCCCTCCTATCCAACATTTAACTATTTTAACTTCTCCTGACTATTCACAAAACACTTCATCTCCATCAATGTTATCTACTCATTCTACAAATAGCAGTATGCCATCGCAACCACCATCACCACATGAACATAGCCAGGCATGTGATTCCAATGCAACTCGCCCTGATGCTGCATATGTTGAAGAAACGGATTTGAGACAATTTTATTTAAATTATAAATAAATTTACTAAGTACTTGTTTATACTTATAATTTTGTTTATGACTTTTGTAAGCTTACAATTTTTTTTAAATTAGAGAATAAAAATTATTCTTACCTTAACGGAATTCTTGATTTCTTTGAGGATAGCAATACATACTTCGGGAACTATTTTTGAAATCAGTTGAGGTGAAATTTTGAACAAATATTGAAGGCTTTTGTAGCTGTCACCTGATGCCAGAAACCGGAGTGTTAAGGCCAAACGTTCTTTTGCCGGAATCGCTTTTCTCCACTTTATGTCTTTTGCTGAAATGATTGGTTCTATTTTATGAAGTAAATATTGGAAGTCTTCAAATGACATTCTACAAAAATTTTCAAATCTCCCAGATGGTTCTTTTAACAAATCTGCTAAAAGTGCCGTGCCATTATATCTACAAATTATGTCATTTCAATAAAATAATGCAACGAAACATATAGCTTTTTTTCACAATAGCGAATACATAATTACATGCTTACATTTTTCTGCTGTGATTAAGTGATACCATCCACCATCTTCTTTTTCTAGGCTTCTTTTTTTTTCTTCAGTAACTGCATATAATAAGCACAACTCAAAACTACAAAAGCTGCGGTAGCAATTACTGCAGATTCATGATCATCAGCATTCATTTTCAAACCAACAGTTGCCAAAAACCAATTAAAATTCACCCCTGGGCGTACACCACCACCACTACTATATTTATATTATTATTTTTATTATTAATGATGATGAGATGCTTGTGGACGAACATTAATTGTTGTTCCCATGAAAATGCTCGCAAATGAGCATATGTGTGTATATACAGCTCGCCAATTAACAATCTGTTTGGCAAATACCTTTGCCAAACGGCAAGATTCGGCGAATACCGAATGTGTGGTGCCGCCTTTACACAATAACAATGCTAAGTATACGAATTTTCAAAAATAAGAAAGGTTGACCAATAAGGGAACGCACAGTGGTCTGAGAGGTAAATTTAGCGGGCTAAAATCCAATTTTTGAAACATTTTAAAAACTTATTTCGATGCTTCTCTATCGTTCTTGACAGATTATTAAATAAGATTTTGGACTGCTTTGTAGAAATTACTGCGCATGCGTTGCGTTGTCACAACAAAGGCGTGAAAGAAACGTCAAAAATACGTTATTCTGTTATTGTTTTGTGAATATAATTGTGGTAATAAATGCCGAAAATGTGTAGTACGGATAAAGGTGAGTACAAAAACTACTTAAGAATGAATTTTTATGGCTCATTTATCGGACAGATAGCGTTTCATAACTTATACATACAAATTCTCGAGTTTGTAGAATTTCAAATCATAAATGGAATGCAAGTAAAAATTTACTATTACTTACTCAGAACCACCTAGTGGGTTCAAAAATATAAACCTCCAGTTACAATTTCACAAAAATTCATCTGCCTTTATGCGCCTATTGAAAAGTTATGCGAAAATTTAAAAAAAAATATGTTGTGAAAAATTTCTCTACAAAAATCACCATTAACCTGGTCATAAAAATAATCTATTTTCCAACTTCGACGAAAATTTGTAGACGAGTGCTTTCGAGGATAATGATAACAAATTTCATGTCATATTTTTCAAAAACAAAATGGCGGATTCAAAATGGCGAATGAACTTTCCAAAAACATGACGATATTAGCTGAAATTCAGTATAGGGGGGTTTTCGAGCTTGCTGATTACGAATTTCATGTTAAATTTGAGAATGAAATGACGGATTTGAAAGGGTAGATTAATTTTTACGTAACATTCTCAAACTTCATGATATTTAATATAAAGGGGTTGTCGAGATTGCTAATAAAAAAAATAAAGTTGAAATGTGAATTGATGGTGTGATAAAGCATTTGAACTTTTATTCATTTATAGGAAATATGAGTCAGAGCACCAGCGGCGAATGTTTTACAAACAAGGATCTCTTTTTACTCCTAAGAGAGCAGGGGACTTTGAATCCGACGTCTGTTTCTTCAAGGAAGTATTTGCTCACTGCAATTAAAGGAAAATCCAAGATTGAAAATTGGGATGATGAATACGGAAAAAAAGTGGAGGACGTGATATCATCTTTTACAATAATGTTGAAGAGAAAATGGGATCGAAGCCATCGAACGATAAGTGTATTTATGCAATCAGAAGAAGAATGGCTGAAGAAAAAATTCGTGTTCCCTAACAAAATCAAAAAGTCTTAATGTTGCCGTTGGAAGACCATCTAAAAGTTTCGGGGAAAGCAGTGAGCGATCGCAGAGAGAGAAAACCAAAATCCTCAGGAATTCAATAAGTTCACCAGAAATAAACCGTGTCGCCCAATCTAAACTTCGAAGTAATGGTAAAAGAACAGCAGCTAAGATGGTCGGAGACATTTTAGACACACCAGATCAAGCTCATACAATAAAGAAAGCGCTTCTCAAGTTGGAATTCAAAAAGCCTCTTGCGATGACGTCAGACGAAGCCCTCGCTCATATTTTGGATAATGACTTGACTAAACAGCAGTATGTTAACTTACGACTGACAACAAAGCATCGTAACGCTGATATTTTTCCACCGTATGATCAAGTTCTTGAGGCTAAAAAACGATGCTACCCTGAGGATATAGAAATATCAGAAACGTCTTGCAAAGTTCCATTGCAAAATTTGCTTACTCATACTGTAAATAGAATATTAGACATTTCCTCAATAGGTAATGTTGTTGGTTCCAAAAATGTTGAAATGATTTATAAGTGGGGATGTGACGGAAGCAGTGGACATGCACGGTACAAGCAACGCTACATGAATCCTGATGCTGAAAGCGATGCAAATCTTTTCCTCATTTCCGTGGTACCACTACAATTACGACATAAAAATGACGATGACTCAACAGTTATACTTTGGCAAAAGAAAGTGCTATTCATTTTGTTTTTTCGCAGGTGTGTAATTCTGTTACGAGTAGATCTAGCCAAAAATGTTACATTTGTGGATGCAGCCCAAAAGACATGAATAAATTAGAAAATTCGGATGCAGCTACTCTTCACCCCGAACGATTTCAATTTGGATTATCCACACTGCATGCGTGGATCCGGTTTTTTGAGTGTTTACTGCACATAGCCTACAGATTAAATTTCGAGAAGTGGCAGGTAATATTATAAGATAAAGTTTGTTAACACTTTTTAAAAAAATCTGTGCAAAACTTATTCGCGAGTAAATATCGTTAATTCCGATTTGTCTTCGAAAACACAAATACTTCAGAAAAATTAAGTATCAGTCGTGTTAAGGTCTCATTTCTCTTATCGAAATATTTGAAAAAATGATTGAGTTCATGAAGAACTATTGGACTATAAAAGAATTACGTGATTTTCAATTAATGATTCGCTCTGTACATTCTGTATATCACTTTAACATGCAAAAATTTGCACTTCAGGCAAGATCGATGGAAGATAAAAAATCCTTGGAAGAAAGTAAAAAGAAAATTCAGGATGGATTCAGATCTAAACTCGGATTGCTAGTCGATGTGGTTCTTCAAGGTATACATTGCAATGCATTATTGATGTATAATTTGATGCAACATACTAATTTTGAATCATGAACACCATCGCAATGTTTCAGGTCATGGCACGACCAATGATGGAAATACTGCGAGGCGTTTCTTCAGTAATGCAGTGAAAAGCGCAGAAATCACGGGCATTGATGTTAATTTGATCACCAGATTTGGTATCATATTGAAAACCATCACAAGCGGTCACGACATCAATGTAGATGCTTTCCGATCCTATACAAAAGATACTGCTTCATTATGTTTCATTGTATCCTTGGTATTACATGCCCGCTAGCGTCCACAAAATACTTATGCACGGGACAGACGTAAATAAGCTTCTCCATTCTTCCAATACGTGAGGTGTAACATATGATAACATAACATATATCTATACCTCTGCTTTGAATACAGTTTCAATTACACGTTGCATTTTCTTTCGGTAGGTTTATTATCAGAGGAAGCACAGGAGGCAAGAAATAAGGATTACAAGAAGTACAAAGAACACCATTCCAGAAAATCATCACGCTTGAATACTTATACCGACTTATTCCACAGACTCTTAGAAACGTCTGATCCTTACTTGTCGAGCATTCGTATTGAACCTCGGAAAAAAGAAACAGAAATTTGCGATATCGTCAAATCCTTGTTGATATTCAAAGAAAACGACAACATGTCGGGCAACTCAGAAGACTCCGATGAATCTGATTGATAAAGAATGTAAAATCGAACATGCCGCTTTCTGATTAAATTAACAAAAGTTTATATTTTTATATTCTATGTATTATAGTATAATTTAACAAAACTACATTTAGATACAATATTGAAGTTACAACAAAACGAATTGAGCGCCTTGACTAATGTGGAAACCGATATTGATATGATAAAAACAAGTTTCAGCACTACTTTACCGACTTTTTTTTATCAAACCTGCTGTTTTATAATATACTACTAATTTTAAAAATCAAGAAAACACAAAAAATACCAGTATTTAAAAAAATATTAAATTTTATAGCTTGTAACCAGAATTAGCCTCCTTAGCACCCCTCCCCCTCCCTAGCAATACAGTTTAGAGATAAACAAATGGCAGGAATGAATTGAGCACCCTCGAAAACCTAAATAAAAGTCATGGACTGGGAAAAATATTGAAAAAATAATTTTTGCCGCCTTAATTTACCTCTCAGACCACTGTGGAACGGGTAGGTCGTAGTAAATTGCTGAGTAAAGAGGTGGAATTTATAAAACTTTGCATACACCTTTACATTTACTAGTCATTGTGGTAATTTTGCGCCTAGTAATTTTGCAAGTTTTGCATTTTACCAGCAAGTGTTTTCTATACAAAAATGGAAGTTAAAACAGTACCCGGTCGCAGACGTGGTTCTACGTATTATACATGCGACGCCGATAAGGGATTTTTTTACAAAATTAACAAGAATGGCAAAAAATTTCTTAATTGCGCCGTGAAAAATTGTCTCGCTAAAGCGAGTTGTGATCAAAATGTGTTCGTGAAAATTGGCGAAGGGCACAACCACCTTCCAGACGACAACGCAGAAGAAATGTTGGTTTTAAAAAAACAAATGATGAAAGAAGCGGTAGCCAGCAGCGAAGATATAAAATCTATTTTTGTAAGAAATAGTGCAAGGTACGTAATAAAACTTGTTTTTTTTTTGAGTAGCAGAGTGCAAAAATATATTTAATAAAAGAGCGTTAAAACTTGGTATCGTGAAAGAGCATATCATAATCACTTTCAAGATATCAACCATTTCTAAATTCGAACGCCGAGATTTTTAGGCATTATTTTTGTTTACAATAACAACGATGAAATTTGTTGTAATTTGGTTAGAATCAAAGTAACTTGTATACAAAATTTTATCACATTACATACTTTTCTTAATACAGAGCGCATTAAAAGTATGGGGATGCCGATTTTTTGACGTTAATATTATTTTAGAAAAAAATGTTTAGAATAAAAGTTGTTCATGAAATTTGTATCTACATATTGAAATACAAAAAAAATTTTTTGTTCAATTGTTTTTGAATTACGACGTCGCGATATTTTTTCAATAGGAACCTATAAATGTCTTTCTACTGTTTCATAGGGAATTTTTTTCTATTTATTATGGTATAAAAAGTATTACGGGGTTGCATAATAATTTTCTCGAGAAAACGACAATTAAAGTTTCAACGTAAAATTTATCAACTTCGCCATGGAGAAAGAGGTGGTTTTTAAAGTAAACGATAAAGCGACGTTATAAACAAAAGCCACGCGGTAAACAAAAGCGAGCGAGTTAAAAGTATGCAGACACTGTTGTTTTTTTTTGTTAATATTTATTTTATAAAACATTGTTTTGTAATAAAAGTTTTTCAGGAACTTCTTATCTACATACTGACATGCAAGTTTTTTGTTCAAGCGTTTTTGAGTTAAGATATTAACCATTTTTTAAAATTATTTTTAACTATTAGATATAGAACTTTTTTTATGGTAGTATAAAACTATTGTTGGGTTACATACCAACTTTTACGAGAAAATGCTACTTAAAAATTTAATCTTAATCAACTTCGCTATGGAAAAACATACTTAATGAATAATGAGGAAAATAATAAAGGAAAAAACTTAATTCACGGTAATCCGTAGTAACCATGGTTATTACATTTTGTAGATGTTTTAAGTTAAAATTTCCGTTTACAAGAGAAACCGTGGCTACTATAGATTACCGTGAGTTAAAGAGGTCTGTAGAAATCAAATTTGCTATCTTCATAGCAAATTTGATTCTACGGACCTCGGCATCGCCATTTGCCATGACAGTAATAACAGTTGGCATAAAATTAAACAAATGATACACATTTACTATAGAGCACTAATTATTTATTTTTCTGAACGATTTCAAATTGTCAATAACTTCATTAACTTTTATTTCTATTGTTTGTCAATGATTTATCTGAATTTATATCCTGCGAAAAACTGCTTTTTGCAGATTTAAAAGTATTCTCCACTATCAATACGCTTAGTGATTGTGATATGATCCAACTGCAAATAAACCGTATTCAAGAATGGTGCGTTATAAATAGTCTTCACCTTAATGTTTCCAAATGTAAAGTGGTTACTTATACAAGAAAACTCCAGCCAATTATATATCCGTATACTTGTAATTCTATTCCGTTGAGTCGCTGTACCGCTACTACCGACCTAGGTGTTCATTTTGATCAAAAACTTACTTTCTCTGATCATATAAATACAATATGCAGTTCCGCCATGAGAATGTTAGGTTTTATTATCCGAAACTGTAGGACTTTTTCAAACATTTTATCTCTTAAGCTGTTATTTATTGCATTTGTCCGATCCAAATTAGAATACTGTGCTCTGATTTGGTATCCTTACTATGAATACCAGAAGGATTGCTTGGAGTCAGTTCAACGAAAATTTTTAAAATTCTTGTCTTTTAAGACTGATGGCACTTATCCGGAAATCGGTCTTGATCAGCATTTACTGCTCTCAAGGTTTGATCTTCAATCTCTTGATTTTCGAAGAATAGTATTCAGTCTTACTTTTTTGTACAACTTGCTACATAATAAAATTGACTGCATGTCTCTTCTTTCTTATCTGAATTTTCTTGTACCCCGCCATTCATCTCGTAGTGCACCTGCATTTTATTGTCCTACTGCACACACCAATCTACTACTAAAATCACCTATCACTGTGATGTCGCAAAATTATAATAAAATCTGTAAAGACTGCGACATAAACTTTAGCTCGCTGAAACTTTTGAAAACTCGAGCCGCAATCACTTTTAATTAAATTTAATTTAAGTAATTGTAATTATATTTTTTGTTTTTCTTTGCTATATAGTATGTTTTTTTTTTAATCATGCTTGAATTTTAAATTGTACGATTTACTATTATCTAGTACATCTATTATTTTTTTTTGTACAACTTATAATTATTTTTGTCCTGTAATTGGATACTTTATCTGTTGGGCAATAAAGATATTATTATTATTATTATTATTTGAAATAATAGAATTTGGTTTATATTTTGTATTATTTTTCTCATGCCAATTTACTAGCAAGCATTCTTTTTGTAATTTCTGGGGTAATGAATGTCTAGAAAGAGTGTGTTCTTCAAGTTCCTCTAAAACAATGAAATGACCTGGCCCATACTATTTATTTTCAGATAAACACTTTCAACTTGGTAGAGGATGACAAAATTAGCACCACACATTTATCAATGGACATATTTGTAACAATCCTTGGACTATCAAATCCCCATTCTTTTAAAAAACTGCACACTGGTTCTCACTAGGCTCACTTTCCCTATCACTATATTATTTTAATAAAACGCAGTTGATTTAGCGTTCAACTGCTAACATCAAACGTAGTATGAATTAAACGTGGCGTGATGTAATCAAGGAGTGCTGGTGGTACGCGATTCAAATAAAAGTTTATTTGTTTCAAATACAGTGATGAATGAAATAAAAAATATTTTTTCAGTGTAATAAACGTTAATTTTAACATATTATATTTATTTGATTTTAGTTTGTTTGCAAACAAGACCTTATTTAGCACAAAAAATATTGAAATTAACTAAATACATCTAATTTTTAGATTGAAAAACATTATATTTCTTCTATCACTACAGAGATGATAAAGAATTTGGGGGAGACGGGAAGAGAAATTCTACTACAAATAATAAACAAAACATGGAAAAATGAAAAATCCCAGAAGAATGGGGAATAGCACTAATAAAACCGATACACAAGAAGGGAGATAAACAAACATGCGAAAATTACAGAGGAATAACATTACTGAACACCATAGTGAAGATATATGAACAAATTATTAATAAAAGATTAAAGATAATCCTAGAACCACAACTAGCAGAGCCACAAAGCGGATTCAGACCCGGAAGAAATACACAAGATCATATCATCACAATAAAGCAAATAATAGAGAAAAAACAACCACAAAATAAAAACATCTTCCTAGCTTTCATAGATCTACAAAAAGCGTTCGATACAGTACCCAGAGGAAAAGTATGGAAGGGACTGCGGGAAAAGGGAATAAACAATAAGATAATAAAAGTGATTCAAGATCTATATAAAAGCAACACAAATTATGTAATAAATAATAACATGAAATCGGAAGGATTTAAAACAGAAATGGGACTACGACAGGGAGGGGGATTAAGCCCAACATTATTCAATGTGCACATGGATGGGATTATCAAGAAAAGTGAACAAAAAGCAAATAAATTATTCATTGGATATAGGAACCTGGAAAGAGTAGAGATAACAGCAGGAGTATTCGCGGATGATGTGGTGATAACCGCGGGAAGCGAAAAGAAATTACAAGAAAACCTAAAAATATGGAAAGAGGATATGGAAGAAGAAGGGATGGAAATAAACATAAACAAAATGAAAATAATGGTGATAGGAGATACAGACATAAAAACAAATATTGAAATAAATAATGTCAAAATAGAACAAGTAGAAGAATTCAAATACTTGGGGGTAACACTAGAGGAAACAGGAAAACAAGAAGCGGAAATAAGTGAAAGAATTGACAAAACAATAAAACTATACTACGCAATGAACCAAAAATTCATAAATAAAAAAGAAATAACTAAACAGACAAAAATAAAAGTTTTCAATACGATATACAGGGTGTTCATTTGAAAACTTCCCACCCCCAATATCTCGGTGTACAAGGCTTTCTGAAAAAATCGCCGAGACACGTCAACAGTATTAGCGAGGGGGACATATTTTTACATAATAGTGACATAAATCGTTTCATCCCCCTACCCCCCAGAGCCGCCCCCTTAAAAATTTTAAAGGGCAAGGGGGGTTATGTGATACCTCATTTGAAAGGTCTTCGTATTGCCTACATTTTGGCGTTTTGTTTTTTAAAATCGGTCGATTCGTTTTTGAGATTTTAAGGGAAAAGTGTTTGAGTTTATTAAAACAGAAAGGAGCTTGTAAAACGCATAGTAGGCTGTTGTCATAATGCACTATTGGATGTTTTTCTTGTCAGTACTTGTCAAAGTGTTTGGCATTAATAGTTGATGTTTGTTTAAACTGCTTAATTAGTGTGGCGCTTATTGATATTTAGTAAATTTGTAAAGTTCTCTTGATAATTATTAAAAATGGGATACACTTTGGGTGAAAAAGTTGAAATTGTGTTAATTTATGGGGCTGAAAATCAATGTGCTCGACAAACCGCAGCTACGTTTAATGAACGGCATCCAGATAAGTCCACGTCCCATAGGTATGTCCTAGACCTTATAGCAAAATTTACTGAGACTGGATCTGTTTCGAATAGAAAACGTACTGAACCCAGAGTTTTAAATCAGGCCACTCAAATTGAGATATTAGGACATTTTGGTATAAACCCCAGAAGTTCGCTCCGCCAAATTGCCGCCGCAACTGACATTTCATTAGGTTCAGTTCATAAAGTAGCAAAACTTCATAAATTTCATCCCTACCAAATGCAAATCTGCCATGAGCTAAATGAAGAGGATTTTGACAGGAGAATTGAATTTTGCGAACAAATGACCGGCATGATTAATAATAATAATGAAATATTGAAGAATACTTGCTTCAGTGATGAATGCACATTTTATTTAAATGGATTTGTAAATAGACATAACAGTAGATATTGGAGTAACGAAAATCCACACATTTTTACAGAAGGACATACTCAGTATCCCGAAAAACTTAATGTGTGGGCAGGTATTTTAGGAGATCAAGTGATTGGACCTTTGTTCATCGAAGGAAATTTGAATGGTGCAGTGTATTTGGACATGTTGGAAAATGCTATTAATCCACTAATAACTGAAGCAGTTGAAAATCAACGTGATGCAGATGGTAATTTACTACTTGATGAGGAACAACTATACTTTCAGCAGGACGGTGCCCCTCCTCATTATGTCTTACCGGTTCGGCAGTGGTTGCAGAATACATTTCCCGGTAAATGGATAGGTCGAAGAGGAGCTATAGAGTGGCCAGCTAGGTCCCCCGACTTAACTCCCTTAGATTTTTTTCTGTGGGGCCATTTAAAATCGGTTGTTTATACGCCTCAACCGCAGAGTATAGCCGAGCTCCGTCAACGAATAATTGAAGAATGTCGATCAATTCCAAGACATGTTTTCCAAAACGTCAGGGAACACGTTGAACGGTTATATTGTTGCTTAGCCAACAATGGACAACATTTTGAGCAGTTATTAAGATAATAACATTCCAAATAATTTTTTACTTCCAATAATTATTTGTATTTTTAATACTGATTATAAATAAAAATGTTATCAATAAGTATACACGCTCCTTTTTGTTTTAACAAACTCAAACACTTTTCCCTTAATATCTCAAAAACGAATCGACCGATTTTAAAAAACAAAACTCCAAAATGTAGGCAATATGAAGACCTTTCAAATGAGGTATCACATAACCCCCCTTGCCATTTAAAATTTTTAAGGGGGCGGCTCTGGGGGGTAGGGGGATGAAACGATTTATGTCACTATTATGTAAAAATATGTCCCCCTCGCTAATACTGTTGACGTGTCTCGGCGATTTTTTCAGAAAGCCTTGTGCACCGAGATATTGGGGGTGGGAAGTTTTCAAATGAACACCCTGTATAGACCAGTATTAACATATGGATGCGAATCGTAAATCTCTCAACCAGACAAATTTTTTTGCGTTTTTTACATCCACGTCATCTGGGCATGTATCTGCTAAAATCTTAAATCAATAGTTTAATCAGAAATATATTTTTTTAATTTTTAAAAGTACCATATACAATGCTTTCATATGGAGCGCCTTAATGAATAAACGCTCGCCCTGAAACGCCATAACTGTGATATACTTTAACTTGTCTTAAGTCGAGAACCTTTTAGTTAATCAAAAAAATCGTTTCTACAAACGTTGTAGATCGAAGATCCAGAATTACATTGCTTTTTTCAAATTCTTAATCCGATGGCTAGTTTCGTAAAAAAATTAAATATTGTAACACCATGTCGTGCCGATCGCGGTCGGGCGTGGAGACGCGAGGAACGTTCAGATTACCGTGGCTAGTGCAGCCGAAACACGACTCTATGTTTCAGGGCGCATATAATGTTGATACTCGCCTATTAACGTGCTTTTTCGGCGTCTTCGACGATTTTAACGCGACTTTCTTAATAAATCTTTTGTTCAATGAATTGAATTTATTACTTTTAATGGTAATTAGATTTTCTTTTGATTTTTTCAATAATAATAATTGTAAATACGGAAAAAATATATAGGTAAGTACCTACATCAGTAAGCAGTGTAAAAATTTTATTGAATAAGTATGAAGTTAACAATAACAAAAATAATAATATTTATTGGTTTACAGTCCAGTAGATTTAAAATCAAAAATACCGGGGTAGAAACTTCCTCCTGTTAGAGACGAAACCTAATTAATTAATAATCCATACATATATAAAAGCACAAAGGGTTTTTTCTCCGGTTCCTCCAGCAGCTACCGCTTCACCAATTTGGACCATTTTTTTAAAATGAAAGGTCTCTATCCACAGATGGAACATGAAACATTTTTATATTTTTATTCTACGTCGATTTTTTAATAATAATTATTTTAATTTATAATATATATGAAGGTCGGCTAGACGCGCGTCACTTGGGGCGCCATCTACAATAACGTCGCGTGTCATTGTTGGAACTAATGCATCACGTGACTTGACATTTCGCCGGTTCTGTCAACGCTGTCTGTCAGTGCATTGTGTGCTGGGGTAACACTAGTAGTTAATTATTACAATAAGAAATTTTATTTACCTACAGCTATTATTCAGAGTCCGAACTTGTCTCATTGTCAGATAACATATCATCAGGGGCAACTATACGGCGAGTATTTCTATCGCCCTTATTAGCACATGTTAATTGGGCCATACATTTGCAGGAGCCAATACAACTAATTCGCCTTTTTTACAGGAACACAGCGATCCTGTACACCCTGAAATAAAAATTTGGTAATTTAAAGTTTAAATATATTACTAGGTAGGTACCACTGCAAGAAGTAATTTAATTACCTTTTTTACAATTGCAGAAGTATCCTCTGGTAATATTACTTCAGTTGTCAATACAGCTACTAGTTTTCCATTCTCAATATTCCAGCCGCAATTATTAAATTCGGTAAAGATGGTCTGGGTATGGTAATGTTCAGCCATATTTTTGTCTGATAGTGAACACGACGACAGTGCTGTTTTAGACTATCCAAAGTTGGAGGCAATTTGTTGATAGGCTTAGAAGAAGCCAAGATTCCTCTTAAAGTGTTTATGCATTTAATATTGTCATTTGTTGTATACAAATGAATCACAAATTTAACGACATCATTAAAAACGTTAGCACATGTTAATTGGGCCATACATTTGCAGGAGCCAATACAACTAATTCGCCTTTTTTACAGGAACACAGCGATCCTGTACACCCTGAAATAAAAATTTGGTAATTTAAAGTTTAAATATATTACTAGGTAGGTACCACTACAAGAAGTAATATAATTACCTTTTTTACAATTGCAAATGTTCAGTACAGAAGTATCCTCTGGTAATATTACTTCAGTTGTCAATACAGCTACTAGTTTTCCATTCTCAATATTCCAGCCGCAATTTAATAAATTCGGTAAAGATGGTCTGGGTATGGTACTGTTCAGCCATATTTTTGTCTGATAGTGAACACGACGACAGTGTTGTTTTAGACTATCCAAAGTTGGAGGCAATTTGTTCATAGGCTTAGAGGAAGTCAAGATTCTTTAAGATATCTTTAAACATAAACTGACAGCTTACCCAATGTCTCTTGCACCTAACGAAGTTATATCCACCCCTTCAAATAAATCTGCTTTGGGAAATATTTTAGAAACATTTACTGTTTGTTGTAAAGACTTACCATCGGGAAATTATAAAACATGCACATATTTGATGGGATGGCATTGGTACAGGGCCTTGGCAAACCTGCCAACATCAAATCGTTCGGAGATTATGGAAATATTTTAAAATCAATTGTATTTAAAAATGCCTACAATGCGGAAAGAATAGATTTAGTGATAGATCATTATAGTGATCTTTCAATAAAGAATTGTACACGACAGATAAGAGGGCTAAAGGAAACTATAGAGCGAGCGATTGCCAGTCCATATACATTATTACCGTAACAATGGCATTTATTTATACATTCAATCTTTAATAAAAAACTCACCAACTTTTTGAGTATTCAGCTGTACGAACATTCTTTAAATTTGGGAGTTAAGTTTGTTACTAGTGGAGGATTTCTTGAAGTATTGCAGTATAAAGCAAATTATAATTTAGATAATGACTTATTAGTAGCATCGCACGAGGAGGCTGATACAAGGATTATATTACACATTTTGTCGGCAAAAATGGAAGGGTATACGAGATGTACAGTGGATTGCAAAGATACGGATGTTTTGGTATTATTGGCTTACTTTAAAGATATATTGACTCCGGAAATTTGGATGAAAGTTGGAACTAAAGAAAACGAACGATTTATTGCAATTCATGAATTGAAAATGGATAGTCCAATGACGAAGTGTCTACCAGCCTTTCATGCATTGACAGGTTGTGATACAACTAGTCAGTTTGCGGGACTGGGTAAAAGAACATGCTGGAAAGTCTTTTTGTCGCATTATAATCTACTTGCTAGGGTCGTCGTTGAACAGCATTTAGATGAAGACGTTTTTAATGATGTCGTTAAATTTGTGATTCATTTGTATACAACAAATGACAATATTAAATGCATAAACACTTTAAGAGGAATCTTGGCTTCTTCTAAGCCTATCAACAAATTGCCTCCAACTTTGGATAGTCTAAAACAGCACTGTCGTCGTGTTCACTATCAGACAAAAATATGGCTGAACATTACCATACCCAGACCATCTTTACCGAATTTAATAATTGCGGCTGGAATATTGAGAATGGAAAACTAGTAGCTGTATTGACAACTGAAGTAATATTACCAGAGGATACTTCTGCAATTGTAAAAAAGGTAATTAAATTACTTCTTGCAGTGGTACCTACCTAGTAATATATTTAAACTTTAAATTACCAAATTTTTATTTCAGGGTGTACAGGATCGCTGTGTTCCTGTAAAAAAAGACGAATTAGTTGTATTGGCTCCTGCAAATGTATGGCCCAATTAACATGTGCTAATAAGGGCGATAGAAATACTTGCCGTATAGTTGCCCCTGATGATATCTTATCTGACAATGAGACAAGTTCGGACTCTGAATAATAGCTGTAGGTAAATAAAATTTCTTATTGTAATAATTAACTATTATTAATTAATTAGGTTTCGTCTCTAACAGGAGGAAGTTTCTACCCCGGTATTTTTGATTTTAAATCTACTGGACTGTAAACCAATAAATATTATTATTTTTGTTATTGTTATCTTCATACTTATTCAATAAAACTTTTACACTGCTTACTGATGTAGGTATTTACCTATATATTTTTTCCGTATTTACAATTATTATTATTGAAAAAATCAAAAGAAAATCTAATTACCATTAAAAGTAATAAATTCAATTCATTGAACAAAAGATTTATTAAGAAAGTCGCGTTAAAAGCGTCGAAGACGCCGAAAGAGCACGTTAATAGGCGAGTATCAACATTATATGCGCCCTGAAACATAGAGTCGTGTTTCGGCTGCACTAGCCACGGTAATCTGAACGTTCCTTGCGTCTCCACGCCCGACCGCGATCGGCACGACATGGTGTTACAATTTTCAATTTTTTTTACGAAACTAGCCATCGGATTAAGAATTTGAAAAAAGCAATGTAATTCTCGATCTTCGATCTACAACGTTTGTAGAAACGATTTTTTTGATTAACTAAAAGGTTCTCGACTTAAGACAAGTTAAAGTATATCACAGTTATGGCGTTTCAGGACGAGCGTTTATTCATTAAGGCGCTCCATATGAAAGCATTGTATATGGTAATTTTAAAAATTAAAAAAATATATTTCTGATTAAAATATTGATTTAAGATTTTAGCAGATACATGCCCAGGTGACGTGGATGTAAAAAACGCAAAAAAAAATTTTTCAAAAATCACCCCCCGCCACCCACTGCACAGGACGATTTTTGGACGACCAGGCGATTTTGCATTCTTAAGGGATGGGGAATGATTTGAAATGGGTCTTACATTTTAGCAACAAAGTGCAAACGGGATAACACGATAGAAGTAGCTTTTTACTCTACTACAAGTAAAACTAGTGTATGAAGCGAGACCACAGACAAGGAGAAAAAGAGGAAGGCCAAGAAAAACATGGAATCAAGAGAGAAGCAGAATACTTCACGAGAGAGGAAAAACATGGGAAGAAGCAAAAAACCTAGCAAAAAACAGAAAAGAATGGAAAAAATTTATAGATATGAAATGAAATATAATGTAATTAATGTAAATATATAAAATTAAATGTACATAGAAATGTAAAATGTAAGCCCGACACCGAATAGGTAAAAGGGAATACGATAATAATAATAATAATAATAATAATAATAATAATAATAATAATAATGATATATTTCTTTAACAGAAATAACAATACATTTGCATTTAACACCGCGAATGAATATATCTATTGCCTAAACTGAAATAAACATATATGCTATCTAAAACAATATATCAAATAAATACAAAATATTATTGGATTAAATGTTTAAATCAAAAGTTTAAAGTTTCGTTGAAATATGTAATAGTAGATCCCAACAAATATTCAGCAAATAAATATACTTCTCAATTCTAAAGAAACCTTTTCTCTGTGTAGGTATTTAATAGTTAAACATAATAAAAAAAGTTGCTTAATATCTTAACACAAAAACAGTTCAACAAAAAACTTGCATGCCAATATGTAGATAAGAAGTTCCTGAAAAACTTTTATTACAAAACAATTTTTTATAAACTAAATATTAACAAAAAAAGCGGTGTCTTCATACTTTTGCCTCGCTCGCTTTTGTTTATCGCGCGGCTTCTGTTTATAAAGTCCTTTTATTGTTTACTTTAAACACCATCTGTTTCTCAATGGCGAAGTTGATAAATTTTACATTAAAACTTTAATTGTCGTTTTCTCGAGAAAATTATTATGCAACCCCATAATACTTTTTATACCATAATAAATAGAAAAAAATTCCGTATGAAACAGTAGAAAGAAATTAATAGGTTCTATTTAAAAAAATATCGGGTGACGTCGTAGCTCAAAAACTGATGAACAAAAAATTTTTTTTTGCAGTACGTACCTAGATACAAATTTCATGAACAACTTTCACTAGAAACATTTTTTCTAAAATTGTGAGTGGGCTTTCTAGCTCAAGACCACTCCCACAAAATGCGCGATTTGTTCTTATTTCATGGATAATAAAGGCAATCGCGCAAATCGCAATGTAATCAAATTCTCTAAACAGTCTACGTTAAAAGTATGGATATGTAACAATTCCTAGAAGATATTGTACATGATCATGTCTCAAGAAATTCAAATTAATATTATCCTTTTAGGCATTTCCTTATGCGTTTGCATTAATGACTTCGAGAAAAACTGGCGCATATATAGATGTTTTTCAAAAAATTAAGGACATCGTGCCGGAGTTTGGCCCAAAATTTATAATGAGCGATTTCGAAATGCCGCTGGTTATTTCTCTGGAAACAAATTTTCCAGAAGCACGAAAAAGCGGCTTTTTCTTTCACTACTGTCAGGTAATTTATTGTTTCAAACAACTTCCATAAAAAATTATAATTTGATGTTTTCAGGCGATTTTGAGAAAAGCTGGAGTGTTGGGACTGATCCCTTTGTTAAAAACTAACAAGGAAGCGAAAAAAGCTTTGAAAATGATAATGAATCTGGCGTTGCTCCCTGGAAATAAAATTGAATTAGGCGTTGCCTATATTAGAACATTTTTATTGCAAAAAAATCTGGAAGAAAACTTTCAAACTCTTTTAAGGTAAGTTATTATTATAAAGTCTGCTGAGTTGACAATTTAATAAATAAAAACAAATAAATTCTATATTGGAATATAATTTTTAATTTCAGGTACCATCGAAAGCAGTGGTTGGAGAGAGTGGGTGCGAATGCACTTTCCATTTTTAATAGGGCTAGAAGGACGAACAACGACTCCGAATCCTTTCATTCCACACTCCAAAAATTGTTGTGGGTGCGTGGTCCAAATGTTTGGGAGTTTACTGGTATATATACTTTGATTAACTCTTTTATTTTTAATATTCTTTAAGAATTTTACTTGCTTACTTTATGTATTGCTGTTTACTGTTTGACGCTTCCTCATTATTGTTAATTCTTTTTAAGATTGTATCCGAAATATAGCTGCCGAAACGGCTAAGGAGATACAGGCTTTTGTCGACGAGGGCCTGCAGATCCGTTCACTCGGTAAAAGAAGCTACCGTTTAAACGATCAAAGAATTCGAAAAGCCTATACGGAATTTGAAGCTCAAGGAGACATAGGAAGGTTTTTAAGTACAGTGGCCTACTCCGCTGAAACACTGTTCCAAGCTGCAGTGGGCGAAGGGGCAAGAGAAGAAGAAGTAGACGAAGAATTTCTTTTGGCACCTCTTGCAGGTGATGTGCCCCCCGAATTCCATGCTCATACCGGTATGTTTATTAATACGTCATTATAATGCCTACTATACTTATTTATGCAAAGTCGTTCAGCCCTTGTTATACAATTTCTGAAATGAAAAATATAAGGATAACACTTTATAAGAATTTTTGAAAAGATTTGCCAATCTGGAGAATTCGTGGAAATGTATAACTTTGAAATTCTAGAAACAGTATGATTATTATACCTCTATTGTATTGAATTTCAGATAACATTGAAGGGAACGAGGCGGAGGTGGAGGAAGAAATATCAGTTGGTGAAACAACAGGAACAGATGATGCATAGCCTCAGTACGTGCCAAAAGAGGAAACGCCGTAGATCTTGTGAGACAGAATGCAGCAGACATTGTGGCAGATTAAGTAGCAGCCGTAGTCGCAGTACGTGCCAAAAGAGGAAACGCCGTAGATCTTGTGAGCCAGAATGCAGCAGATATTGTGGCAGTTTAAGTAGCAGCCGAAGTCGCAGTACGTGCCAAAAGAGTAAACGCCGTAGATCTTGTGAGCCAGAATGTAGCAGATATTGTGGCAGTTGAAGTAGCAGCCGTAGTCGCAGTACGTGCCAAAAGAGGAAACGCCGTAGATCTTGTGAGCCAGAATGCAGCAGATCTTGTGGCAGTTTCAGTAGCAGCCGTAGTCGCAGTACGTGCCAAAAGAGGAAACGCCGTAGATCTTGTAAGCCAGAATGCAGCAGATATTGTGGCAGTTTAAGTAGCAGCCGTAGTCGCAGTACGTGCCAAAAGAGGAAACGCCGTAGATCTTGTGAGCCAGAATGCAGCAGATATTGTGGCAGTTCAAGTAGCAGCCGTAGTCGCAGTACGTGCCAAAAGAGGAAACGCCGTAGATCTTGTGATAATTCTTGATGTTGTATAGCATTACTTATTTTAAAAGCCAATTTTTTCAATTTTTCTAACGTCATATTTTCTTCTGTTAACACAAAATATTGATACTGCAATGACGGCCTCAATCCTAATTCGAAATATTTTATTATGTCCATTTCAGATATTTTTTAATCGAAATTATAGCAAAGGTCTATTATTTTATAAAAATTATTATTAATGTTTTCAAAATCGCCTTGTTTTCTATATTGTAATTTAAATTTTGATTCTTGGTGAATTATATTTCTTGAAAATTTTTTTTTTGAAAATGGTTTTTAACATTTTCGCAAGTACAATCTTTATGCGTAGGATTTACTCTAAATTTTTCATACCAAAGTGCTGCAGGTCTTATTAGAAATGAATTATATTTTGGATCATTCCCTGAATTTACTGTTGTAATTTGTCATAATTGTTTAAAAATTTTGCTAGATTTTTATTTTTGATTGAGTTAAATTTTTTCAGGACTTAAACGATTTTTGAAACATTAATTTGCGTCGAGTTTTGAAAGCTTGAGCAAATGTAACATCTGCTATTTTAAGTAATGTTATAAAAACAATTGAATTTGGAATTGTTTATGAAACTTTTTATATTTTGAAAATTGTTTGAAGCTATAATTTTCAAAGTTGTACGGAGTGATCGAAAATGATTGAAGGTCACGTGACCACGATCTGGTGCCATTATTATCAAAAATGCGTTTCGATGTGTCCGCGAACCTGTAGTTTATCAATACTTACTTGTATTCGTTCCCTTTATTAGGTAAGACAATAAAATTACAAAGTTTATTTTAAATGAGGATGATAACAGGTGTGTAATTTTAGGTTAATATGGTGTTTACAATAGAGCATGATAAATTTATTTTTAATTACCCAATTGACCACTAAATTTTTCCTTTGCTAACTTGACTTGCTTTTAGTAGTAGACATTAAACATAACTATAGCTACCTATGCATCTTGCGTGGGTCGAAGACGTTTATCCCCCAATCCAGAATGTCGTGAAAAATAATATTATATTTGTCTATTTAAAGATAGGTACCTAAAACAAAAGGCAGGTCATCATAGTAAAGTTAAATATTTACACAGTTTCGAAGTTTTCTTTAAATTAGTCAGTAAAATTATTCCGTGTTCAAACATTATTTCTGGTTTTCAACTAAATTATAAAGTATAACAATTTGTTTTAAAAGTGCAATGGAAATGGGATCCTGTGGCAGCTTAAGCAGCTGCCGTAGGTGCCAAAAGAGAGAACGTCAAAGATCGTCTGAGCCAGAATGCAGCAGATCTTGTAAAAACAGGCGTCGTAGCTGCAGAAAAAGGCGCCGTTTATCTAAAAAATCAAAATGCTGTGCTGGTAAGATGACACGGAATCCATTCCTCAACTTCTTACGAAAAAGAGGTCTTGTTCAAGGAAGAAGCGGTCCTGCCCAAGAAAGAAGAAAGCTTGTGCAACGAAAAGGTCAGGCGGCCGAAAGTGAAGCTTCTGCGCATCAAAATTAAACAGAACTTAAGAAAGATGAAACCATTATTTACTTAAAGGATATTTTACAGATATTTTTTAAACATGGGTGTTGTTTTCTAAATGCTAACTGAAATTCCCTTAAATTCGGTTCATTGTTTGGCGGTTTAAACAAATAAATAAACCAAATATGTAAATAACTAAATAAATAAACCGGCTTGATTCAAGCTCATTAATAGGGTGGCCCATCTTTTTAACCCCTGGATTTTGTTTCGGGGCACCATCTAAAACTGTTGAATTTACTTGTATTTTTCAAATAAAACATTAATTTCTAAAATATAAAGTTGTATTTTATTAATTCGATAGGAATTATCTTGTTGTAATTCCAAGGCGCTGGAAGTGGACAATTTTAACGTGAAGTGCTCGCCGATGAAGTCGTGTGGGGGAAACGGAACTCCCACAATAACTCCTTCCAAAGCATCCCTACCACCTTCAGTGGGTATAAAACCGGAGCACCAGCTCAAAATCGGAGAATTCATTCCTGTCTTTCAAAGAAATCAATCCTGTCCTTTCTTGGAAACAAGAATCGAGTTTAACTTTTAATTTCCTGTTCAATTTATTTGATCCGACTTAGTAAATTTATTTGATTTTTACTCCGAACAGTTTAACTGTTAGAAAATTTTATTTCAAGTCAAGACTGGACTTCAAAAACCAGGCTGGAGTTTGATTTAAACTTAAAGTTGATTTTAGTTTAAATTAGATATACTTACTTACTCATTGGCTTCAACAGTCCTTGCAGGACCATGGCCTCCCTCTTGGTTTACGGAGCCTGGTCTTTTACAGGAGGCGGCGGTTGCCCGCCCCACAACCCTGCTGATATAGTGAACAAGGCTATCTGTTCATCTCATCATTGTTTGTCGTTGGTTGCATGGCGGAAAACTGCGGATGCCGGTCATACGGTATTCAAAGTTAAGCACTGTCCGCTCTGGTCCCCACTCGGATGGGTGACCAATATAGGGGTATATCTGCAACCAACCGTGCTTCGGATGGGCACGTTAAGCCGTCGGTCCCGGTTGTCATACTAACATCTTTGGCAATCGTAAACCATTTAGTGGAACTTCTTCCCCTTTCGACGGGTAAGGCCAGCCTCCTGTCCGGCATACGTGCGAAGAGGGCTCACAGAACCCGCACTAGTTGCGGGTATTAAACAGGCCATTGGCCTATAACAAGAGGAAGAAGAAAATTTTTTTTTTGAAAATGGTTTTTAACATTTTCGCAAGTACAATCTTTATGCGTAGGATTTACTCTAAATTTTTCATACCAAAGTGCTGCAGGTCTTATTAGAAATGAATTATATTTTGGATCATTCCCTGAATTTACTGTTGTAATTTGTCATAATTGTTTAAAAATTTTGCTAGATTTTTATTTTTGATTGAGTTAAATTTTTTCAGGACTTAAACGATTTTTGAAACATTAATTTGCGTCGGGTTTTGAAAGCTTGAGCAAATGTAACATCTGCTATTTTAAGTAATGTTATAAAAACAATTGTATTTGGAATTGTTTATGAAACTTTTTATATTTTGAAAATTGTTTGAAGCTATAATTTTCAAAGTTGTACGGAGTGATCGAAAATGATTGAAGGTCACGTGACCACGATCTGGTGCCATTATTATCAAAAATGCGTTTCGATGTGTCCGCGAACCTGTAGTTTATCAATACTTACATCCCTGGAATCCATTACCGTACGCGCATTTTACCTGTCAAATGTCGTAATAATAACAGTTATTTTCTTTTGTGTTATTGATCTCGTTTTTGTAATCCCCACGTTATAACAGTTTTTTTCAAAACTCAAAGTTTGTATTCGGCGCTCTTTATGGTATAGTTTGCTTGTTTTCAAATGTTTTGTAGTGGCGTCCTTTTAAAAATTTAATTTTTTATTTTGCTGTGAAGTGTTGTAAAAATGGATCGTTTTGGAGAAAAATCATTAAGTGGTATTTCATAAAATTTTTGAGGTTATATACATTATAACTTGTCAAACAAGATACAGTTTTAATGTTAATATATGGCTATTTTTTAAATGCATATTAGGATATTATTATTATATTTATTAAAGGTGTACACTAAAATGTAGGTTGGTCATGATTTGAACTATGATTTAAAAACTCGCGATTCATGTCGGTTGACATCGCTATCGTCGGCTACCGTCGACGTTTTTCGCAATTTGCTTTTTGCTTGTGGACGACAGAAACAATTATTATTTTCAATTCATAAATTATGTTATAATAAAATATGATACTGCCTTCTGGCCGAAGCAATGAAAAACTGTATTA
Source organism: Ctenicera cuprea (assembly GCA_958336395.1). Lineage (NCBI taxonomy): Eukaryota > Metazoa > Arthropoda > Insecta > Coleoptera > Elateridae > Ctenicera > Ctenicera cuprea. The sequence continues at coordinate 43,504,363 of OY284489.1, read as the reverse complement.
AAATAATAACAAAATTACCCAAAAGTCAGTGCACATCAGTTTTAAACGCGTTAATTTAAGACTTAAGAGCGATCAGCTGCCTTAATTTTGTGAATTTCAACCAATCAGATTCAACTTACAGCAACCATTCCCCTATGGGAAATTATCGATAATTTTCCGTGGGCGAACTGTCCATAACTTTTAATAATTTGTTTTATAACTTTATTATTTCCAATAACGCTAAAAAGCGAATTTTCGAATTCAAACTAGTTTTAAAAAATTTGTCCAAGAAATAGTTTAATAAAATCGAGGACTATGTGTGCACTCGTGATAATATTGCTAACAGTTTTCGGCAATTCGACATGTACTCGAGATATTACCTATATAACAACTGTTAATTGTCAAATATTTAAAGTGTAACATTTCATGAAAGTCGTAGACAGTCGGGTGAAAACCGAACAGGCTTAAGATATTGTTTTTGAAGTTTGGCTGTGAGAACGTGAAAAAAGTGTTTTGCAATATATTAGTCAAATTTGATTGGTGGTTATCTGAAAATTCGAAAGATTTTAAGAAGCCTTTAGCCTTTAATTGAAAGTCAAATGCTGAAGGATTTCCTCATTCATACCAATTTTGAGCATTTAGGTCTATAACATGTTTAGGTTTTGTAGAACGCACTTCCCATGAACTTTTCCAAATTTCGGCGGCGGCGGCGGCGTTCTGTCACCACTACTATAGAACATAGTAGTCGACACACGACAGCCTCTTGCGTCGCATCAGCGTGCGGCTTCTACACAGTAGGCTACGCGAATATTCTCCTAACAGCCAAATTTGGAAGCAAGTTCTGCAATTAAATGCAAACAGCTCTCAGAATGGTGCACAGAACACTGTCTGTCGGTAAACGCTACTACGACGGAGATGGTACTGTTCAAAGCAAGGAAGAAAAGGAAAGTTGACAGTGTTCCTTCTCTTTAAACTCGCCTCAGAGTTTAAGATGAAGTCAAACATTTAAGCGTTATATTTGGGAAAAGGTGTGCTGGGGGTGGGGTGTGCCCAGGTGGAAACCAAAAAAACCTGTTGCTTTCTAGCAGTGTTGCTGCGGCATGGGGAAAGCAGCAGGACTTTCCCCAAGGATTGTTCTAGGTTGTACAGTACCATAATTAGGCCTAGGCTCTGCTACGGTGCTTCGGTCTGGTGGCTCAGAATTAGACAAACTACAGCAACAACCGAGATAGAGCAGCAGTATATAGGCTAGGGGCCTCCGAGCCCAAAACTCCCATAAGAAACGTACAGGGCAAACAGTTGCTAAATTACATCCGGTCTGGTTGTTATCTAGACCTTGTGTCAGGTGATAAGGAGTAACCGTCCACGTGTGGGCATCTAACTTAAGTTGTACATCCGGGCTGATCTGATAAGAGATGCTAGTCCCTCTGCCGATAAGGAGGGTCGGCACCACCGGTGCATCTGGGAAAACCCCAAAGACCATTAGCTCAAAAATGACCGTTAAACCGCAACCCCTGAAAAAAAAACGTTGGTTCAAAAATGCTCGACCTAAAAAATGTGATAAGGAGATTGACGTCACCACAGGCGACGCGCGCCCCACCCCGCACCCCGAAGGGAACGGCCCCCGAACACGCCTTGGCCTTGTGTTTGTAAATGCATGCATTCTTATATGAAAATGTGATTTAAGCTGTAATTTCACTAGTTTTACATGTGTTCTTATGGGAAAATAGCTCAAATTTACCCAAATTTAGATGATCTTAGAGACAACCGGAAATGATGTTCTGTCATCGGTACGTGTAACCTGCATTAAATTAAGGTTCGGGAGAGGCATCTTTAATGGTGAATCTAGACCAGCATATAAAAAACATTCGTGCATTTAAGAAAGTAATTCATAATAAAAGTAAAAAAGAACTACTATTGTTAGTGTTAAAAAAGCACCAAAAAGATCAGGAAAAACTGAAATACGACATAACGCTTAGTTATATTATAATAAAACTCAGTCAACTTACGATATCTAACAATGTTTCGCCAAGCAGGTAAGAAATTTTTTGAGGATGCTTTAAATTATATATTTTTTTAAATTGTATTTTATTTAATTAAAGATATTGAGTACCGTCCTAATTCATACCCTGAGAGGGAGTGCCCCAGCATTGACAAGGCATTGAAATCCTATGAAGATGCTCTGGAACGGGAACAGCGTATGTTGTCTGAAACGCAATTATGGTTGAATAAATCAAAGACCAAACAAGTTAAAATTGGATTAAGTCCGGCCCTGAATTTTACACCTACGGTCAAGATAGAAGACGCTCAGGGGCGTGGAGTGGTGTTTTCATCGGAAGATTTCGCAGTCTTGGTATCTATGAGCCCCGATTGGGAATCCCAACAAGCGCATGCGAAGGCAATCATGATCTCCAAATCTTCATACAACGTCGTATTGGGTTATAAAAGCTATAATCAGCTGTTAAAGATGGCTGATCTTATAATTGCCAGACTCCATTTATTGCAAATTCAAGGCTTTACTGAATATTATAACACATTGATTGTAACAGGCATGAAAACTGATTTGAAAGATATATTAGATAAGGCTGTAAACGGGCATAACCGGTGCTGTATGTTGGAAATATACATTCAGATAAATTACTTAACGATATGAATCAAAGTTTGTTGTACTAATGTTTAAAATAAACGAACTTAGTCGATAAGGTGGTAAATTATTGTATGCTTTGTATTTATAAAACAGTGTAAGACTTGAAAAAATATATCCATATTGATAAAGAAACTGCGGTTTTAATTGATTGAAATAATAAGGAAAATAAAAACAATACATATACGTTATCTGTTGCGGTTTACTGAACTAACATGATAACACTAAGTCAAAATGTTTAATTATGTAAATTCTAGACACCAGAGATAATTCCAATTAGCATAATTTTTGGCGAGTTTCATTACTAATAATATCTAAAGCAAATAATATTATATAGAATAATTAGTTCATTCATAGAGGAAACAAGTAGTATGCTAACGCGACTTAACCGCAATCACTTATAAGTCGGAGTCGTAGTCTAGAGCTCTTATGGCGAAGACGTGTTGTAGCGTTGCGCTCTGAAGTTGATTGTGTGTAGTGGGCCGCATTGAGATTCAGGCCGTAAGTGATTAGCCAAGTGATATAATGAGTGCCTTATGCAAAATATGTAGTGGCAAAGCCACAAGAAGCCAAGTTATGGTAACATGTGCGGAATGCAACAATTGTTGGCATGCCAAATGTGTTGGTTTATCTTCAGAACCTGTACCAGGTGAGGTCTGGACGTGCAAAAACTGCGAGGAGCCCACTCTGAAGGACATTATGAAGGAGATAAAAGCTATGGCCGCTCAAAATGTGCTAATTGGTGACAGCATTAATTCATGTAATCGTAGTATTGATGAAATAAAAACTACCCTTGCTACACATGATGCAATTTTAAAAAATTGCATAGCCCAAACTGAGGATCTTGTAAAAACAAACACCTCGATGAAAAAAGAAATCATTGATCTTAAAAGTGAATTAAATCGGCAAGAACAGTATTCACGTTTAAATTACGTGGAAATTCATGGTATTCCTGAACCGCACAACGAAGAAATACTTGCAACCATTGCTTGCATCGGCGACCTCATTAACTTTAAGATTACCAGAGTTATGGTTGATTCTGACCATCGTTTAAAAGCTAATTTGAAAATGCCTGGAAAGCCAAGAGGTATCATCGTCAAATTTATCAGTCGCCTAGATAAGGAGGATTTTCTAAAGGCAGTGAAAACTAGAAGGGATCTCACCTCTCGTGATCTGGTTGGCCTACACAGTGCTCGGCAGTCTGCAGTATCTAGGATTTACGCATACGAGTCTTTAACAAGGGAAAATAGGCAGCTATATAATAAATGCAGGTTTTTTAAGAATGATAGTAATGTGAAATTCCTATGGGTTAAAAATGGAAAAATTATGATGAGGAAGTCAGAGGGATCAAATGCTGTTGTGATTAATTCCGAGAGTGATTTTGTTCAAGTTAAGTAAAGTAAACTTATTAAAACACACAACAGAGTCAAATAAATAATTTTATTTCAAATTTATTTATTTATTTTGTTTTTCATTAAATTACTAAGCATTGCTACTTAAATTAATGTTCCACTCATATTAAGTGTGAATTTTAGTTTTAGTTTAGTTTGTTGTTTATTTTCCTTATTCTAAAAATTAAGAACTGAACATTTACATACGATTTCCATACATTCAGTGATTAGTTTAAGTTTATCATTTCGGCAATTCAGAATTAACTAATTACGATATTCTTCATAACATTGGTTATGCTTTTAATTTAATTATTTTGGTTGTCAAATAATCACTTGCATTGGTTTGTGAAATGTGTGATACTTTTATTATTTGATTCGACTGGTTGATAAGCTCAAGATAATTTTCGTTTCTTATAGTATTTTATAGTATTCTATTGTATGTCAACTGATCGCAAGTGTACAAATTGGAAAGTTGATGCGTGCCTTCTATACATTTCAACTTTTGAACACTCGTTTATCTTGTTTTCGTACAAATTTTTGTTTTTTAAATAAAACAAGTCTTTGTGCCGGTATGATTCTGAAGTGTGCCCACATAAACGTTAGATCACTGGTAGCTAATTTTGTTAATTTTCTTGATATAATTCAATCACACAATTATGATATTATTGGTGTTACTGAAACCCGTTTGGCGGCATATTTGCCTTCTACCTTAGTATCAATTAACGGTTATGCACTAATTAGGGAAGATCGAAACACAGCAGGTGGAGGAGTTGCGATCTATATAAAGACAACTTTGATCTATCATGTGCTACAGACAATCAAAGCAATTGAACAACTTTGGATAACGGTAAGTATTTCAAAAGAAAAATTTGCTTTTGGCGTTTTGTATAAACCTCCTACAACTTATTACAGAGGTTTTTTAGATGCTCTCGATCTTACACTTTCTGAAATTGTTCCGTCCCATACAGACCTCTTCTGTCTTGGAGATCTTAATATAAATCTGTTTGATTTTAACAACTATGCTTCAGTAGCATTACTTGATCTTCTGGATAGGACAGGCCTGGCCCAAGTAATTGATGAACCTACACGATTAACCTCTACTAGTGCTACGCTCATTGATCATATTATAACTAGCAATCCAAATTTGATTTGTGAATATGGTGTTATAAACGCCGCCCAAATTGCTGATCATGAACTAATCTGGTGTTCAATTGATATTCGTAGTATTGTAAAATCTTTGCCTTTAACAATAAGAACTTATCGTGATTTTAGAAATTTTAATCAGGTGCAATTTTATGACCATCTTTGTTCTATCCCATGGGATAATATTTATTATTATGATAGTATTGATGAGAAAATTGATTATCTTACTCATAATTTAAAAATTCTTTTTGATTTACATGCACCCTATAAAACCGCTCGCTTTACTAAGCCACCAGCTCCATGGCTCACTGATAACCTTAAGATGTTGATGGATGAACGTGATCGGGCTCTACAACGATATAAGCGTAACAAAACTCCACAACATTGGGAATTTTATAAAGTAATGCGCAATGTTGTGAATGTAGCTATACGTAGAAAGAAAAAAACTTTTTATGATAGTAAATTTCGTGACAATAATTGTAGAACGTTATGGAAAAACTTAAAACAATTAAATTTTACAAAGAATCGGAAAAACATGGTGTTACCCAATCATCTGACAGATCCAAACAGCATCAATAACTTTTTTAATAATTCTGTTCCTCAATCGACTATGGATAATACACATATTATTAGTTTTTACAATAGCAATATAAAAGACTCTGTAAATTCATTTTTAGCATTTCAAACAGTTGACCAATGTTCCATTTTAAAAATTATTAATTCAATAAAATCCAAAGCTATAGGTTCTGACGGTATTGGGATCGATATGGTAAAATTATGCCTTCCTCGCTTATTACCTATTATTGCTCATATTATAAATTTTTGCCTTACTTTCTCTGTTTTCCCAACTATATGGAAGAAATCGCATGTTACTCCTTTACCTAAAATTAATAACCCAAAAAATTTTAAAGACCTGCGTCCTATTAGTATTTTACCTACACTCTCAAAAATATTAGAAAAAGCTATTGAATATCAACTAAGGAATCATCTTCTTACCAATAACATATTACCAGAAGAACAGTCTGGATTTAGATCCGGACGTAGCTGCTGCACAGCTTTGCTTAAAGTTATAGATGATATTCATAAGGCAACGGATGAAGGCAAATCTACTATATTAGTACTGTTAGACTATTCAAAAGCTTTTGATACTCTAAACCATGAGGTACTGATCTCCATTTTACATTACGTAGGGCTATCTCTCTTATCAAAAATTATTTAGGCGGTAGACAACAGGCCGTAATTTGTAATGGTCAATCATCTAACTTTATAGACATATCTAAAGGAGTTCCACAAGGATCAATTTTGGGGCCTTTACTATATATTATTTACACCTTTAGCTTTCCGTCGGTTTTAACAGCCTGTACTTGTCACCTTTATGCAGATGACACCCAAATTTACTATTCATTTCATCCAAATGATTTTGCATTAGCATGTGATTACATTAATCAGGATTTAGAAAGAATCTTTAAAGTTTCCAGTGAGCATCATCTTAATATTAACGCTGAGAAGTCAGCTGTTATACTTTTTGGCAAATCCTTTGATACTAATATTGCTAATGACTTGATAAAAATTAAAATAGATAACAACATACTTCAATTACAAGACAAAGTCAGAAACCTTGGATTAGTTATGGATCAACAGCTTAGATTTACGCAGCATGTGTCGAAATGTATTCAGTCTGGTTATGCAACTTTAAAACTTATTTACATGAATCGTCATGTACTTAATCAAAAAACAAAAATTCTCTTATGTGATTCACTTGTACTATCCAGGCTGAACTATTGCGATACTGTTTATGGAGCTTGTTTAAAAGCTATTGATGCCAACAAAATACAAGTTCTACAAAATGCATGCCTCAGGTTGATTTTTGGCATAAGGAGAAGGGAAAGAATTTCACATAAACTAATTGAGGCGCGTTGGTTAAATATGCAACAACGTAGGAATGTTCATGCCGCTTGTCTGTATCATAGTATTATTGTAAATAAAAGTCCTGCTTATCTATACGATAAAATAACTTTTCCAACGGATGTTCATAATTTGAATTTACGTTATAGAGGTCTGCTAACTCCTCCTTTGCATAGTACAGAATTATTTAAACGATCTTTCAGCTACCAAATTACTAACCTCTATAATAAACTACCTTTTTCTTTTAAACAATTATCTTTGAATAATTTTAAACGACAAAAAAAAATGCATTTTTTGAAACTAGCTCTTTTATCTAGCTAGTTATACCAGTGATCTGCTCTATGATTTGCGTGTTGTCTTGTTTTGTATGCACTTCAGAACTTTACCTAAGGCACTAGAATAGGTAATTTATTTTAATTTATTTTATTTGCCAATGTTTTTTCTAGGGTTAGGTGGTAGAGCAGCAGGTTGGGCTGTGCCCCCCCGCTGAACCTCGCCCTTATATGTACAAATTTATTCTGCATTTTTCTTATAAATAAAGTCATTATTATTATTATTATTATTATTATTATTATAAGGCTTAAAATGATATTTAATGAATAAAGAAATAATTTTTCTTCGTAGGGAACCGGTAGAGGCACATCCAGGGATATTAATTTAGACACGAAATCTTTCATCTGTTGCAAAATGCCCAGGTATTTTGAACACTACTATAGTAGTATATAATTGAGAAAAACATTTAATATACTTACCCTTATCTCATTATTATACAAGATTGCAGTAATCTACTTATGTAATAATACAGTCAATTTGTTAGTTAACAGAGGTCGCTAGTAGTATCATAACTTAAAATAATTACCTAATTCTTTATCCCAGCGTGATGATAATTGGACGTAACCGCAAAACATTGATAGTACATAATAATAGAATACCCATTATTATTAGGTGTTTATTTTACAAAACCGCAATCATTGATAAGGATTAAAATAATATTTAATGAATAAAGAAATAATTTTACACAAAAACCGTTAAACCCAAACCCCTGAAAACCCGTTAAACCACAAAAGGTGCTCATTTCCAAAAGCAAAGATAAGAGGCCCAAAACCATATAAAAAAGGGAAATTTTTAAAAACGTAACCAGTTGACAGTCGAGTGTTCTAAGTGAAAAGTTAATACATCAAGAAAAATGGCTTCCATTGTTGAGACATCCAACAATATGGTTAACATAGTTAAAGACGCATTGTTGTCTTGTGCCAACAATCAGGATGAGTTGGAGAAATGGGCTAAAAAGTGCAGTCAAAATATTCGTATTCTGAACAAGGCTCTGAAGAATATGAATATGGGGGGCAAGAAAAACGTGGAGTCTAATATCGGGAAGATTAAAGGTATGTAATTTTGTTTGTTGATATTTCAAAGCTTATTAAAAAATAATTGTACACAGGCTTCCGAATCCAAATGAAAGCCTTACAGCGGCAAGGGGCCGGGCATCGGCCTCGAAAAGAAAATAAGAGCGAGCGTATCAGGTGGGCGGACATTAATTCAGTCTTCATAGGCCGGCTGAGGACCGGGGTCATAATTAACTTACGCCATGTTGACTAGGGTGGGCCGAAAAAACACTTTATTTTTTTTTTCGATAGCTATACCCCGGAAAAGTTGCCTTTTGCATAGTTAAGTAAAATGAAAAAAAAAATTTTCAAATAAAAAAATATCTTCCGTTCGCGCATCGCACTCAAAGTTTTGTAAAATGGCAAAATTTAGCTCTTTTTCGTCCATTTTTTATAATTACTAAACTCACTACTATCAAAACGCTATAGGTCCTAATGTGATGTTTGGGGCATGAAGAACACGAAAAAAATTAAAAATCAGTGATTTTTGAATATTAACCGTTTGCGCATAGCATATGAAACATGCTATTTTTTACCATTTCTGCTCTAATTTCCACTTTCACGTGATTGGCCGAGGATCGGTGTTTCATTCACATTGCTATGGAAACCTGCCCCCCTTGTCAGTTCGGTAAGTGCTTTTGTCTCTCAGGCAACTGCCAGCAGTTGTTAGTGTGACAGTGAATTTCTCGGAAAGCGTTTTGACTTTGCTTTTACCTGCTTGTTGAGTGTTGACTGTTGACGTCGGAGAATTGATGTAAAAATGGCTACGTCCATAAAAATCACTACAAGAAAGGATTTTAAATGCCCTATATTCGGTAATCCAACAGATTTTTTGCCGAATAAGCTTCCTAATTACGAAGATGTCTTAATGTGCTGCTTCCAAGAAAGATATCAGATGTCGCTACGCTCCAACAACAAAAGGGTGAGTTTTCATGAAGTGGCTGGAACAGTGGCTAGAAAGATTAAGTATTTGTATGATAAAGCGTCTATTCCTGCGGTGTCCGAGTATAGGATAGTACAGCTGATTAATAAGTACCATGATAAGTACTATAAGATAAGAAAGTCGTACCACCGCGATATAAAAAAGGCCGCATTCCAAAAAAGGATTGACGACTTCAAACATGAATCTGCTCTGCTTTTCGATGTAGCAGCCTGTAAATGTCCTATTGTCGTGGACTGCACTTGCAAAAAAATCCAAACTTGTGTGAGTGCACGATTTCAACAAATTGTCATTGTGATAAAGCCAACCGAATTCCTGTAATTGAATTAAGTTTTATTTTATTGCTAAGAAAGTTTGGTTTGGGAAAGATTGGATCGTTGGACTTGCAGGAAACACGGAACCAAGAGCAAAGAGCTCCGGCCCCGTCAAAGTACGTCGAGTGAAACTCTGGAGACCTACAAACCCGAACATTCTGACACTGAACAGATACAATTAAATGGGGATTCTGATGTCTCAGATAATGCTAATGACGTTGATCTATTCAAGCTTCCGGTGCGGCACCAATCAAAAAAACCGTCGCAGATGAGGATCAACCTAAAAACAACATCATTGGTCAGTGATCGTTATGGAGTATCTGATCGAGCGACAGCTGCGATCGCGTCATCTGTTCTTCAAGATTATGGTGTGATAAATGCCTCAGACACTTCGCATGTCGTTGACAAAAATAAAATAAGAAGAGGAAAAACTCATAACAGAAACGATTTGCAGAGTCAATCTGTTAAGGAAACACTACGTGGTCTGTACTTTGACGGCAGAAAAGACGATACGATGGTGATTAAAGAAATTAATTCAAAGCGTTTTCGCAGAACTGAAAAAGAGGACCATTATTCCCTTATACAAGAACCCGGTTCAGAATATATCGGCCATGTTTCTCCCTCTACAGGACTTGCTAAAGATATAGCTTCCACCATAATTTCCCATTTGACTACACTTGAGATTTCCCTCGAAGAACTTCGTGTGATTGGGAGTGATGGAACTGTAATTAATACTGGTTGGAAAAAAGGTGTTCTCCATCAGATCGAATTGCACGTTGGGAGACCAATGCAGTGGGCTATATGTCTCCTACACTTCAATGAACTGCCGTTCCGTCACCTATTTCATCACTTGGATGGTGTTACCACAGGACCTAAATCCTTCAGTGGGCCGATCGGGAAAAAACTGGCTGGCTGTGAAAAACTTCCACTGGTTCGTTTTGAACATGTTGAATGCCCCATTCCTCAAGTTGACAGGAAAGTGCTGAGCAAGGATCAATTATACCTACTTGATATTTCTGCTGCCATAAATTCAGGTACAATTTCAGAAGATCTGGCAGCACGTAATCCTGGTCCGCTTTCACACTCTAGATGGTTGACGACGGCAAACAGAGTTCTCAGACTGTACGTGAGCTGAGAAAAACCTAATAATGAAATGAAGCAGTTGATAGATTTTATTTTAAAATGTTACATGCCTCTCTGGTTCAAAATTAAAACCAGCAAAAATTTCACAGACGGTCCAAAGATAGTTTTTGAAACCATCAGAACATCACGGTACCTAACTCAAAATTTACTGCAAGTCATCAACCCAGTAATTGAGCGAAACGCTTTCTTTGCTCACCCCGAAAATTTGATTCTTGCAATGATTGTGGATGAACGAAGGCATATCAGAGAACTGGGGCTCCGCCGAGTGTTGAAAGCTCGATCAGTTTCCAAGGGAAAGACTATTCGAAATTTCAACATACCGAAACTGAACTTCGAAGCAACAGACTACGTCAACATGATTCGGTGGGATAGTTGCAATATCTCTCCTCCCCCACTATTAAGGAACATCACGGATGAGGACATCGAAAATCTAATACAAACTGGAACACTGCTGCAACCGGATTTTCAAACCTTCCCTTGTCACACCCAGGCTGTTGAACGGTGTGTCAAACTTGTGACCGAAGCATCTAAAACAGTGTGTGGCGCTGATGCAAGAGACGGCTTCATCAGGACGACCCTCTTATCAAGATCTATTATGCCGAATTTTTCCCAAAAATCTGACTTTAAAGTGCATTCTTTTGAATAAAAAATTGAAAATGAAAAATATGTTTACCATATAAAAAGGTCTGTTTACTTAAGATGAAAAAGTAAAATTAAAAGAAATTACGTAATATCGCCATTTTTAAGAAAAATTATGTTTTTTGAGCTTTGTGCGCGAACAATAAATATTTTGAAATTACAGGTTTTATTTTTTTTTCGTGATCTTCATGCCCCAACCATCACATTAGGACCTATAGCGTTTCGATAGTAGTGAGTTTACTAATTATAAAAAATGGACGAAAAAGAGCAAAATTTTGCCATTTTACAAAACTTTGAGTGCGATGCGCGAACGGAAGATATTTTTTTATTTGAAAATTTTTTTTTTTCATTTTACTTAACTATGCAAAAGGCAACTTTTCCGGGGTATAGCGATCGAAAAAAAAAATAAAGTGTTTTTTCGGCCCACCCTAATGTTGACCCGCTAACTTTCCTGGAAGACGCGTTCTACATGTTCAACATCAGAATTAAGCATGCTTTAAGCCAACATCCAATGCTCAAAGTAAACGTCGATTTTTGCGGGGAATTTGTTAAAAATTCAAATGATGACGTGATATATGAACTAAAGCATTTCCCAACTAAAAACGAGCACATCTTTCATGATACGAATCTGCATGAGTGGTGGAGTGAACACGTGCAGGATCAACTAATTGTGAAACTGGAAGATTTTCAAGAGCGCGAATCAGGCTGGGCATTATCGGCCATTATCAATCTTGCTGTTAATATTAACCGATATGAGCCGATACGAGGGTCTTCGTACATTCCTCTGCCACCACAAATCCAACGTAAGGAAGCCTGTGTCAATGTTCAGAACGATGATGAGTTATGTTTTGCGTGGGCTGTTGTTTCGGCACTGTACCCCCCAAGAGACCACCCCGAACGTCCTGGAAATTATCCGCAACCTTCAACCGTATTAAACTTAGATGGTTTAGAATTCCCAATGGTCCTGGGGCAAGTAAAAAAGTTCGAGAAACAAAACACCATTTCGATCAACGTCTTCATCCTTGAACCTCTTGTGAAAAAGGGTGGGTATAAAGTTGTACCTGTACATCTTACCCGCAAGAAGCATGAACCTGTGAACCTGTTGATGGTTCAAGATAATTATAAAGATGTTGAGGAAATAAAATATCATTATGTCTGGATAAAAAATCTCAGTAGACTAGCCCGCAGCCAAATAACCATACATCATTCCAAGAAGCATATCTGTGACAGGTGCTTGCACTATTTTGATAGTGCAGAAAAGCTGATCAAGCATGAAATAGACTGCGGTGAAATAAACGAATGTAAAGTTATAATGCCTGGAAAAGAAGACAGCATCGTGAAGTTTTCCAATTTTAAGAATCAAATACTAGTCCCATTTATAGTTTATGCCGACATTGAGAGCATTCTCAAACCTATGAATAAGAGCAAAGGAACAAAAACCACAATATATCAAGAACACGAGGCATGCAGTGTTGGATATTATTTTAAATGTCACTATGATGACTCACTGTCATATTATCGAAGCAACCGGGGTCCTGAGTGCATGAGATGGTTCATGAATGAACTGAAACAGATAGTCGAGGATGTAGAGCCTGTTTATTGGGCCACTCAGCCTGTGAACCTGACCCCTCAACAAGAGGAGGCATTCCAGGCTGCAACAGAGTGCCACATTTGCAAGAAGCCTTTTACCGTCGAAGACATTCCCGTGCGTGATCACGACCATTTAACATCCGACTTCCGGGGCGCGGTCCACGAGTCCTGTAATCTCAATTTTAAAGATTCTAAAGTTATTCCGGTTGTGTTTCATAATTTAAGCGGGTACGACTCTCATTTCTTAATTCGAGGCCTGGCAGAAGAAATCGAGGAAAGCACCTACCTGTTACCCGTAAATAAAGAAAAGTACATTTCTTTCACGAAGAGCATTGAAGGCTCGGAAATAACTCTAAGATTTATAGACTCGTGCAGATTCATGGCCAGCAGCCTAGAACAGCTTGCAACATACTTGGACAATCTAAAAATTGTACGGAAAGAGTTTGCGGACTTGAGTGAGGATAAGTTGAGGCTTTTAACGCGCAAGTGTGTGTTCCCATACGATTACGTGACGTCATGGGAAAAACTTGACGAGCCACATCTACCATCTATGAAAAATTTTGAAAATAAACTAGGTACGGCCGACCTAGAAGGGTTGGACCATCCCAATCAAGACGAAATACTTCAAAAACGGCAAGAACAATTAGAAAAGGATTACGGTCATGCACAAGAGGTATGGAAGGCGTTTGATTGCAAGACCCTAGGAGAGTACTCGAGTACTCGGACTTGTACTTGAAAACCGATGTGTTATTGCTTGCCGATGTGTTTGAGAACTTCAGAAACCCCTGTTACACCTCATATTCCTTAGGGGGTGGGTCAATGGTCTGAGAGTGGTGGGGGGTGGAGGTCAAGGATCAATGACCTAGTTTAATGACCTTTGAGTGGTGGGGGGTAAAGGTCAAGGTCAAAAGGTCAACAACCTAGGTCAATAACCTTTGAGTGGTGGGGGGTGGAGGTCAAGTGGTGGGAGGTGGGTCCAGAACTCTAATTTTTACCCTACTTACAGCATTATTAAATTTAAGAAAATAATCGTAAGAAGTTGAAGATGTCAACCCTTAGGAGTACATCACAACACTACTGGTCTTTTCTGCAAAACCGAAGAAGGTTGACCTTTCGCAAGTACCTGTCCTTGTGAAAATTACTAAAACTAAATTCGCACGCGGCTTGCACAATTCGATCGTAAATAGAAATACATAGAAATGTGCCGACAAAGTGAGGATTAGCTAAATTTAAGAAAATAATCTTAAGTTGAAGATGCTAACCCTTAGGAGTACATCACAACGCTGCTGGTCTTTTCTACAAAAACGAAGAAGGTTGACCTTTTGCAAGTACCTGTCCCTGTGAAAATTACTAAAATTAAATTGCACGGCTTGCTCCATCCAGTCATAAACAGCAATAAATAGAAATATGGCGACCAAATGAGGATTAGCTACCCAAAACCCAGCAGGCGCCTGTAGTATTTAAGACGGAACAAAATATGTTCACTGGAACAGACAAATGAATACTAAGCACGGGTGCACCGGACGTGCTTCATTTCAACCTGGAGGACTTTGGAAATAGCTGAAGTCGAGTTTTAATAATATGTAGATTGTAATTTATAAAAATAATTTTGCCTTTCTTCCAAGTTGGCGCCCCTAACTGTTGCCGCTTGCGTGCGGGGCATTCACTGCATGCTCACCAGGAACCACAAATCACTTAAGGAGTAGTTCAATGCGGATGGGTTAGGTATAGCAGGACGATAACATTATTTTGCATTTGATCTCGAAGCAAAGAGATGTTCCAACTCCCATGAAGAATTAAAAACAATTTTGTTAATTAAACCTACAAAATGCAGAACTATTGCAATGATTCCAACACAAAAGTTACGCTTTTATGCACTTATAGTTTGATCATTACTCCACTCCCCTTTGGCTTCTTTTTGTTTTACCTCGAGCCATTAACCCACGGAGCAGCTGAATTTCCATAGTGTTCATAAAGCATATACCCGATTATATCGAAATGAAAGGTTTAAGTTGTTCAGTTATTATTGTGTATTATAAAGGTAAGATCTTGATATTTCGTTTTTGTTTTGTTAGTATTTTCTCGCTAGTAGCTTTTATTTTATTTTATTTTTTTCGCGGTTCTAGATCACATACGTTTTGCTTTGAGATTGCGTCCAAAGTTGAAACCATTAATTTTCACAGAACACAACTGTTGTTCTCAATAACGTTGTCATACAGACACAAGCGTCAATGGGTTGATGTTGCGTCTGTGTCCGTCATTGAGTTTTTTCTTTGAGTTTTTGCATCACTATTTAGTAATACAATCCAGAAAACATACACGCCCAGCTCATTCATAAATGTACTTGGTGGTACTCGGAAATTTGATCTTTGAACGTAGAAATACAGATAAATGTGATCGGATGTTCACACAATTTTTCGTATTATAATTTTTAAAATAAAATAAAAACTACCGGTCAGACTTTAAGTTTTCTTTTACGTCAAATGTACGATTTTATAACTGAAATTTCTTTGAACGTAGAAATATACTGTAATGTACTTGCACTTGTTAGTCTGATAGAACTATACATAGGTATTATGAACATGCATAATATGAGGTTCTTCCGAGGAAAAGAAATATTTCCGTAAAACTAAAAAAAATTAAAAAATGCAATTTAACAAAATTTTGTCTTCCCTATTATGATTATTTTTGTTAAATACCGCAATAACTTTTTTTAGTTAATAGCATGTGTATACACGAAATAATTTTCAAATTATTTACTTCAACACATTTTACTATTACAATGTATGAAATAATGTGAAGTTTAAAGAGCACCATTCTTTAAAATTAAACATTATAATTTATAACTTTCCAACTTATGTGTAGTTTATAGCTCATAAACTACGTTTGACACTTTTGATTGTGCAAATTATAAATCATAAGACTAGAAGAAATAAATGATTAAACTTTAAACTTTTTTAACGTTTACAAATATTTATAACTGTGATTAGATAGAGGTGAAAAATATTGAGCAATGATTTATACATTTTCATTATCTGATTTGATAATCTTATCATGGTGATTAAATGATATTGCAGAAATGTGGACTATGATTTATTACGTGATTTTGATAAATAGGAAGGGAAGGATATAGGGTAATTTCAGGATAGATGGCCCAGAAGGTGAGATGGCGCAACGAATTTATTTCGAAACCGTGGTGGCTAGAACAAAATCCTGAAGCAGTGACCTTGCCAGTTGAACATAACGTAGCTGCCGCAACTACAACGCGAGCGCGCTTGAAACTTTTTAATTATAATTGAAATTGTGTTTTTGCTGAGCTAAAACTTTTGTGCACACTACAATCGGTGGGCTGCTAGCTTTACATCTTAATGAGAAATTCAAGTAGACTTCCACCTCAGGTAAGTAAACACATCATACTTTCTTTGCATAATCTCAAAATACTCGATATCTCACTGCATTTGTGATTTTTCGACTGAGCCATCTATCCTTATTAGCCAAGGCGAGTTGGTTCAGTTATTTTTGAGACGAGTTGGCTCACTGTTTTTTCATTCCATTTTAGTATGCCAACCGAATATAAACGCACCGGAAGTTGTTCCCGTGCCAGCTGGACCGAAGAACGATTAACCGAAGAAGTTAATGCTGTAAATGAAAATAGAATGGGAGTGAATGAGGCTGCTAGAGCCTACAATGTACCGGCAACGACTCTGCGAAGAAGAAAATTAAAAAATAATATGAAGAAAGGAGCCCTTGGACCAAGCTCAACATTAGGCTATGAAGCTGAAAAAAAGCTGGTTACACATATTCTGAAGCTCCAGAAAAATGGGTTTGCTCCTACGAGAACTGATGTCCGATCTATGGCCTTTAAATTAGCTGAACAGTTGGGCATTGCACATCGTTTTAATAAAGAAACCGAACTGGCTGGATTTCCATGGCTGCAGTTGTTTTTGAAAAGAAACTCAAGCCTATCAGTGCGGAAATCAGAAGGAGTCTCGATTAATCGATCCTTAGGCATGAACAGAAAAGATGTTGGGGATTATTTCCGATTGTTGGAACAGATCCTTGTTGAGAATGACCTTTTGCGCAAGCCAGGGCATATTTTCAACATGGATGAAACGGGTTTACAACTAAATAACAGACCTGGACACGTTATTGCTAAGAAAGGATCTAAGCATATTGCGGGTATCAGCTCTGGCGAAAAAGGAGAAACAATCACAGTGATAACCTGCTGCAATGCAGAAGGTGTTTTTATTCCTCCTACTTGCGTAATGAAGGGAAAAAACAAAAAACAAGAGTTCGAAGACGGCATGCCACCTGGTTCGTTGGTTTATATGTCACAAAAATCAGCCTACGTCAACAGTGACATATTTTTTCAATGGCTGAAAGATCAATTTGTACCCAGGAAGCCTATAGGAACGGTTTTGCTGTTGCTAGATGGTCACGCATCCCATTGCAGTAACATTGAAATGCTGGAATACTGTGTCGAACAAAACATTATTTTGTATTGCCTACCAAGTCATACGACGCAATTCTTACAGCCCCTAGATAGATGCTTTTTCAAATCCTTCAAATTAAACTACTACACCGCATGCAATTTGTACATTAAAAATAATCCCGGAAGGAAAATCAGTAGACTACAATTTGGGAAATTACTTGCTGCAGGGTGGAATAAGTCTGCGACTGTCAGTAACGCCACGTCGGCTTTTAAAGCTACGGGAATTGTACCATTCAATCCTACTGCAATCCCCGACGATGCCTATTTAACTGACTTCAATAACGTGACAGTTCCTGACATAATAAGTGGAGCTGATGATAATCAGCAACCTGATAATCAGCAACCGTCCTGCAGTTGGCAGAATCAGTTGAGAATTGCGCCAGAAAAACAAAGTAAACCTGCTAAATCTATTAACAAACAAACTCCTAAGAAGCCTACTCCTGGGAAATTGCTCGATAGCATCTCTCCCGTTCCAGTTAATAATAATAATAATAATAATAATGTTTATTGCCATAAAAAATTCGTTAGAACATCGACATTGTCAACATAGGGGTAGATACATAGAAACAGAAACAACATACAAGTACAACTAAAATTACATTTTAGAAGACAAAGAATTCATTTACACAATAAAAAGCATTGCTGACTAGAAACTTTTTCAATGAATTTTTAAATATATTAAGACTAGGCGAGTTTCTGATATCCAGAGGAACCGCATTGTAGATTTTAATACAGTTGTAGTGAGGACTTTTTTTATATAAAGCAGTGTGATGTTGGGGTATTCTCAAGTTAGATCCTCCTCTAGTATTCATGACACTGTAGATCTGATTATTTGTAACAAAATCAGAAACATTTTTTCTAGCGTAAACCGCCGCTGTATATATATACAATGATGGAATAGTCATTATACCTAATTGCTTAAAAAAAGGTCTACATGAAGTGCGCGTAGGAAGTTGTAACAAAGTCCTAAAAATTTTTTTTTGAGCTATAAAGATCTTACTAGAGTTACTGGACATGAACCAGTAAAGTATACTGTACTGAATGATGCTCTGTATTGTTGCAAAGTAGAACATTGTAACAGAGTCGGTACTAATCTTATCTCTTAAATATCTTATCAAGCAGCACGCAGAATTCATTCTGGAGAGTATAGAATTAATTTGATTTGACCAACTGAGATTTTGGTCAATGAAAACGCCTAAAAACTTTATTGTATCTACTTGTGGAACTGATTTCCCACTAAGATTTACATACAGAGATTTATCAGTAAATTTTTTGAAACCAATTAAGGCAGTTTTATTGGTATTAAGTAGGAGATTATTATTTTTACACCAACTTTCCATTTTTTCCGCTATATTTGATGTTTCAGAAGACAGCAGACGCACAGAGGTTTGTGAAATAATGCAGGACGTATCATCTGCAAATTGGTAGAGGGAGTTTAACTTTATCGTGTAATTTAAGTCATTTACAAATACCAAAAACAAAAAAGGTCCCAGTATGGACCCTTGTGGGACACCTTGGGTAATTTGAGTTGAATCTGAGAAAGTTTCTATATTCTTATTGTTTACTACTGATTTGATGCAAACTTTTTGCGATCTGTCTGTTAAATATGAACTAATTAATTGAAGGCTTCTTCCGTGTACTCCATACCATTCTAGTTTACGTAAAAGAAGATCATGGTCAATCAGATCGAAAGCCTTTGATAAGTCAAAGTAAATTCCCGATATCAGTTTGCTGCTGTCCAATTGCTCTATTATATAGTTGAGGGAATTACAGATGGCAGAAGCGGTTGATTTGTTTGGTAAGAAACCGTGTTGATTTGTTACAAATAAATTATTTTTAACAAAAAACGCGATTAGTCTTTTGTAAATCACTTTTTCAAGAATTTTTGAAAAGACGGATAATATCGAAATAGGCCGAAAATTTTCTAGTTTATCACTTTTTGTTTTCTTTTGAACTGGAATAACTTTGGCTTGTTTAAGTTGATCTGGAAAGACTCCGGAATTTAAGGTTTCATTAATTACATTAGTTAGTGGTAGTGAAATTATATCTGCAACTTCTTTAACTACAACAGTTGGAATACAATCAATACCAGTTGAGTATTTCGGGGGCAAATTTGATATTATTTGTTTGACTTCAAACGGATCGGTTGGAAAAATAAAGAAATTTAAATCTGTAGGCGGGATGTTGAGTTTATTATTTACAGAGGCCTTATTACAATGTATGTTATTCAAGTCGAAATGAGACTTAAATAAATCGACCAACTCCTGAGGGTCGCTTACAGTGGAACTACCTTGCGATAACTGCAGCGTTGAGGTACACTTTTTTCTGTTAAGGGTGTTATTAAAAATATTCCAAACAGTTTTTGACTTATTTGATGAGTTACTTACAATGTTATCATTTATACTTTTCCTATAATCTCTAATATAAAGGCGAAACTTTTTTCGCTCATCTTTGAATTTTAATAAGATATCTGCATTTTTTGTGCTATTGTATAGCAAGTACAAATCTCTGATGCTGTGTGACCAAGCTTTAATTTCATTGCTGATCCAACCGCTTTGTGAAAACGATTTTTTAGTTTTGCATTTACTGAGCGGAAAATTGATGTCAAAGTAGTAATAAAAAATTTTGAAAAAAATCTCATATTTTTCATTCGATCCTAAAGCATTATATACGTCTAGCCAGAGTTCTTGTGACAAGTGGTTTTTAAAGTTTCTAAGATTGTCACTGTGAAAAAAACGTTTATAGGAAATGGTTTGAGCAGCTTCGTCCGCTTTAGATTTGATTACTAATAATTGTGGAAAGTGATCTGACAGTTTCAATTTTATTACCTTACATTCAATATTTTCCTCATTGACACTAGAAAAAATGTTATCAATTCGACTACTAGAAGTGGCAGTTACACGAGTCATTTCGGCAACGTGAGGTTGTAAATTGTAAGACGAGAAGAGTTGTAAGACTGCATTACTCTGATTATCAGAAACCGCGAAGTCAACGTTAAAGTCTCCACATACTATAATTTCTTTTCTAGTGTTAAATACACAATCAAGTAAGTTGTTTAAGCAATCTAGAAAAATGTCAAAGTTCCCAGAGGGCGACTTATACAGGCATACTACAACAAAAACTTTATTCTTGGAAGTAAATTCAAGACACGAAAATTCACAATGTTTTTCTATTGATTTTAAGGGGATTTCTACGTTATTAAATATTAAGTTATGATTCATAAAAATAGCTGTACCCCCACATTTAAAAATTGATCGGCAACAGTAACTACCTAAGTTATAGTTATCCAAAGTGTAATGATTTACCTCAGAATCATTTAAATGATGCTCACTAATACAAACAATGTCTGGCATTACTTCATTACAGAGAATAATTATCTCGTTAAGTTTATTTCTCAAACTACCTGCATTAAAATTTAATATTCTAGTTGATTCTTTTTTTGATGAATTTTTGTGCTTATTATAAACTAGTGTACAATCAATATTGCTGTTTGGAACTGACAATATCACAGCTGGATTATTTATAAAAAAGAAGAAGAAGAAATTTGATGTAGGATTTCATCTGAATCTGAAGCATTTGCAATAACTGTATTTTCTCCGACTTCACTTATTTCGCTATCGTTGAGGAGGGAGGTATTTATATCTACACTAGAAACCTTATTGTGATCACCTTGATTGTTGCTTGACTTTGGTGTAGATGTATTTTTTCCACTGGAGTTGCCAACTAAGTCTGACTGATTGATGTCACTATTGTGATGGGGAGATCCATTACTTAGGCGGATTAAGTTTGACGTATTATTGACACCACTATTTTTAACACTATTTATAATTAAGTTTGCAAGGTTGTTTTTGCCACTATTGTTTAAATGAAGGCCGTGACGCGTATACCGTTCACGACCAGAATTTTTGTTTATATCCACAAATAACAGGCAATTTACCGCATACTTTCTATACTTTGTAACCAGGTAATTAATTTTTTTGTTAATTTTGTAAATTGTTCCGTTTAAGGATTGTTTGTCATATCTGTAGGGTACAGTAAACAGTAAGATATTAGTGTGAAATGATTGCTTGAGTACGTGTAAAATATTTCTAGTTTGAGGATTAACGCAAAGTTTTCCGTCCGTTATATCATTAGTTCCTGCTATTATAACTACATAATCATTTGAACCGTAATTGAGAGTCAAATTGTGTATATTTTTAGTCACACCTTCGAAGTTAGCGTTAGGTTTTATTATACTTTCAATAATAAAATGATTACATGGACTTAAATTGCGCATAATGTAATTTAAATCTCTTCCGTAGCTGTCTGTTAGCAGCATGATTTTGCTTTGTTTGCTCTGTACAACGTTAGAATTTATCTCTACCTTATCATCCACTCCTAGCTTTTTTGGAATACTATCGTTCATGCTACGCATATGTTTAATTTTATTTCGTAGATTTTCACTTTCAATGTTTAAATAATTGATATCTTTCGTTAAAGCTTCATTAAGTTTACGGATTTTATCTAACTCAGCTTTGCTTACATTTAGTTTTTCAATTAATTTATCACACGTTGCACACGCAGCGTTTATCACTATATTATTGACACCTTGTTTTAAAGTCGTATCACTATTTTTATTATTAACTAATATTAAGTTTTTGTTTATTATTTTGGTTAAGAGATCCACTAAGTCACTTTTTTTAAGCCCTTTGGTCTCTAAGCCATATCCAAGTAGCTTTTCGTTTAACTCAGTAACTTTAAGTTCATTGTATTTCTTAGCCATAACTGTTAATTTAGCGTGGCTATAGAAAAGGAAAAAAATTGAACTTGTTGACAATGCCTTAAGTTACAACCAAGCAGATAGATACACGTCTGTGCTCGAGCGCGGTCGAAGTGAGACTGTTGAGTTGTTTCTGCTGCTGTTGCTGCAGTTCGACGAAGAGGTAAACAGTTGGCGGAGATTTTGACAGAAGAGGAAACGCTTAACGAAAAGAAAAATAAAGCGATCAAGCGAGCACAGAAGTCTAAGATCACCGAAAAGAAAGGAAAAGCTACTAAGAAACCCAAAGTCGCCAAGAAAATTTCAAAAAAGAATTCGAAAAATCTATCGTCGTCGGACGAAGGTCAGGAAGCAATGTCATTGTGTGACTCTTCAGATGACTTGGACGACGATGATGAGGCTTGCACTGGTTGTGGAGAAATTTATTCAGAAACAACAAAATCTGACGATTGGGTGAAATGCGTGAATCGCTCCAAATGGTTTCACGATTCTTGCTCAAAATTCGAAAATTTTTGCCACAGTTGTGGTACTTTTATGTGTAAGAAAAAGTAAATGAATTATGTTGAAAAATACTGTGCGAATAACATCTTACAATATATTTTTAGTTGCGCCGTCTCACCTTAGCGTTGTGGGTTAGATGGTTTTTGCCTAAGTTTTTATTTTTTTAAATAATTTTTATGTTACATTTTTATATGAGTTTTTTTTAATTTGTAATGGTTCTTATTATAATAAAGATTCATTAAAAAAATAAATGACGATTATGATTCAAGATATAGTGAAGTTACAACAAAAGTAAAAAATGTGAGCCAACTAACCTCGAATTACCCTATGTATAAAGAAATCTCATTACACGTTTGTAGTTGTTTCCATCCAAGATTCATGTTCATCTGAACATTTTTTCCTACCCCCGAAACTCGACCGTTTTACCTTTAATATGTATTCAAAAATTGGAATCTATTATTTAGTGCAAATTTTACTAACCAAGTTAGTATTGCGGGTGCCTTTCAATTTTGTCCCAAACTGATGGTTTGAAAATCTACTTCTGTTTCAATTTTACCAGAATGTTGGTCACAATTTTTAATTGGTATGTACTTTTTAATTATGAAAATAAAATGTAAATACATTTACAATTATTAAGAATATGTTCTTTTTTATGAATAATGTTTTCAAAATGTTTAGATGGGTTTGCTACTAAAAATACTACAATTGAAAATTAACCACAAATTTCTTAGCTGTTTTATAACTATTATTTATCTCGGAGTTGTTTTCAAAAGCAAGTTTATATAGATTTGTCATAACAGTTTTAACAGAACATTAGTATTGAATAACTTTCTTGTTAAGGTGTTAATTCTGATCAAATTTCCTTTGCGTTTGGAATGTTAATACTGTGCTTTCCTGTCGGGTTTGGCGGTTTTCCTTAATGAGGTATTTTTATCTTTTCGCGGTTGTGATGCAGAAAAGAAGAACATTGTGGATGTAAAGAATTATTAAGTAATTATGAAGATAATCATTTAAGTATTTTCAAAATTCTAGTAATCCAAAAATAATGGTGTTCCGCCAAGTATCTAAATGGGTCAATTTTGATCAAGTAATACATTATTGCTGTTTAAAATTTTTTTATAGTTATTTGTAATTCTACGTATTTAAAAATAAACACATTTAGTGAAAATATTTTATTAAAGTTGAATAGAAACGCTTGATTCTGGGTACGCAAATAAAAATTATTCTCTCATTACCATCGCATGTTCTACAAACAAACTTTTCTATTACTCATCAACGAAAAATTTCGATATGAGATTACTGTTTCTCTTTCTTTTTAAATTTTTTATATGCAGCATACAAGCAGTAGTAGCAGAAAACAAAAAAGGAAATTTTACAAATGCATAATAATGAAGTAGCAACTGATAGAAAACTAATCAAAATAATTCAAAGTCTGGGTCAATTTTGACCCGGTTTTAGCATTACTGGGGTTAATTAAGAATGCAAGAAAAAATAATACAGTTCTGTAAAGATGATCCACCCTGCTTCAGTTGGTATTTACTTAAGGATTTTTGTTAATATCATTTTCATGGCAGAATTTTTGTTATTGGTTTCTAGAACACAATGTCATTTTAACATATATAAACAACAAAATTTAAGAATTTTTCTCAACGTTTTAGGGGCGGCATATCTTCTATCACATCCGCTCCTGGGATAATATAAAGACAATGTTTGCGCAGGGGTTAAAAAGTTAGTCAAACTATTACCAAATTTAAAATGTGTATGAGTTTTTGATGTTCATGTATAATTTTGAACAATAAAATCTTAAATATAATTACAGTCCCACATTTTTAAATTAACAGTTACCCCGCGGTATTATTAAAAATTAATCATGAAGGTGTTACACAACATGTAGTTTAGTCAGGAGAAATGAATCAATGAAACTTTGCATATTTTATTATTCTCCGTGGGAGTTCAGGGTCATTGTTTTAAAAACACCTGTTTGAATCTATTTTCCTCCAGTTTGGGGTTACTGTGCTCGTATAAATTTTTCTAGCGTTTTGTTACCTATGAGTAGGTACGTAATGAGGTCAATACGCTCCTCATGAAAACTTTCGCGAGCGTTCTGGAAATTTTACATTGCATCAAATATCTCAATGTTTTGTAAATGTTAACAATAAATATCGGGTTCACTGTTAAGTTTTAATAACTAATATTTTTATTAGCGCTAATAAAGCTTGCCCAAAAAAAAACTTAATTTCGCATAGCTTTGGATTTTTATGCTTCATATTTGCTAGTCATTGTTGTATGACTAAGTAAGAAAATATAACTGCTGAGCAGAATTACTAAACCTCAAGACATACATACCATTAAGACGTTCGTTGCACAATTTAGAAAGAGTTGGCGAAACCAAAAAACACGATTCGGTATGCAAATTTGCACTAACCACTCAGCATTCGTTTATTCTTTTAAAGTTACTGAAAATAAACGAGCAGGGGAAATTCCCGCTCGTGTATAAATTTAGACAAATTAATGTTTAATAACTTCGTGTCAATGCTAAAGTTGTTTAGGTGCCGAAGCGTTTGCACTTGGAGATGCCTCGAGCATAATTTTATTGCTTTTTTTATGACGTTATTATAAGTGTCTGTTTCTAAGGAAGGAAATAGGTATTTTATGCCATTAACGGAGGTTTCAAACTCATAAAACACTGATAGATTTGTTGTGTTTATGGCAAAAGCGGGGACACAAAAGCCATCAGTAGGTAGTAGTTGCAGTCACTTCTACCTGAACTTGCACGAATCTCGAAGCAACAGGTTCCGACTTGAGATGTTGCTAAGTGTCAATTGTGGATATTGTAAATAACCCGTTGACTTTATAAATAGTCTCTCCTTTCGCTTACAAGGAAGATTGATTTATTTATTTATAGCATCGTTTAGCGTAACCGTTTAATCGCAACAATAATTTGTTATTACGTGATTAGACAGGTCAGCTGCGGGTCTCCCGAGACCAAAGTTCGTTTCCTCCTCATCTTATCATTCTTGCTTACTCATACATCTGTTTATTTACACAATTTTCGATAATTGGTTCTCTAACATGCTCTTTATTATTAAAAATGCAATAGTATCGAACGTGATTGGGTATTTGGCGAGCACATGTACCTGCTTCGGTATTCCGAAACCGAATGGCAGCAGCCGAAGGATGTGTCATAGATTTCGAGCGCCACGACAATTAGAGCAATGAGTACATGGAATCAAAGAGGATATACCTAAGGTATATCCTCTTTGCATGGAATCACTCCGCGTGTGTCATCAGCAGCGCTGGAGCCGCGGCGCGGCGATCTCGGTTCCCGGAATCGCGGACACGATGACGACACGGGGAGTTTCTTGATACCCGGAAGCGTCTAGCATCGATACGCTAGCTAGCACTGCAGACACAGAGAGCGTTCGCACTTTTCCATCTCTCCTGCACATTGACTTAGTAGCACAAAATCACTTCTTAACTTTATAGATATTTGAGCTAAATGGAGAGTGCTCGTGTTGGTTTGTATCCACACTAAAAGTTAAACTCGCGATTAGAGGATGGCAGCACTAGTATTTTTTAAATTGTTTTTTAACCTTCAGCAATCGTGACGCATACGCATGTTATCGGAAATATGTCATTCTCAATCTCCGTTTCGTTCCTCATGTTCGCACATTGTTATTGGTTTTCCTAACCTCTACTTGTGGTTCTGTTTAATTTGTGAATGGGGTACGTCAAGTGTTGTGTGCCTGGATGTGAAGATACAACATCTGTACGACATCGTTTGCCAAATCCTAAAAATGATTTGGATAGATACAACAAGTGGCTTGAAGTGATTAAAAATAACAGTTTGTTTTTAATTGATCCTTTACAATTGTACAACAACAAGGTAGTGTGTCGGCGCCATTTCAACTCGCACGATTATAGTGTTGGTTCTAAAAGGATGCATTTAAACGCAGTTCCTACGCTTTACTTACCTGGTAAGCACATTAAATACTTATACAGTTTGTCTACTACGTAGTCGTAAAATTTGCAACTTGACAGCTTTGCTTCTTATCGTTTGATCTACCGTATCTATTTTATTTTATATTTATTGCAGAAACGACTGAAGAACACACTCTACCATCATCATCAGATGCCGAACTAGTTTTTGTCACATTGCCAGGGCCCTGCACTACTAGAGACTTTGTATTACCTACTCCCAATTTGTCAGGTGAGCAATGTACTACTAAATATTGATTTCTCGACTGGTGTAAGTAAAAAAGTTGATAAATATAAAGGACGCGAGTCTGGAAATACTTTTATCCTGTACTGCTAAGGATCGACTGTTTTTTTTGCTTTTTGTTTTTATTATTAACTGTGAAATATGTTCCATTAAATTGTGCCATACGTTTCTCGCGTGCAATTAAACAGTAAATTTTACATTTTCAAGCTTTACCTACTTTGTTGAGGTTTATTTTATTAACACGAAATTCAAAATCATAAACTTCAACAAATTGATCTGTTAAAGTTTACAATTTTTTAATATTTTGTATCACAGGAAAGATATTTATTACATTCTATTTTGCTTTATTTTTATTATAGAATTTACTGAAGAGCAAGCTACACCAACGCTGCTTCTTGTAGAGCAGTTTTCAGATGAGCAAACAAGTAATGATAATTTATTACCCGAGGCAGCTTGCACAATCGATACTGTTTTGCCCAAGGAGCGATCCAACTTGTTAGCAACGCCAAAAGCTGTTAAGGTCAGTGTAACACATTATATTTGCATGGGTTAAATTTGTAAATCTACATGAACCATTTGAAAATCAGAAATTAATTGAAATTTGAATTATTTACATTTGTTTTAAATAAATGAAATAGGAAGGAGTTAAGCCGCAAGAAGCACATTCTATATGGCCATTTACGAAGTGCTCACACTAAGTTGCAGAGGGTTGAGAAAACTAGAGAAAATTTTAAAAGGAGGCTTCACAATGCTGAAAACTATGCTGAAAAGTTTCATCTGGAGGAAAACTTAGCGAATTTAAACAAAACGGCGGCAACCTTCATTCGACTTCAGTTTCGGGAATCAAAGAATTTCCCCAAACAACACCGATACCTTGACGAGGAGAAAATTATGGCACTGGCGTTGTACAAGCAAAGTCCAAAGGCGTACAGATTCCTATCTAAAATATTTACGTTGCCAAGTAAGGCAACTTTAGATAGTCTCCTGAATAAAATTAAGTTTGAAACAGGAATTATGCCACACATTTTCCAAGCTTTACAAGTTATGACCAAGGATATGGACTCATCTGACAAATATGTTTCTTTAATTTTTGACGAAATGGCTATAACACCTTCATTAAGTTTTAATGAAAAAAAGGGGTTCATTGAGGGTTTTGAAGACATGGGTGGTGATAATAGATCTTCGGAATTTGCCGATCACGTTCTAGTGTTCATGATTCGCGGAATTAAAAAAAAGTTTTAAGCAACCTCTTTGTTATGTCTTTGCAAGCGGCGGGGGTACTCAATACACCCAAATCAAAAAACTGCTCAAAGAAATCGTAAAATTGCTGTTTCAGATTGTAACAAAGTTTCCTGAAACATCAAGTTTTTAATAATTCAGAAGGAATTATATTGTTGTAATTCCGAGACGAGGCGTTCGTGGGGCTGGAAGTGGACAATTTTAACGTGAAGTGCTCGCAGAAGAAGTCGTGTGGGGGAAACAGAACTCCCACAATAACTCCTTCCATAACATCCCTACCACCTTCAGTGGGTATAAAACCGGAGCACCAGCTCAAAAATGGTAGAATTCATTCCTGTCCTTCTAAGAAACCAGTCCTGTCTTTCTTAGAAACCAGAATCCAGTTTAAACTTTTAGTTTCCTGTTCAATTTGTTTGATCCGACTTAGTAAATTTATTTTGATTTTGATTCCGAACAGTTCAACTGTTAGTAAATTTTTATTTCAAGTCAAGACTGGACTTCGAGTTTAAAAATTAGGCTGAAGTTTGATTTAAACTTAAAGTTGCTTTTAGTTTAAATTAAATAAAACCAGTAATTTAATGGAATGTTTGATTCTCATAGGAAGTAGATATCTTTTGTGAGAGTTCGATATTGATTGAATTACATCAAAACGTTAGTGGAGGTTGATGTTCTTTTAGTGAGTTTGATTAGCTTCTAAAGGAAATAATACCGTATTCACTAAGAATTAATGCATCTAATCTCAAAACTGGGGTGTCCTATTGAGATTGATTCGTTATATTCACTTAGAAAGTCACCAGTTAAGTTTATTAAATTAAACTTAGAAAAATTATTCGTCAAGTTACGAGTAAAGTTACCCGTTGGGTTTATTATTTTAATCCTATCCATGAATTTGATTTATAACCTGAACCTTGTAAATAATTCCCCGTACAGTTAAATCCTGTAATTTATTTATTTATCCAGTACCGATCAATTAAATAAATCCACAAGCACTTACCTGACGAATTCGCAATTATCCGTTTTATTTCCAGTCAGAGCCGTAACCAGAGGGTTTGTGACCAGTGGAGCACTACACCACACACTATTTAATTCAATTTCAGACTTTATCTGCAAGATTGAGTGAATGTGGAGCGTGCACAGGACATTAATTATTTTTACAGAAACACCGAAGCTTGAGATCGCCATTTTGATCGTAACTCAGCATCGATGTACATATCGACCTGCACGCATTGAAGACCAGTGATTATGCGCACAGTCATATCTATCAGCTGCGAATTGGACGCAGAACTCGTTCGACGAAATGAGAACCGTTCAAGGAAATAGAACCAAGGTCGACTCGCTCCAGAGAAAATTTAATTGTTTCATAACCGTTTAATTGTATTTACTTTATTATACATAAAATTATTAATTTACATTTTCCGATACATACAGTAATTTATTCTTGTATTGTAATATCAACGAATAAATATTATAAATAATTTGATTTACAGTTCGATCTTATTATTTTTCCGAACTCTGGCTCTAAGCTACCTGCGAAGAGCTGGTGGTTTATTACAAGATTGGTTTAAAGCCGATCACAACAATTTGTGACCAGTCGCCCACCAACTGCAAGGTAATAAGCAGCCTCATGGAGGACACAAGAGCAAATTACCTACGAAGAGATGAAGAATACAGAGAAGGTTTCTTTGAAGTCGACGATTTTAAAATATTTCCAATTTATGATCCACCACATTTGCTAAAAGGAATTAGAAACAATTTTCTTAATAAATCTGTCAAATTTGGCAAATGTGGCAAAATGGCAAAATGGGAACATATTGTTACCCTCTATGAGTTTATATTGTCGCGATTCGACTTAGTTTTAATTAGAATATTTAATATTAAGTATCAAAAGTAATTCAACATATTAAAATGTGTCGCAATGGGGTACAATTCAGGAGTATTGATTTAGTCATAAAATAATCTATTTTAAGAATCTAGGGTTGTATGCATTCTTTCCTTGTTGCACTTTTGTGGAATGGTTACACATGCTATTGATTGGTCTAATTATAGCCAAAAATCTGGGTCTCAAATGCTCACTTGTAAACAGGAAAAATTGTAAAGTAATGTAAGACAGGTTGTCAATTACATTAATATAATATATATATCTATATATGAGTGTGAACACTAAGACAGTTGTCCATTAGTGCTGTATAACTGAGCGAGACAAGAAGTCAATCACTTGTAAACAGGAAAAATTGTAAAGTAATGTGACAGGTTGTCAATTACATTAATATAATATATAATATCTATATATGAGTGAACACTAAGACAGTTGTCCATTAGTGCTGTATAACTGAGGGAGACAAGAAGTCAATCACTTGTAAACAGGAAAAATTGTAAAGTAATGTAAGACAGGTTGTCAATTACATTAATATAATATATAATATCTATATATGAGTGAACACTAAGACAGTTGTCCATTAGTGCTGTATAACTGAGTGAGACAAGAAGTCAATCACTTGTAAACAGGAAAAAAACGTAAAGGAAAAACACAGTTGCGTGGAACCTATCCGTTCCGAATAATAAATCTGATGTTTTGTTTCGTATTTCGGCTTCCAAGAGCTGAAGTGTAGATAACATATTAGTATAGCCAGCAAGTTTTTTCAGTTTAACTTCACTTGATATCATTTTCACTGTCGGAACTACTATCAATAATCCTTTTCGTTTTACTTTGCCGTTTACTTTAGGCATCATTAATAGAGAGAAATCTCAAGGAGGCTGTTATGTATTGCTATTATTATAACTTATATTGTATTACTGCTATAATACTGTAACATAACGTAATACTTACATATAGATTTGTTCTAGGTAAATTTCTAAATCCGTTTTATCAGCACGCGCTTCTTCATATTAATAGGAAATTGACAAAATGTGTTCTTGTATGAATTAATTTAATTAGTGCCATCTGTTTTTAGCTTGATTATTATTTACCTGCTGTTTCTTATATCCGAATAGTTCTAAGTACATTATTTCTATATTATTCACTGTATTTTATACCACTTTAAATCTACGTAACTAGTAAACTTGGTTCAACTTTTACTATTTCATTTTAGTTATAACGCCCATAACAGAGCACAAACAAAAAAATTTTATACGTGTTAACTGGTCCGCACAAAATAATGCAATGACGAATTCGGCAGGTATCGCAGCGGAGACAAGTTTCCTCTTTCTAATGCTCTAACCCATTTATTTCTTCTTTCCCTTGACAGAAGTTGTAGTCTATCACCTCTGTGATTTAACACTGTAGGAAATCTAAAAAATCCCACCTGGTCTCTTTCAGCCCCCTTACCACACTTAACTACAGAGCAAAACGATGGCATTTTCACTTTATTTTTATAGCAACTGTGTTTATAGTAGTACACCACTGAATGTAAACCACAGGTAAATCAATGTAAACAAACATGTGCTCCTCAACAAACATGGCCGCTAATTTGTGACGTCATTCTGAAATGAACTATTAAGTGCTGTAGTTGAGGGAGCTTTGAGACAGTGTTCAATAGAGAGGCTAGGGACACTGTCCCAAGCCTCCCTACGGTTTTTTCTAACTTCCCGTAACATGTCTTTTTCTTTTTTATTAGTATTAAAATGCCACATAAGCATAAGAAGAAGATTGGTTGTGATGCAGAAGAAGTTCCGGGCCACATTCTTGAATTAGCGCTGCATGATATTAAAATAGGCAAAAAATCTTTAAGGAAGACTGCAAAAAAGTTTGGAGTGTCGAAGTCCAAATTACATAGATTAACAGAACTTCCAAAACCGAAGCGAGATTTTACATCAAAGTTTACTAGTAAGCAAGTGTTCACAACTGCTGAAGAAACCGAGCTTGCCGATTACTTGGTACATGCTTCAAAGTTGCATTATGGTCTCTCCAGAAAAGCGACTTTGGAATTAGCATATAATTTTGCAAAAGGCAAATAATAAAAATTTTCCTGTCTTGGGAAAAAAATAAAACTGCCAGTAAAGATTGGTTTAAGAGGTTTTGTTCAAGAAATGCTAGGTTATCTCTAAGAAAGCCTGAAGCGACGAGTTTGTCGAGATCGACTTTAACAAAACAAACATCAGTGAATTTTTTAGCAACTTAAAAATAATTCTAGCAGCTAAGCAATTGAGGCCAGAAAACATCTGGAATATAGATGAAACCGGAATAACAACCGTACACAAGCCTAGTAAAATTGTTGCTGGGAGGGGTTGCAAGCAAGTCGGAAAAATGACATCCGGGGAAAGGGGTACGACTGTGACAATGTGTATCGGTGTTAATGCATTGGGCCAGTCAATTCCACCCTTCTTCATTTTTCATAACAAAATGTTTTATTTACAATTTCAGGTGCTCCAGTGGGTTCTAAGGCTGCTGCTCAACCAACAGGCTGGATGACTTCGCAAATCTTTTTGCAGTTTTTTGATCATTTCCTTGATTTTGCAAAGCCATCGAAGGAAAGACCAATTTTATTGATATATGATAACCACGACAGTCACATCTCTATTGAAATTATAAGTAAAGCTCGTGAAAATTATGTTACTTTATTAACCCTTCCTCCTCATTGCTCGCACAAGATGCAGCCCCTGGATGTATCAATATATGGACCATTCAAAACTTACTATAATGCAGCTGCGGAAAGTCTTATGTTCCGAAATCCTGGTAAGCCGATCCAAATATATGATATTCCAGAGTTAACAGGCGCTGCAATCTTAAAAGCATTTACTCCAGCAAACATTACCAGTGGATTGAAAGCCACTGGCATATTTCCATTCGATGAGAATGTTTTTTCAGAATCGGAATTCTTATGTGCAGATGTAACAGATAGGCCTTTCGCAAATATTGAAAATTCTGAAAAAACTAATGAAACTGGGGCAGTTGAAGAAAGAAATGAAAGTATAAATAAAGTCATTTTACCTAATGATAGTAGTGACACGCCACATCTAACACCAGATAAAATCTTACCTTTTCCGAAAGCTGCGCCTCGAAAAAAGAAAGCAGGTGGTAGAAAGCCAGGCAGAACAAGGATCTTGACAACGACACCAGAGAAAAATATTGTGGCAGAAGCACAAATGGCTAGGAAGAGAAAGATACAGGCAAAGAAACGCCCAGTCACGAAATCTTTGTTTAGTAGTAAAGCTAAAAATGTTAAAAACGACTCGAGTTCAGAAAGTGAATATTGCGATAAAGATCTCTGTGATGACAGTGAAAGTGATTATGATGTAAGACAAGAAATGACTAGTGATGAAGAAATAGAACCTGCTATAAATTTAGAAGATAGGGTTTTTGTAACGGAAAACTTTGTTGTAGTGAAAATAGCCTTTACATTTCAAACAAAGAATGCACTGTGCACTACGTAGCAAAAATTTTAGAAAAAACATGACTTACTACTTATCTAATTAAATATATGAGAAGAGGTTCCAAAATAAAAGAATTTTATTTTCCACAAATAGAAGACTCAGCGAAAGTAGCAGAAGGCACTGCATATACTTTCTATTTTCAGGAATCTCTTGATATATTTGAAAATATTCGTTAAAATGTATCTAATGTTTAAACAAGTATATCCCACATTATGTATGTGTCCCAAGCGTCACTTTTGGCATTCCCGAGCCTCCCTACCAAAGGGTAGCTTGGGACAATATTTGAAAAATGTTACTTATTTTTTTTTAAGGTTACATGTATTTTTTTATCAAAATAAAGTATTCTCTGTTATTGAGGTTTATATATTACAGACTCAGTAATTTTTTTGGAAGTAAAAATTAAGAGTTGCTCTTTAAAATAAATAATTTCAAAAACTGTCCCAAGGGTGCCTCCTCTCCCCTACTAAATATTTTGTACATTTACTCGTCTAAAGTAAATAAGATGAATTTGTATAGATATAATCTTATCTACCAATCACAAAAATTAGATTTTGTTTCTTTATTACATGGGTCGCTTTCCTTGTAAAAATCTAAAATTTAATTTTCATTCATTTCTAGAACCGTATTTGGCGCCAACCCGATTAGTTCCTATAACAAACACCACTACCGTACCTGTGTACTAAGCAAACCAACTGGGATCTATTTAAACATATTATCAATAAAAATAGCAACTTAAATTTTCGAATAAAAGAATCCCATGAAATTGAAGAAGTCGTTGAGTACCTTACCAAATTACTTCAGGACGCGGCATGACAATCAACACCACAAAGAAGCAAAACTATGCCAGAATACCATAACATACCGCTACATATCAAAAGGCTTGTACAAAAAAAAAACGAAAAGCTCGTGGTAAGTGGCAACGAACGAGGAACCCACTAGATAAAACAAACCTAAATAGACTAACGCACAGACTTCACACAGTTTTGCAAGAAGCCCAAAACGAAACGTTCGAACATTATATCACCATACATGACTCCGAAATTAAAACCTACCTTGACGCTCCATGTCAACTAACCCTGCCAGTGAAAGCGTTCTCACCGTCGGAAGTACTTTATGAAATAAAACTTACTAATTCCCACAAAGCCCCTGGATGGGATTTAATAGTTGGAGAAATCCTGAAACACCTCCCCAGAAAAGCGATTGTATTACTGACAACAATCTACAACAGTATGCTCCGCTTGTGCTATTATCCTACACAATGGAAATTTGCACAAATCATTATGATCGCAAAACCTGGTAAAGCCCCTACCAAAGCTACATCCTCTAAACCGATAAGTCTTCTACCCTTAATGTCGAAGATATTCGAAAGGCTTATCCTTAATAGAATCAAAGAAGCAGTGCCGACAGAAGATCTAATCCCCGAACATCAATTTGGCTTTAGGGAAAAACACTCCACAATTCAACAGTGCCACAGAATAGTAAATAAAATTAAGGAAAGTCTAGAAGAAAAGAAAATGTGTGCAGCTGTCTTTTCAGATATTCAACAAGCCTTTGATAAAGTCTGGCATGAAGGGCTATTATACCATGCCATGCCAACTTTATCTGCTTCTGAAATCATATATGCAAGATAGGCATTTTCAAGTAAAACTTAACAATAGCCTATCTACCTACCATTATATAAAATCAGGTGTATCTCAGGGTAGTGTTTTGGGACCATATCTATACCTAATATTTACGGCTGACTTACCAGTAACAGGGGACACTATAACTGCTACCTTCGCTGATGATACAGCAATCCTATCTACTGACTTCAATACGGAAAGAGCCTCAGAAAAACTACAAAACCATTTAGACTTACTGCACAACTGGCTAAAACAATGGAGGACCAAAGTTAATACCGATAAATCTACCCAAATTACCTTTACTACAAAACATAGCTCCTGTCCACAAGTCACCATAAACGATGAACCCATACCAATAAAAAAAAAGAGGTAAAACACCTAGGACTCTATTGTGACGAAAACTTGACTTGGAAAACACACATCAAAGCAAAGAAACAACAAATAAACTTGAAAATTAGTAAATGTACTGGTTTATTGGGAGAAAATCCAAACTGTCACTTGAAAACAAAGTACTTATATATAAAACCATACTAAAACCGATATGGACATATGGGATAGAGCTATGGGGTTGCAGTAAACCATCAAACACAAAAATATTACAAACAGTTCAATCTAAGATCCTCCGTATGATAAACTCACCATGGTACATCTCCAATCTCACACTCCATGACTTGAAAATACCATTCATAACAGATGTTATAACAACATATGCCATCAAGTACACATACCGCAACATAGGACACAGTAACCAACTAATAAATGGACTATCCAACCAACCTATGGTAGGAAGAAGACTTAAGAGAAGATGGCCAGAAGACCTGGTTAGATGAACAATGGTGATCCGTCAATGGATGGTTTCCCATCTCAAGCCAATGCCATAACACATTTACTTATTACTCTGTAATTTATATTTGAGTAGATTGTAAATTAGAAAAAAAAATAAAAAAAAAATCATTTCTAGAACCGTATTTGGCGCCAACCCGATTAGTTCCTATAACAAACACCGAGCGCTATCAGCAATGTCGTCAAACAACACCACCTAGAGAACTAAGGCTGACAGCGCCATTCAAACCACGATGAATCATCGCAAACAGGCCGTTGGTTGACAGACATAACCTACGAATAGTGTTGTGGTGATAGTAAATTTTAATTTTTTGTGATTTATTTTGGTTTACCGAGTTCTTATTTTTAACAAACATGCCATATAAATGTTAGGGTGGCCCATCTTTTTAACCCCTGGATTTTGTTTCGGGGCACCATCTAAAACTGTTCTACTAATAAAAATAATAAACTGTACCAAATTTCAGTTAAATCGGACAATATTAAGTGGCGCCGACATAAGGGCAAAATTTAAAATAATTTGAATTTACTTGTATTTTTCAAATAAAACACCAATTTCTAAAATATAAAGTTGTATTTTATTAATCTTCAGAAAATACACGTATTTGTGTTATACTATACTAAATATAATTCTGAAACAACATACATTTTGATTGTTACTACTGCATTGGTATGATAACAGTTGATTTTTTCGAGTCATAAAAACGTTCGATACTTGTTTCAAATGTTTCCATGCACTGAATGCTCGATACCCCTTAGAGAGTGAGCATATTTGGTTACTAGTCCAGAAAGGTATTTATAAATTTACCACTATTTGGGACAATCAGAATCATGTTCCGCAAGTGGAGACCGTTTTAACAGACCTAGAAATCTTAAAATAAAAATTATTTACATTATTTTTTTTGTAATACTTGTTGATTCCGTTAGATAACTACCTTTTATATATTGTAAATTGAATAACTATTCTTGTCTGGTATAACTATAAAGTATATAATGAATAGTTTTATTTTTCCTTGTGAAGAAACTTTTAGTGATCACAATAATTTGTTTTCACATGTGAATTTTAATTTTATTCTTTAACTGATAAGGTTTATTTTTTTATAATGAAGAAAAAGTAAATGTTTTTGCAGAACATCTTGCACAAGTTTTTACTCCATTTCCATCTGATACTGATGACTCCGAAATTAAAAGTTACCTTGACGCTCCATGTCAACTAACCCTGCCAGTGAAAGCGTTCTCACCGTCGGAAGTACTTTATGAAATAAAACTTACTAATTCCCACAAAGCCCCTGGATGGGATTTAATAGTTGGAGAAATCCTGAAACACCTCCCCAGAAAAGCGATTGTATTACTGACAACAATCTACAACAGTATGCTCCGCTTGTGCTATTATCCTTAAGAGAAGATGGCCAGAAGACCTGGTTAGATGAACAATGGTGATCCGTCAATGGATGGTTTCCCATCTCAAGCCAGTGCCATAACACATTTACTTATTACTCTGTAATTTATATTTGAGTAGATTGTAAATTAGAAAAAAAAATTTAAAAAAATCATTTCTAGAACCGTATTTGGCGCCAACCCGATTAGTTCCTATAACAAACACCGAGCGCTATCAGCAATGTCGTCAAACAACACCACCTAGAGAACTAAGGCCTGACGACAGCGCCGTTCAAACCACGATGAATCATCGCAAATAGGCCGTTGGTTGACAGACATAACCTACGAATAGTGTTGTGATAGTAAATTTTATTTTTTTGTGATTTATTTTGGTTTACCGAGTTCTTATTTTTAACAAACATGCCATATAAATGTTGTGTACCCACCTGTAAAGGTAATTACGCCAACGGACGTAAAGTAAGTGCGTTTTCTTTTCCAAAAGATACGGAATTGCAAAAGAAATGGTTGAAAGCAATAAGCAGACAGGATTTTATTCCCTCAAAGCATTCTAAGGTAAGCATTAAGTTAATTAAATACATGGTTGTATGATTTAGCCATTTTGAATAATAATTTTTGCATTTTGCAGGTGTGCGAGTTGCATTTTCGGGAAACGGAAATTGAAAAGACAGTGACGATCTATGAAGAAAAGACTGGAAATAAACTTTCAGCTCCATTAATTTATCCCAAACTTATTGCAGGTGTGTTATTTACTATAATACATCATGATAGTCTCCCGTAGTAGGTTTTTAGTCTAAATTAATCTATGAATTGTTAAGAGCTAAAACACACGGAGCGGTTTCTGGCGAGTCGGCAGCCGACTCGGCTGCCGAAGCGGTGCATCCTTTATGGCAGTTCTATTGAATGAAACAGACGGTGCTTCAACGCGCGGTTCGTGATGGCGGTGGCAGCGCGTACCCTGCTGGCCATCATGCACCGCGCGCGGGTTTACGACTGTAGTCGGAACATCAGTACATGTTTGCTTATGGGACTAAACACACGTAAGCGGTGTTGTGGCGGTTTTTGTTATTAATAAGTGACTCGGCGTTGTCAGACCAGTATGGAAACTTTGGACGTTGAGAAATTAATCAATGAGATTCATATTAGACCAGCGATTTGGGATATGCGTTCAGAGGATTATTCCAACAAAATAAAAAAGAAACGTTCTTGGGAAGAGGTAACCAACGCCTTTGTTGATGAGGGTGCTGCAGTGGAGGAGAAAAGACAAATGGGTAATTACATGAAAACTAAATTTATTTATTAATAAAAAATCATCAGTATTTAATTATACAGGGTGTTTCAGTTTGTTCGTTCATAACTTCAGTAAACGATAGAACATATCAAAATAATAAAAGTATTTTCTATAACATTTTTCTCTAAACGCTTCGTTTTCAAGATACAGGGTGTTAAACTTTTAAAAAAATATTAATATTTATTTATTATCTCCCAAATAAGTACAGATTTATCACCAAACAGTCAGAATGAATCTGCGTCAGAAAGTCCTGCTACAATACATGATGACTCTCCTACTGTTCATGTCGCCAAAAAAAGAAAAGGAAACACACTGGAAAAAAAACTTGTGGAGGCCCTTGATAATCATAGTATTCGTCAAAAACAAAAAGCACAAACAGTAAATTCTGAAGAAGACGACGATAGATTATTTTTGTTATCATTAGTGCCTTTTATGAAATCCATTCCCCCACACTTTAAATTTGCTGCGAGAATGGACATTATGCAAAGCATAAATAAATATAATCCCATACAGTCACCAGCCCCCTCTGTATACTCAACACAATTACCGTATAACCAAATTCCCACCCAGGCTCCAAGCCACCAATCTGGAATACTACATCAATGGCAATATTTAAATCCACATGCTGGACCTTCCGGACTTCCAGACTTTAACCAAAGTCCTTCACAACAAGAGCCCCAACCTGGGCCTTCTGGGATTCAGCGGCAGAGTACTGAATCCCCTTTGATGTCGCCTGGAAGCACGTATTCCCAAGATACGGATATAACCCAATTATTTTAAATGCTATTTTGCTAATAAACATGATAATATAATACTTTTTTAAGAATAAAAATATTTTTTTAGATTTAATTTATTTATCTTACCTTAAAGTTATAAGAAGCTTTTCTTCTACTGGTATGCTTTCCCTCATGGTAGTATTTCTTTTTGAACATGAATCTTTAATTATTGACAACAATTCTTGGAATGTTTCTCTTGACATTCTGGTAAAATTAAAGAATTTATCTGGATCTTCGTTAAGTTCGTCATACAGTGTGTAAAAAAATCCTCTATTTTTCCTCTCATTTATTATGGGATGTATCCAATATTTGCGTTTCTTTTTTTTCTTAATTTTGTTATATAATAAGCCTGTAGTTATTAGAAAAAGCAAATCATCATCACTGTCAGAAGAAGTCATACTTTATGCCAACGATGCGAACCACTCAGACACAACTAGACAACTGCGAAAGATGTCTCGATAAAAACGTGTCGGTCGTAAGCTGCGGTGACGCCTCGTGTGTTTTGAGCCGCTTCTCTGCCGAGTCGGCGCCGACTCGCCAGAAACCGCTCCGTGTGTTTTAGCTCTAAAGGTGCTATTCCATCAGGGCCGAGCCGTGCCGGGGCTGCAAGGGGTGCACAGCACCCGGGCGGCAACCTACTAGGGGCGGCGGGGCGGCAATGAAAAATGACTGAAATTTAAGATATGCTTGCGGCATTAAAATATGCAACTTTTTCTATCAAGTTAGACTTGTATCTGGCTTTTTTTTTGGTTTAAAAGTAACCTGATACAGAAAAAGTGTTGCATTTTTTAAGGCGGAAAGCATACAATAATTTACTACTTATAATTTATTTTTATTAGTAAACACATCGGTGCCAATCGTCATCGCTATTGTAAATACAGAGTTATGAAGGGTCAGCGTGTAGGGTAAGTCATGACACACGAAACTGTATAGATTCAGCGAAATCGGCTTGATTAAGCGGCGCTCTTTAAAGAATTTAAAACGGGGGTTAGTTTAGTTTGCGATTGAATGCGAGTAAGATTGTATTGAACCAAAGTATAATACTAAAAAAAAAATAAGCATTATACTTTGATTGAACTAAGCAGAAATAAAAAGACTAAACGTTTCAATTAAAAGTTAATATAGTGCTTTTTAAAGTTTTAAACCGTAAGTATTTTTCATTATTTTAAACATTTAAACTTTTCTTCTTATTTTTCTGTTTCGCTATTCTTAAAATTTATTTGTGCTTAATTCAGATGGCTGATGGTAGAAAGAGACTTTCCGGCTTTCAGTATCGAAAAAGAAAGTCGGAAAAAGACGAAATTAAAAAAGGACTGGCTGGCTCCTTAAAAAAAATTTTTGTATCCACGACGGCTACAGCCGAACAACCATCAACAAGCCAGCAAGTGGAGGAACAGCTTGATTCGAACAAGGACACGCATATGGAAAATCTACAAATAGGGCAGCAGCAAGAAAAAAATAAACCCGAGGCGGATGCACAGGACACACCGGATCCACCAACACCAACCGAAGTTGCTGCTGAGGATGCTGGGGTGGAAATATTGAAAGATCCAGCTCTTTGGCCGCAAGATTTAACAGATAAGATTAAATTGTCTATTCTTGAAATAGGGCCATTAGAATTGAAAAATATTGCATTTCCATTAGACGATTCAAATAGATCTTTTTCAACTACTTATTATGACAAAAAATTGAGCAATAATGAAAAAGTTCCTAGAACATGGCTGGTTTATTCTAAGTCAAATAATTCTGTATTCTGTTTTTGTTGCAAATTATTTAAAGTTTCTGATAATGCTTTTAATGATGATAAAGGTTATACCGACTGGGACACTTATCTCGAAATTTAGACAGTCACGAAAAAAGTAAGGGGCATTTTGAGAATGTTAAGAAATGGGTTGAGCTAAAAAATCGATTGGCTCAGTCAACCAAAATTTAATTCAGTTAGAAAAAAAAAGATGGACGTCAGTTATTGAAAGAATCATTTGTGGCATTCAATATTTAGCTGGACAAAATCTAGCTTTTAGAGGAAGCAATCAGAAACTTTTCGAAAAAGGTAATGGTAATTTTTTAAAGCTAATTGAATCAATTTCAAAATTCGATAATATAATGGCGGAACATATTGGCCGAATTCAAAAGGATAACAATAATATGCCACATTATTTAGGTGATAAAATCCAAAATGAATTAATTTGTCTAATAGGTGAAAAAGTGAAGCAGAATATAATCGAAACATTAAAATTATGTAAATATTATTCAATTATATTAGATTGTACACCTGATGTTAGTCACGAAGAACAAATAACTGTAGTTGTCAGATTCGTTTTCATTAATGATATTTCAAAGAATATAGAAATTAGAGAATTTTTTAGGGTTCTGCCCAGTTACAGATACAACTGGTGAAGGACTAACAGCCTTTTTATTGAATTATTTAAAAGAATTAAATGTTGATATTAAGGATATGCGAGGGCAGGGATATGACAACGGTGCCAATATGAAAGGTAAACATAATGGGTTGCAGAAAAGAATTCTTGATATAAATCCTAGAGCCTTTTTTGTCCCTTGTGCAGCTCATAGTCTTAATTTAGTTGTAAATGATGCTGCGAAAAGTTCGCTCAAATTTCTTTGGTATTATTCAAGAAATATAACGTATGATTCAAAAAATTTCAGATCTCGGGCGGCCATGGGATATAATTTCATGTCTTAGCTAACTACTTTGCTCATTGCTGTCATGTTGACATTTTGAATTTAAAATTTAATTTTGTATCAATCATACTTAAATAATAAACTACTAGTCAACTAAACTAATTTTTATTATATAATTTTACAAAATGGTGGTTACTACTGAACAGAAGACTTACATCGTAGAATCTTATTTTCGTACTGCTCAAAAAGTTGATGGAAATTGGAGGTATTCCATTCAAGACACTATGGTCGAATTTCAAGAGAAATTTCCAGGTATTCTAGTAAATTATAAAAATTTTGTAAATGGTTTAAATCATTCGGTGGCATTATTCAGAGAATCTGGTAGTGTTACAAGGAAAGAG
Organism: Ctenicera cuprea; assembly: GCA_958336395.1. Classification (NCBI taxonomy): domain Eukaryota; kingdom Metazoa; phylum Arthropoda; class Insecta; order Coleoptera; family Elateridae; genus Ctenicera; species Ctenicera cuprea. Next base: position 43,461,742 of record OY284489.1, on the reverse strand, counting down.
GGTAGTGGCCGTCCTAAAAAAAGAACTGATGAAAACATCAATGCTGTTAATCAGATTGTAATTGAAACACCTACCACTTCGATTCGCAGGATTTCACAAGAAACCAACCTCTCTTACAGTACATGTCAAAGAATTTTAAATCACGATTTACAGATGCATCCTTATAAATTAACTGCTGTTCAAGAACTGTTGCCTCCCGATTATGAAAAATGATGTGCTGGACAGAACCTTCTTCTCGGATGAAGCATGGTTTCATGTTTCAGGCTATATTAATTCGCAAACAATGCGGATGTGGTCTGCAAAAAATTCACATTTTTACAGGGAATCTCCACTACATCCACAAAAGGTAGGAGTTTGGATAGCCATGAGCCGTCGAAGAATAATTGGTCCGATATTTTTCAACGGTTCAGTGACAGCAGCGCGATATCGACAAGACATCTTGGAACCATTTATAAATGAATTACACGACGATGAGTTACATGCTGGGTATATGCAACAAGATGGAGCAACACCACATGTTACTCAAGAAAATATTCAATATTTGAGGCAGTTCTTCGACAACCGATTAATAAGTAGAAACACTGAGATTCCATTTCCTCCACGTTCCTGCGATATAACTGTTTTGGACTTTTTTGTCTGGCCATACCTAAAAAATTCAATGTTCAAAAGGCGCATCAATGATTTAGAAGAGCTAAGACAACGCATTACCAACCCTGTTCAAGAATTAAACGATTCTCCACATATCTTACAAAATGTCTTGGAAGGACTAAAAAGAAGGGTTCAAAAATGTCTTGAAGTGAATGGTGAACACTTTAAACATTTGTTGTAAATCGATGATGATGATATAATAAATTAATCATTTTAATTGTGTTTTTGTATACACGTGTTATTTTTAATTTCTAGGTTATTTTAGGTTAACGTTTTGTTTACTTTAATAAATCGCGTCTGTTCTAAGATAAGACATGACTTCTTTTTCAGCGCCGCCTGAGATCTGAAATATTTTGAATCATACGTTATGTTTTTTTTCAGCCTCCACCTATCGTTGGCATATTCTCATGAAAGAACTTCCTACCATAACTGTAAAACCTTTATCTGATACACGGTGGGAGAGTAGAATCGATGCCATTAAAACCCTTAGAATTCATTTAGAAAAAATTTATGATGCTCTCTTTTCCCTTTATAATGATACATCAAGAGACAATGACACAAAAAACCGTGCAAAATCACTAATTAATAAAATACAATCATATAAATTTGTGTGTTCTCTAGTAATTTGGTACAATATTTTATCAAAAATAAACATTGTAAGCAAAATCATGCAAAAATCTAATATTATTTTACCAGAAGCTGTAAAAATTTTGAAAGAAATTCAAAATTTTTTCATTGAAATACGATCTGAAAGTAGTTTTACAGCTATGCTTAATGAGGCAAAAAAAATTGCTGCAGATATAGACTGCGAAATTGTTTTTCCAGCTATAGGCTTGGTTAGACCGAGAAAAAAAAACGGTTAATGGAATTGATTTGTGCAATGAAATTGAAATATTGTCCATTTATAATAAACCCAATACGACTTCGGCCAAGGAGGTTTTAGAACACCTTGTGGCTAATGATTTAATTAGCACTTTCCCGAATTTATCTGTAGCCCTACGAATTTTTTTAACGATGCCTGTCACTGTTGCTCATGGTGAGAGATCGTTTTCAAAATTAAAAATATCTAATAAAAAACTATTTGAGATCTACTATGAGCCAGAATAGACTTACAAATTTGGCTGTAATAAGCATCGAGGAAGAGATCTGCGAGGCGTTAGATATAGCGAATTTAATTAGAGAATTTGCAATTAAAAAAGCAAGAGTCGCTTTTGATATTTAAATTTAGAATTTATGTAATTTGGTTCATGTTTATAAATCCTAAGTTAATTATAATAAATAATATAAGGTGTACTTTGTTATAACTATTAAAGCATTAAGTTTGTATTAAATATTTTTTTTAAGTTTATACAAATAATAGAGTTTATAGGAACCTTAATGATTTTTTATTTTTTAAGGTAATTATTAACAAGCAATTTAATTAATGTGACATTGTAATTAAACAAACATAATAATTTTTTTTTAATTAAACTGATTATTTTAAATATGAAGTTTAGATATTACGCATTATTATGTTTGGTTGATGATGAAGGTATGGGAAAGTAAAAACTCACCCTTACTTATTTATTAATTACACTATTTATTACAACGTTAGAGTAAACAAACCCCGTTTTGGCAACGGAACACAATCATTCAGTCAATCAAGAAGAAACTACTGTAGCAAAATGCGTACAAGACATGAAGAAAAGAGCTAAGGACGTCTTGGCCAAACCAGTACAAATATACGCAGAAGCTGTATCTACTCTAGAAAATTCTGTACGTGCGGTAATGCCTTCCGAGGAGTCGGTTAAGAGAACGTTGAGAAATCATAAGGCAAAAAACCTTCCTGGAACTCCAGTGTCTCTGGAAGATCTGACTATTGAAGGTATGATCTAAACTGCTTTTATTCTAATTTTTTTTTAAACAGTTTACCGATTGTAGTAATCTAACCAAATTGTTATTTGATTTCAGGAAGTTGGTGCACCACCGGTGAACCAGCCAACGAAAGGTTCTCGCTGCACGACAATGGAGCTGAAGCAGAACGAATCATCATATTTGCTACAGACGATTGCCTTACGCACCTTGCCAGTGCTACAACCTGGTACATAGATAGTAATTTTGGACTTGCGCCTTCTTTATTTATGCAACTGTATGTACTACGAATAAAAGTGCAAGGCGTGTTTATAACTATATGTTTTATTACAAAGAAAAACGCAGTTTACATATGAAAACATGTTACGCACAATAGTAGAGCAATGCAATGCAAAAGGAGGAGGGTTTACAGGTTAGACTAGCATCCTGCCTGTTAGAAAAACAATTATGCTCAAAGACCCAGCAAATACAGATGACAACCACCGCATGAACAAGGAAATCGATTGTGGAAATTATCTCAACATGACGCTTAAGGAAACAATTATAATTAAAATTATGGATATAGTACAACACAAAGTAGCCTCGGAAAACAATGGACAGACTTTATCGATGACGAACAACGCGAGGAAAAGGAAAAAGAGTAAATGGAAGAGAAACGTGCTGCGTATGGGCTGTTGGAACATAAACTCATGGTCCAAAAGGGACCAGGAGATTATAATGGAATTGAAACACCACAAAATAGATATATGTGCCCTAGCAGAGACAAAAAAGAAAGGTTGTGGGATAAGCAGATATGACGATTACCTATTAATATATAGCGGAAAACAAAAATCTGAATGGGCATCATCTGGAGTCGGTTTATTAATACATCATAAATACGAACAAAACATTGCTGAAGTCAGTTATGTAAACCACAGAATATTAAAAAATACAGTCAACTTTGGTAATACGATAATTCATTTCATATCTGTGTACGCACCGGATATCAGCAAGCCAAAAGAAGAAGTAGAAAGTTTCTTTGCAGACCTACAAATGCTACTAGATAAAATACAACCTATTGATAAAGTACTAATACTAGGTGACTTAAATGCCAGGATAGGAAGCCAAGTTATCCAGGGTGTAAAACAAAAATTTAACGAAGACACAATTAATGAAAATGGGGAACATCTGATCGAATTCTGTGCATACAACGAGCTACGTATCAACACTTTCTTCCCACACAAACAACAACACAAATACACTTGGGAAAACTCACGAGGCCAACGATCAACTATTGACTATATATTATCTAACAGAACAATACATCCTACACAAATATTAGACGTAAGGGCCTTAACATCTGCAAACATTGGCTCTGACCATCGTCTAATACTTTGCAAAATAAGAATGATATCACAAAACAATAAAAAACTTGAAAGTAGAACTACAGAGAAACTGAATATAGAGTCGTTACAAGATGAAAGTACTAGAAATTTGTATGAAATGAGACTGAAGAACATGATAACTGATAATGCAATTGAAGATGAAGAAGATATCAACAAGAGCTGGCGCAAACTAAAATACAACATATTAAGCGCGGCCGAGCAAGCCATTGGTAAAAGAAAAGTAAAAATACCGACACGAGGGAAAACAAAGTCCTGGTTCACAGAAGAGGTAAAACAATTGGCGCAAGAGAAAAGAGAAGCTTATCTCATATACAGATCAAACAAAACAGACGAGGAACATCACAACTACGTAGAAGTCAGAAACAGAGTAAATACACAAATAAGAACCCTAAAACGAGAATACTGGGAGGCATTTACAAAAGAGATTGAGCACGATCTATACGGGGCACAAAGGAAAATCTGGGGAATTATTAAACGACAAAGAAAAAGCATTAACGAATGCATACAAATTAAAAATTTAAGCGAAGACCAATGGACAAAATACCTGGGTACCCTATATAGTGAAGAAAACAACGTTGATGAGGATCCCCCCAGATTGTGGAAAACAACCAAGCAATAAATCAAACAACATTCCGCCAGAATGAAATAACTGAATCTATGAAGAAACTGAAAAATAGAAAAGCTTCCGGACCCGATACTATACCTAATGAACTGATTAAATATGGTGGAACAACATTAGCCAAAGAATTAAAGAACTTCTTTCAGAAAATAATAGATAAATCCACAGTACCAGACGAATGGCGACAGAGCATTACAATTCCAATATTTAAGAGAGGAAACAAGAACGATCCCTCAAATTACAGAACCATATCGCTGTTAAATACAACAACTAAATTATTCACCAGCTTGATTGGCTACGAAATAAACAGAATAGTAGGCATAAATGAGGAACAGCAAGGATTTTGTAAAAACAGATCGACTACCGACGCAATATTTATTATACGACAACTAGTTGAGAAATCGCTAGAGTTTAATAAACCTATGTACACATGCTTTATAGATCTAACGAAAGCATTCGATTGTGTACTGCTAAAAGATGTGCTTCAAATATGCCAGGAAAAGGGAATACCCGAAGATTTAGTGAGAGCAATAAAAAACCTAAACACTAACAATACGACTAAACTACGATTACAAGGGAAATACTCTGAAGACGTAGACGTTCGTACAGGAATCCGACAAGGAGATAGCCTAAGTCCGCTAATATTTAATCTTATAATGGATAAAATTATCACAGCAACAAACAACCTAAATCTAGGGTATAAACTCAGCACAGGCGAGATTTCAATTGTATGTTATGCAGACGACGAAATAATTATAGCAGAAAATGAGGACAATCTAAAGCGACTACTACAAAAATTCAAAAGAGAGGCTGAGAAATACAATATGACAATATCGGTAGAAAAAACAAAAAGCATGGTAATAGCAAAAGAACCCCAAAGATGTAAATTAATGGTTAACAATAAAGATATTGAACAAGTAATGACATTTACATACTTAGGTGTAGAAATATCTAGCTATGGAAATTTAACAAAAGAAATAACTAGCCAAACCATTAAAGCCAATTCAGTAGCAAGATGTCTAAAAGACGTAATATTGAGAAATGAGTTCCTTAACATAGATAGCAAAGTGCGCATATACAAATCATGCATAAGACCCATCATGACCTACGCAGCAGAGACAAGGGCAGACACCAGTAAAACGAAACATCTACTACGAAAAACTGAAATGAGGGTGTTACGCACAATAACAGGGAAAACCTTGCGGAACAGAATTAGAAGCGAAACCATTAGAGAAACATGTAAGGTTCAGGACATTGTGAGATGGACTAGACAGCGCAGGCGAGATTGGAACGAACACGTAAGCCGAATGGACAACAACAGAATAGCAAAAATGGCAAGAGATGGAAAAGTCGGAGGAAGAAGACTACCTGGACGACCATTAAAGCGGTGGATAGAAAGTTGGCAATCCACATCCCAAGAATAAAGTGCTGGAAATAACAGGCCTTTAAGGCCTAAATTAGGACCAAGAAGAAGAAGTAGAGCAATGCGAAGACAGAAATCTTTTTCCTGATTCAACGCACATCAAAATGGATTTTGAAAGGAGTGCGATTCAAGCAGTGAAAACAATTTTCGGTGACCAAATTCACGTATCCTGGCTGTTTTTATCACTTGTGCCAGAGTACTCATAGGAAAATTCAGGAGCTGGGTCTTCAGCAAATATATAGAAAGGACGAAGCTTTCAGAAAATTCTGCGGAATGATGGACAGTTTGGCCTTCTTGCCACCCGAAGATGTTCACAGGGGTATGGAGTACCTCAAACAAAATATTCCCGCTGGTGCTGAAGAACTTCTGATTTATTTTGATACTACATACGTTTCTGGCACTTATAGACGACTGGGGAATAATGATGGTGTTTTACGGCTTCGAAACATTCCTCTAATGTTTCCACTGAGGGATTGGAATGTTCATCAAACAACATTAGAAGACGAAGAACGTACCAACAACCAGACGGAAGGTTGGAATCACCGGTTTTCTAATTTGGTGGGCCAGAAGCACCCCACTGTCTGGGTTTTAATCAATAAGGTGAGGCAGGAACTTGCTTACGACTGGACCAAGATTCAACAACGACTTATTGGAAGGCTTCCATCAAAGAAAAAACGGTCAGTCTATGAAGTACTGCAAACTCGCTTAAAGGCGCTATGTGAGGAGTATTCAACGGGCACCAGAGACTTAGAAAATTTTTTAAACGCAATAATTCACAACATAAGAACTATAGAAACCGTATAAGTGTAAGTGTGTGTTACTATTACTTCAGTATATAATTTGTAGTTTTCAAATGTACAGGTAAAATAATAAAATAATAAGATGTTTAGAAGCTTTTTTTGTCAAATCTTGTTGCTAATGTAGGATTATCACAAGACAATATAAAATGAAAATGTGGAAACCTGCAAGTATTTTGAACGGGGGTATTTTTTCCAGGGGGTATTTTTTCCGGGGGTATTTTTTCTTCCAGGGGAAATTTTTTTCCGGGGGTATTTTTTCCGCTGGAATTTTTTCCGGGGTATTTTTTCCTAGATTCGAATATATGTTGCAGTGTACAAGTAAACCAAGATTTAATTGTTTCCGTATATTCTAATGGTACAGAAGTAAAAACACTTGCAAACATATCTTTGCCGAAGAGGGTGAGTGGCATGAATGAAATTGATTCAATTGTAAACGAAGCTCATTTAAAATTTTCATGTTTCGATCGGCTAAGTTGGACAATAGACGATTATATAAAAATTATTTTGTTATTTTGAACATTTAGAAAAAATGTTACCTGACAATAAAAGTTGTATAGAATTTTTAAAGGAGCAGGTGTCATTTCTTCCTGTATATAAAAACAGGTTAGATATTCCTGGGAGCTGATGATATTTTGCAGTTTGCTGCACTCTATATCGCAACATGCTTACAAATTTCTCAGATCTTCCAATAGTTTAAAAATACCAAGTCCCTCTACTATTAGATTAGTATGATGCATCTTCTAAATTTAGTTTATTAACACCTAACGATAAGATAGTTAGTCTTTTAATTGATGAAATCCATTTAAAAGCAAAATTTAAATTACAAAGGAGGAACTGTTGGAAATGCATTTGATAGGGAGCAATTAGCTTCCAGTGCATATGTATTTATGATTACCAGCTTGATGTCAAATTATAAAGAAGTAGTGCACATTTTACCCGTAAAAACGATGCAGGGTGATACATTACATCATTTTATCAACACTATTATTGTTGGATTAGAAAACATTGGTTTTGAAGTTTTAGTGGTTGTGTCAGATAATCATTCAATTAATAGAAAAGCTATGTATCTTTTCAGTCATCCTCCTGCACTAAAAAATATGTATGATTATCCAAAGGAAAAAAATAGAAAACTGTATTTCCTAATTGATAGTGTCCATATCTTAAAATGCATTAGAAACAATTGGCTCAATAAACCAAATCAGGAAATGGTATATCCTGAATTTTATAACGGCAGCTCAAAAATGCCTCAGGTGGCTTCTTTTGATGCGTTAAAACAAATGCATGCATTAGAAAAAAATAATTTACTGAAATACGGCTATAGTTTACTTTAAAATCTTTATATCCATCGTCCATTGAACGACAAAATGTTAAGCTGACATTCAATGTGTTTAACAAAAATACTGCAAAGGCTTTAAAAGAGTTAGGACGTGTACGACATTTTACTAATTGGGAAGGTACATCTAATTATTTAGATGTGATCTGTCAGTGGTGGGATGTAGTAAATGTAAAAACTCCTTTAAAAGGGTTAAGGTTGCGAAATCGTTTTCAAGAGTTCATAACAAAGAATTCGCAACATATTATAGATTTTCTGAACAATTTTTTAGAGTGGCTTGATAGATGGGAAAATTTACATGGCAGTGCAATGCTCACAGATGAAACCCATTTCGCACTAAAGCATACAACCAAATCCTTAATTTTAATGTCTCAAGATTGGATTTCTGAGAGGTGTAAAAATTACTTTTTATGCGGCAAAATCCAGACTGATAATTTAGAAGATCGGTTCGGAAAATATAGGCAATAGCTGGTGCCCAGTATCATATATCAGTCGGACAAGTATTTGAATCCGAGAGTAAGCTGAGAATTCAAAGTATTATGCCACTTGTTTTAAAATCTCATAGATTTGGTGAAGTTCCACTTAGCATTAATTCCATTAGTATCTCTAACTTTCTAGAACAGTCTGAGGATAAGAGGACGTCAATTTTACCACAAATTATAGCTACAAATTGTGGTGTTGATGAAGACGATATAGATGATATTGGAGATTCAATATGGCCTGTATTAACTTATATAGCGGGATATAATTAATATGCTATTATAAAAAAATTTAAATGCGATTATTGCAAAACAGTTTTTGACCAGTGACACTAGCGAAAATACTTCTTTAATAAGCGCCAATGACAGGGGTGGGTTATGCTATCCAAGCGACGATGTTGTTCGTTTTGTATCTTATGTATATGTAATTATGCAAAAACTAATTTCAGCAGATATAGAAAGTATTTTTTTACAACAAAAAAATCAAATAAGTGTTATAATTTCTTTGGGTTTAAGGAATATGCCGGAAGATATTTTTCTAGGTCATAATTGTTCTCTACATAATATCTCTGTTCTAATTAATAAAATTTTATTTACAACAGCTAACATATTGCTAAATAACTACACTAAGAAAAACAATAACATTATCAATAAAAAAATATGCCTGAGTGTAAGAGAATTAAAGTAGGTAACGGTTCTAAATAATATTGTGAAGTTGTTATAAATGTAATTTATTACATTTTGATTAATAAATGTGTCTAGTAAACATAACTAAAACTAAAGTTTTGTTTCATTTTTTGGTTCTACCTGAATTTGGTTACATATAAGAATGGTCTACTTGTGATGACGTCGCCATTGCTGTCATTAGGCCTTGTTCTCTAGGTGGTGTTGTGTCAAATGCTTAACCCTTTGATGGGCCGTGGGAATAGGTTTTCCCACCCAGTGTTTGTCCGTTGTGAAGGCAGCGGTTTTGAATTTTACCACCTCTAGCATGTGCTTCCCTCTAGTGTGTATATTGTGAACGAGGAAAAAATTATGTTGGTAATCAAAACGTGATCTGCACTGTTTGGTTTTAAATTACATGTTATAAAGTGTCAAAGTAGTGTGGTCCAGAAGTGAATTTTCGTGAATTTTGCAAAATAATATCAATTTTCTCCAAAAAAAGTAAAATATAAGCTTTTTATTGCTAGTATACTATACTATGTAGTGTTGTTTAGCGTTGTATTGATATGAATAGCTATTTATGATAACGAGTTAGTATGCAATTGGAAATTTGTAGGTGGTAAGTATTTTTCCCGTAGCCCAATGCGCCTCTTATAATTTTTTGAACGTAGGTAAATTAAGTCTGTAATTTTGTATACAAATACGTAGTTTTCATTTCAGATGGCATCGAGATGGAATTTAGATAACCCTATACACTGTGAAGAAGCTCTGAATTACTTATATGGTTTGCCTAACGATGATCAAAACTCCGATATCGAAGCGGACGAAGATGCTGCAGAAGAATTGGAAACTTTGGAAGGTTCAGACACCAGTTTAGATTCTAGTGTTCGTAGTAGATCATCCAATTATTGTCCTATCGATATTCAACAGGACGATGAAGATAATTTTCCAGACATCCTTGATGTTGCCGAACCTGTCAATGAACCTACCCTACAACAAACAATAAGCGAAGATGAAGAAGAGGAAGTAGAATGGGGAAAAGAAACATCTTATTTGGAGAATCTCCAAATGGATATAGACCATGACCCAGAGCTAAATTTTCATCATAGTTTTTCTGACAAGGAAATAGACTTTTGTTCTAAAATATTGTCAGATGATTTTCTCCAAACAATAGTGGATCAAACCAATTTATATGCAAAACAAGCGCGGGCACATAAGGGCAATCCTATCCCTCAACCTTCGAAAAATTGGATTGATCTAACTCTGCAGGAACTAAAAGCTTTCATTGGATGCCTTATTTTCATGGGAATTCACAATTTACCTCAATTATGTAATTTTTGGAGTAGTGACCCTTGTCTTGCAGTACCTGCAATTAGCGAGGTAATGCCAGCAAAACGTTTTAAAAAAATTGTTGAAAATCTCCACTGTAATGATAACGCAACTGCGTTGCCGAGAAACGATGCAAAATATGATAAATTACACAAACTTCGTCCTCTAATTGATCACCTAAATGCTTCAATTCCACAGTGTTATAAGCATTCAAAAGTTTTATCTGTTGACGAGTCTATGGTTCCATTCAAGGGCAGAAGCACCATGAAACAATACATGCCCTTGAAACCCATCAAACGAGGGTATAAAGTGTGGTGTCTAGCTGACTCTATGACAGGATATATTTTGAAATTTGAGGTATACATAGGAAAAATGAAGGAAGGCCCTCAGCTTGGTCTTGGTGAACGGGTTGTCCTTGGACTTACTCAAAGTTTAGAAAATAAGAATTGCTTGGTTGCGTTTGACAATTTCTTTGCCAGCAAACTACTTGCGCAACAACTTCTAAAGAAAAACATTTTTTGTGTTGCTACCGTCAAGTCAAATCGAAAGGGATTGCCAGCAATGGATGAAGACTAAAAACCAACTCCAACGTGGGGAATTTATGTTTGATGTTCAGGGTGGTGTTTGCGCTTTGAAGTGGCAAGATTCCAAACCCGTCACTATGTTATCGACGGCCTACTCGCCTAGGGAGACCACACATGTGAAACGAAAACTGAAAGATGGGTCAAAAATCGCCGTTTCTTGTCCTAAAATTGTAGACCAATATAATAAAATAATGGGAGGGGTAGACCGACATGATCAACTACGAGAACGTTATGCACTAGGACGAAGAAGTACCAAATGGTGGCATCGCATTTTCTATTTTCTTATCGATCTAGCAATCATAAACGGCTTTATCATGATGAAACTATCCAAAAGAAAAATGTACCAAGACCAACTCACTCAGTGGCGTAGCTACCATAGTGCTAGGCGGTGCCGTGCACCGGGGCCCCCAAGCTCAGGGGGCCCTCGGACCCTGACCAGCAAACCTCAAATTGAACTAGCGAAAAATTCTCCCACTTTCGGAATGTAAATAAAATAGGTTGCAACACGACTTTAATCATGGCAACTCATTTTAAAGAATACAGGGGAATTCCCAACAAGTTTCGAACTTCTGTTCGAAACTTGTGGGGAATTCCCCTGTATTCTTTCTGTTGTTTGTGCAGTGTTTCCGGGGATTCCCCAATGACGTTTTGTAGCGTAGCATTACATTACGTTTCAGTTTCTTGTTAATCTTGTTAGTTGTTGGTTGTTCCCTGTTTTGCATAAATTAGAGAATAAGAGAACTAAAATTATGCATAAAAAAAAAAAACCTAGTGGTGCGTTTAAGCGCAAACAACGCCAGGAAAGAGATGATAGTAAACAAAAATTACCAAAAATTGACAAGTTTTTTAGTCAGCCTTCTACAAGTAGTTTTGGCCCAAATATTTCTGTTGATAGTGACTCAGATAATGTGACCACTGCAGTGCCGGTTGAGAAGCCTACTGAAGAAGATTTGATCATCATTGCAGTTAAAGATACCGCCGCCGGTGACGATGCCGCCGATCATATCAACGACGACGATGTCTGCACGGCACAGGTAACAGCGGAGGAACCATCGACCTCATCATTTATCGAAAATGTGATCGATCAATCTTCTTATGACTTGGGAAACTACGAACAGGATATTAAGTGATAATGAAAAACGTCAAATTCTTGATATGGGGCCTTTACAGCCTTCAGGGCCTTTTCCAAAAGACGTCCGCCAGAACAACAGGTGTTTTTCAAAATCGTACTACTTTTCAACTTCTAAATATGGACCAGTTCATCGTTTTTGGCTGTGTTATTCTAAAATACTAGATGCTGCCTATTGTCAACCCTGCTGGTTATTTGCTTCGCAAAGGAATACTGTACGGTGTACGGGCATTCGGGATTGGAGTCATTTATCAGAAAGAATTAAACAACACAGTTTCTCGAGTGGCCATACGGAAGCATGTGCAGTGTATGAACTTTGGAAAAAAAATGATACTATCGACAAGGAACTTGAAAATACAATTCGTAAAGAAACGTCATTTTGATAAATGGTTCTTCAAAGGTTATTCGATGTCATACTTACCCTAGCAAAGAGTTCTTTGGCTTTAAGAGGACATCGAGAAAACTTAAGTGAGGAAGGGTACCATGGAAATTTTCTGTCCGTTGTAGAGCTTCTCGCCCGATATGATCACATATTGCGGCAAGTTTTGGATATGCCCAAAGGTATTTTTTTTTATTTTTAAGTTTTGTTTTCATTTTATTTATTTATTTTTATGAACTGTTTATATTCTAATTTTTGTTTAAAATCGTGCTTTTTTTGTTTTTTAGGATCTACAAGATATCTGAGTGCAACAATTCAAAATGAAATGATTGAGTGCTTGGGGACCACACTTGAAAATCATCTGCTAGAACAAATTAGAGCGTCACCGTTTTTCGCCATCATAATGGATACGACACAGGACATATCGAAGGTAGACCAGCTAAGCTTTGTTGTGAGGTATGCAGTAATAACTAGATCGGAAAATGGACAGCCAGTTGATATAGAAGTAAAAGAATCGTTTATAGGCTTTTATGCAGCCATCAAACATGGCGCGGCAGATTTAGTCAACCAGGTGACTTCATTATTTATCGAGAAAAATATTGATTTAAAAAAATGTGTGGGTCAAGGTTATGATGGAGCCAGTGTGATGAGCGATGTGTATAATGGTGTACAACAACGGATTAAGAATATCCAGCCTAACGCGGAGTACGTACATTGCGCCACTCATAATTTAAATTTGGTGGTAAATGATGCCGTTAGCACTTGTGTGGAATTACAGGTATTTTTCGCAACGTTGCAAGAATTGTATAAATTTTTCGGCAATAGCATCAAACGTTGGGATCTGCTGTCAAAATTCACTGGCGAATCGGACACCACTCTAAAAAAACTAAATCCGACTAGATGGTCCAGTAGGGTCAATACGATATCTGCAATAAAACTTCGTTTTTTCGATATAATCAAAGCATTAACAGAAATAGTTCTCATGAATTCCAGTAAAGATGAGCGTAGTGAAGCAGAAAAAATTAAAACAAAAATGCTAAATTTCGAGTTCGTGTTGCTTTGCGAATTCATGCACCGTGTATTGAGTGACATCAATTATGCATCTAAAACTTTACAAAAATGCGATATCGATTTGGACGAGGCAAGTAGAGCTTTAGCAGAGACAAATGCAAAGATGCAAATTTATAGAAATGACTTCGAATCATTCAAGTGCAAAGGCAGTGAAACTGCAAGAAAATATGGCATAGATACCCATTTTCAAGAAAAAAGGCAAAGGAAAGTTAAAAAACATTTTGATGAATTAGCTTCTGATCACCGATTTCGTAACAGGGAAGAAATATTTAAAATTACTATTTTCAATAATGTACTAGACACAATAATAACTCAATTAAATGCACGTTTTACTGGTATGAGTGCAGTCAGTCAGATATTCAATTTTCTAACACCAACATTTTTACTGGATGTAGATGAAAGAACTTTATTACAAAAGTGTGACCAATTCCAAAGTAAATATTCTGATATAATAGGCCCCAACTTTTCTCTTCAATTTCTTAATATTTACCACCTAATTCTATCTAAATTAACCAAGGCATGGACTATTCACCAATTCTGCAAAGAAATAATGAGATTATATGGAGTGCTAGAATGCGACCTAACAGAAGTATTTACAGCAATGTTACTGTTCCATACAATTCCTGTCACTTCTGCAGAAGCTGAAAGATCATTTAGCAAACTAAAAATAATAAAAAATTATTTAAGGAATACTATGGGCCAAGCTCGACTCCGACATTTATCGCTAATAGCAATCGAAAACAAAGCCGCATCAAGCCTAGATTTAACCGAAATCGTTGATACTTTTGCGAAAACTAAGGCTAGGAAAAGATTATAAACTAAATTGTTATTTTGTTGTTAGTAGGTAGGTCCGACTTTCATATAATAAACTGGAAGAGATCCCTTAAACGGATAAATTCGCTTTTGTACATGACTTTCCTGTAGGTATATAAATTGTTTTTAATGTTTTATGTACAATAAAGTGTTTTACATACATACATACATAAACCTTTTGATTTACTTCGTTTTATTGCTTAATACCAATATTATATATATAATATAAAACCTAACCAGTTTAGTTAGGGCCCGTTTTTTTTTTGCACCAGGGCCTTTGGTTACCTAGCGACGCCTCTGAACTCACTCATGGATAGTGAACGTGACTCTCCAAAGCCGTCAACGGCCAAAAAACCAAGAAGGGATAATCGAGCTTTGACTGAAGCTGAATTGTTGCAACTTCTTGAAGTCAGATGACGACTTTGAACTAAATGAAGTGAAGAGGAATTTGAGCTTGACAGCGAGACAGATGGTTCTGAAAATGAAATGCCGCCAATTTTCACTCCTGCACCTCAACCTAATGTAACTGCCGGTACAACAGCTAGCACAAGTGGTAGGATATAGTTGACCAATTCCCCAGTCGTGGGAAAAATACCCTTTACTGGTAATCCTGGTTCAAAAGTAAGACCCAATGAAAGTAATCCTATCGATTATTTTAATTTATTGGCAAACAACGAATTTTATCGGCTAGTTGTGGAACACTCTAATGATTATGCAGTTGATATACTTGCACAGAGCACTTCTGACCACAGTCGAATAACTCGTTGGAAAGACATAACACAAGAGGAATTTCGTATATTTCTTGGCCTTTTATTACACATGGGAACAATTAGAGTAAACCGCATAAATGACTACAGGAAGACACACTACCTATCTATTTAATATGCCCCTTTTTGCGAACTTTATGCGTAGAAATCATTTTTTATTAATTTTGCGCGCATCACATTTCAACACTAATAACGAAATTCAGCAGAACAGATTATCAAAAATTTCCCCATTGGTAGACTTTTTCAATGAAAGAATAGCAGTTATCTATACCCCAATAAACAGTTGTCTCTCGACGAATTTATGGAGAGGCCGGCTCATATTTCGCCAGTACGTAGAAGGAAAAAAGCACAAGTACGCCATAAAACTTTACGTACTTGCGGAACCAACGGGGATGATACAAAAATTATTAGTGTATGCAGGTGCAGCTGATACCGAAATGTCGGGGGTGGGAAGCACACTGAGAAGGTTGTGATTAAATTGATGGGTGGCAAAGCTGATGTTGGCCATTCACTATACATGGACCTTTTTTATAACAGTGTAACTCTGTCCGAACAACTTCTACGAACTAGTGTTAGTGAATAAGTGCGACAAACTTCAGGGGGTGATTCTGCATGAAAAAATAATGACAGTTTGCTATATAACTTATGTCCGCAAATGCTTCGTTTTCCGAGATACGGGGTGTTAAAGTTTTTCTTAAAAACCGACTATTTATTTATTGCTCTGAAACCTGTCGAGATATGCAAATGAAATTTGGTGGGTTTTAAGCGGTAGTTATTCCGAATTTTTTGACATGTAATTAAGAATTTTATGTTCATCATTGGCGCGCATACGGGTAATGATCTCAATTTTTTTAAGAAAAAAATGGACGTAGGGTACCCCATCACACAATATTTGCTCGTCTTCACCAACGTTTGCGCGAAAATGGTACATTTAAGAAACAAACGGCTGACTGCGGGCGCCCTCGAGAAGTACGAACTGTGCAACTAGAAGAAGCAGTTCTAGAGTTAATTGCGGAGTCACCTGAAACAAGTACTCGAAAAATTGCCAACATATTGAATGTAAGCAATTTCACTGTATTTAAAATTCTTAAAGAACAGCAATTGTATCCGTTTCATATTCAACGTGTGCAAGCTCTACTACCTAGAGACTTTTTTCCGCGCCTAGTTTTTTGCCATTGGATTCTTCATCAAATTGCTCAAATTCCTAATTTTTTAAATGGCGTTTTGTTTACTGACGAGGCTAATTTTGGACGAGAGTGTATACGAAATTTCCATAACAATCACTTCTGGGCTGAGGAAAATCCACATGGAATCTTTGAAGCTCATTTTCAGCATCGGTTTTCAGTAAATGTATGGCTTGGGGTAATTGATGATCATTTAATCGGTCCATATTTCCTTCCACGACTAACAGGCGACTCTTACCTTAATTTCCTACAGGAAGAGTTACCTGTTCTTCTTGAAGAAATTCCTTTGCAGCTAAGACAACACGTATGGTTCATGCATGATGGTGCACCAGCCCATTTTAGCATCAATGTACGTAATCACTTAGATACAGTATGTCCAAACCGTTGGATAGGTAGGGGAGGTACGCAACATTGGCCTGCTCGATCGCCGGATTTAAATCCACTAGATTTTTGCATTTGGGGTTTTCTTAAGTCATTAGTATATTCCACTCCCGTCGAAAATGTTGAAGACCTGAAGAATCGAATTATAACCTGCTGTGTGATAATAAGAAATACACCAGGAATATTTGCGCGAATACGACAATCAATGAGGCGAAGAGTTGAATCTTGTATCACGTCTGAGGGAGGTCATTTTGAACATTTGTTGTAGGTTTGCACCTATTTATTTATTAGTGTTATTTTCTGTAATTGTTCTGGTTTAATGTTATTTTATTAGATAGTTCTTGATAATGTATTAAAGAAATGATAAATACGCGCTAAGATATTTTATTTTTTTGCATAAAAACGGCGCCCCATACGAAAAAAAGTCAAGAGAGATTTTTTGTCACAAATTGAACGAGAAATTCAAAAATGATTTTTAATTTGAAATATCTCAGTGGCGTACCATTTTTTTCTTAAAAAAAATTGAGATCATTACCCGTATGCGCGCCAATGATGAACATAAAATTCTTAATTACATGTCAAAAAATTCGCAATAACTACCGCTTAAAACCCACCAAATTTCATTTGCATATCTCGACAGGTTTCAGAGCAATAAATAAATAGTCGGTTTTTAAGAAAAACTTTAACACCCCGTATCTCGGAAAACGAAGCATTTGCGGACATAAGTTATATAGCAAACTGTCATTATTTTTTCATGCAGAATCACCCCCTGAAGTTTGTCGCACTTATTCACTAACACCCTGTATATACCACAGGCACCCTAAAAGTTAATGGATCTGGAAACCCGAAAATTGGTCGTTTTGAAAAAGTTGGGCAAGGGCGATTCTTACTGTGAATATACATCTAAAGGAATTTGCGTTTGCAAATGGAAGGATAAGCGTGTGATGTACTAACTATTTCAACCGAATTTGATGCAGAAATGTTGATGACAACCTCAAAAAAGGCCTAGTTAAAACAAAGCCGAGACTTATAACTGAGTATAACAAGTTTATGGGAGGCATAGATCAAAACGATCGGCTAATGAGTTATTATTCCTGTGAACACAAAACCTTGAGATGGTACCTAAAACTAGGGAGTACACTTATTTCAAATTATTACTCTTCTACAACTCCTTCCACAGCTCAAATTATGCTATAAATTCACCCATAAATATGCTAAACTAAAATGCTACGACTCGGAAATTCCTGCGAAATAGACTTTTTCGACAAGTCATTAACTACATTTAAAAATGTTTTAAAAAGTCAAATTCATACTTTATCTTAATGCTGTATACCTACTTATGAACTAAATACACTGCATTACAATTACAATTATAAATTTATTGTCCAATATTGTATCTATAAATCTTACTGATAGTTATATTGTCATGTGATATTTTTCATGTTTGTATTATGCGAAAATGGTGCTCGTAAATAAATAAATTACCTGCATAATAAATATGCACCACAAAAGCTAAGTTTGTATGATTTTAGACTGTCCATCATACAAAGCTTATTAGGACCACCACCCGCAAAACCACAGAAACAGCCACTAATTTACCAGAGTATTGTCCAAAAGACGAGAAAGGCAATGCAAAAAGAAGATATAAATACTGTTGGCAAACTAAAAAAATAAGGAAGGGTTCTGTGTACTTTTGTCCACAATGTCCAAATGCCCCTGGTCTCTGCTTGACGCAATGTTTTAGAAATTTCCATAACTAATGTATTTGTAATGTTACTTGTAACTATTTTTAGAAAACCTAATTTTTATTTAATTTTTTTTTGTATTATGATATCTGGCACATGACGCTCGCCACCCTGTATCAGTAGGCAGTCAAACGTGTTAAGAAACTCGTCCCACAGGGCGAGTTACCATGCAAGGCAATTTATACAGGAAAGGAACCAACATCAGTGAAAGTGGAAGCTGATTTCATATTTCTTCCCAAGATTGACCACCCTAGTGATCTGTCCTGCGTATACTCCACACTTCTTTTCATTTGTTGAAAAGCTTCAAAATTCAAGAAAAAAGCTATGATCAACCTTTGTATTGGTAACCATCAAATCATCATACTTAGCCAACACAGCCCTCTAAAATCTCCTCTAACATTGCAGAGAGGTTTCCATCGGAGAATGAGCTTCATTGGGAACATTGGATCAATTATAGGAGATTCTGGCTAGTCAGAAATTCTCCCAACTGTTTACCATCAAAAGACTATGGATCATGTTGAAGTAGTAAAGTAGTGTCTAGCGCAATTTATGCCTACAGCAAGGTGGATTTGGTTTTAAATCTGTTTGCTTTATGCGAGACTTATGGTTTGAGCATTGATGAAAAGAAAATACTAGGATTTCAAGACACTATATAAGAGGAGTCGAAATAAGAGTACAGGCGAAGAAATTGTCTAATCACCTTCACTCAAAAGCATACAAGGTTCAGGGAGGGCATTTGAATGAAATAACATTTAGGAATTTAAATTGCACATAATGAAATTATTTATCCCAAATTTGTTCAATTCATTACTTCTACTCCTTACAGCACATCTTTAAAAATATATGATACCATTTACTGGAACCATAAAGCATATTCATGTCAGAGATAAAGCGTGTAAACAAATGCATGCGCTGTTCGTGTGAACCACTGCAGTAGAATGCAATGAACAGGGCAGTATTGTTAAACATGAGACGTCTAGCGGGTAGGATTTGCATTACAACTATCCAAGCCCACAGCAAACCTTTAAAAAAGGAATAAAATACCAACAAAAACGAAATGCTTTCTGCGACATACTCAAAAAAAAAATAAAACACAAACAAAAAGGAAAGGGTTTCTGTGACATACTCAACAGCTGAATAGACTTCTACACAGTTTCCAAGCTTTAATGTTGGTGATTCCACCAAATGTTTCAGTTCACTACATATGTTTAGTAACTCACATTTTTCTTCTCACTTTTATCAAACTTGGTAACTAAAATGCACAGAAATATGCTCAAGGTTGTTGCTTATAACATGTGAGCAACCAAAAGCACTTCCAGAAGTAATAATGCACATGAGCATTACAATGTTATTTCGCTTATGTTTGTTCACACTGAATTAATCACAGACATATGTTTCAATTTTCAAAGCCAAACTTGATGTCACTTTCGTTTTGCTCACATGTTACTTATCACTTAGCACGCTGTTTCCCTGCTTTAATAAAACACTACAAAATATTACTTTATTGTTAAATCAGCTACATTAAAAAATATAAATGTGAGAAAACAAACCATAATATCAGCACATGCGGGTAGTCCACAACGCCCCCCCTATTCCCATTACCCTAGGGGCTCTTAGGGTGGAAAGAGGAGTAGTCAGTGTCGCAAAGACGACACCAATCCCATACCAACAACTGTCCACAAAGCGGCCCTACGGGGGGGGGGGTAATGTCTACGGCCCAGATAGTTTTTAGTTCAGATGGAGTGAACTTCAGCCCCTCCCCAGCAAGGTTGGACAAAGGAGTTATATATGCCCTGGATTGGGGGCTACCCTGTTACACTTCAAAGGGGTGGCCCATAGGCGTTGATCATTCGTGGAGGGACTTCAAAGACGGGCAGCTACCAGTCGGCATGGCCAACGTTATCAGGTTTGTGCACAGCTGGAAAGTCCAATCAGATTCCAGCTGACCAGATTATGGCTACCAAGCGGCCGAGGCGTGGATACTGTGCCCAGCTCCCCAGTCTTGTTCCGTGACCCGGCCAAAACCATCCCGAAAAAGGTTTGGTGACGACTACGATGGCCTTAGGGACTATCTTAGGGACCACTATGTGCCCAAACAAGACTTAAATAAGAAGCCCCCTGAGGAGGTAGCTGTGCTGAAGGAAGGAGTCATAAAACAACTACCATCCGGAGGCGGTGATTTGTAGAATAAATCATTAACGTTTTATTTTAAAAACTAGCATGAAATTGTTCTTCATTTAACCTGAATCTGCCACCATCACTAACACTTGCATAGTATCTGTAAAGAAAAAGTAAAACAATTATTTAATTTCCATAAACTATTTACTATTTTCCTTCAGACATTACACTACAAAGATCAATATAATAACAGCAAAATCGACTTATTACTGTTTTCTATGTTTTGCTGTCCTTGATTATCAAGTGTTTTTTAGTTAAAAAAAAGCAAAAGGCAAAACATAACTTCTTTTGTAAAAGGTGTATATTTTGCATATTTTAGAATTAAACTTGGAGATCAAAACAAACGAATAACGTTTCATTCCAAAAAGAATATTAAAAATGGGCAAAACAGGTCGCTGATACTTTCGCATACTTTTTGCGTTTTAAATATTCTCGCATCTAAAAGTAATTCAAATTTACATCTACTAGACATCTCCAGCCAGTTCAAGCCGCTCGCTCTAGACTTCGCGGCGTTTGTTACGTAAGGGACGCGCTCGCTGACTACATAAAAGCGATAGGTAATGCGCGGATCAAAAATGCTTATAATAACTTAATTTATAGAGTTCCCATTCCGGTTCCGATTAACGGCCTTACAAAGAACTACCTGCAACTAAACAACTTCCACACACCAAATATTATAAAAAATCAGCCATGGGGTTCCGGAGATATAGGGAAACGAACAAACGCACCCATTTTTTAAAAACTACTTTTTTGGGTTCCTTGAATCCCAAAACGCGTATTTCCGTTAAAATCTGAAATTCGAAAATTTGCATGAAATCATAACTTTCCTTACTTTAGTAGAAATGTGGGAAAGTAAAAAATGTATTCAACAATAGTCAGAAGGCCTCCCGGATACCTACTACATTATCAACTTGGCTTAACAATCTGTATACTTTATACAGGCTGTTTCAAATTCGAGCCCCACCATGGGGATCTCTATCCAAATATGAAAAAATTTAAAATGCCGATAAGAAAAAAAAAGTTGACAGTCGAAAATGAACAATCGTAACAGTTACATCAAATCTGATAAAAAAATTAGATTCAGCATAAAAAGTGTCCTAATAATGCCTTAACTAGAAATATGTAGCATAAATATTTTGAATTGATTGTGTGGTAGGCACATGGTGAAACATTATTAATAAATATTTAACTATTAAAAAATTAATAAATTATTAATAAAATAAAACTCTTGGTAATTGTTTCACGATTGGTATTTATTTTCTCGACTTAAGTTTCAACCTTCACGGTCATCGTCAGGAGTTTACAAATCAAACTAATGCTAAATCTTAAAAATGTACTATACTACCCTACCCATTTCCGGAATTTTGCGTCGCCGCCTTGACGGAAATGGGTAGGGTAGTATTGTACATTTTTAAGATTTAGCATTAGTTTGATTTGTAAACTCCTGACGATGACCGTGAAGGTTGAAACTTAAGTCGAGAAAATAAATACCAACCAATTGTCCGGTCCTGGTCCTGGTGTGGAAACACAAAATACCGATTGTGAATGCGTGCCTCGAAACTTATAAATTAACGGGTTTGGGAAACCAAATTAAATTACATAGTGAAGTACAAAGGGACATTAAGTGCATTAGTAACAGAGGAAGACCAGTATTAAGGTAGGATCCATCACGGTTAGCTAATTACAACGTAAAATAGACGCCGAGATCGACGTGACCTTCCGAGAAGGCGATTCGGGGTCAGCCGATAACGCGGCAAATGCCAACACGGGCCGGCGAGAATTATCTTATCTTCTCCCGCGCAGCCAACATAATACGCAAAAGTAAACAACGAACAGAACCGGCCTAAGGAAATTTTCTTAGGAAACTAGGGAAGGAAATCACAGATTGAGAGAAATTAAAGGAATAGTTAAATGGATAAAATGGAGGAAATGTTAAGGGAAATAAAAGAGAAGCTGGACAGAATGGAGGAAAGAGACCAACGCACGGAAAACAAACTAGATGGGCTCCAAAAGGAAATGCAAGCAATCAAAGCAGTGAATGAGCAACTCACAAAAGAAAACCGATACCTAAAACTAAAGAATACACAACATGAGAGGTTGATAGAAGAAATGAATAGAGAAATCAAGAAAAGGAACATAATAATACACGGATTAGAGGACCAAGAAGAGGAGAGTGAACTACAACTATCAGAAAAAATAAGAGTGGTCATTAGGGACATGGGTATAAAAATCGAAATGGAAAAAGAGACAGTAGAAACAAGAAGACTGGGTAAATACCGTACAGGAAAAACTAGACCCATACAAGTGGAATTTGGAAAATGGGAAAAGAAGATGGAAATATTGAAAGGAACCAAAAACCTGAGAGGAAAGAACATATACATAGAGGAAGACTACTCCAAAGCAATGCAGGAAACCAGAAAACAACTGATTAAACACAGAAATGAAATAAGAACGCAAGGCCACCATGTACTCTTGAGATACAACAAATTAATAATTAATGGAGAGGACTTCTACCTAGAACAACTGGAGGAAATTGGAAAAGAACTCGAACTAGAAAGCGAAAAGGAAGGAACACCAAAAGAAAAGACAGGAGGAAGAACGATCAGCGAGAGATCTCCTGATGAAAAAATACAGGAAAGGCTATGCAAAATAACCAAAACGAACAGAGGCACAGGTACAATTCCAAAAAACTTAAAAAGAAATTAACCAGACCACAAGTTACTACAAAGACACAGGCAACGGAACAAGGCATGAATAAGGACACGAATAAAAATAGTACAATAAATAAAAAAGGAAAAGAAACCCAAAATGAATGGATAGGCATAGGAATATGGAACATTGGAACACTATCAGGGAAAGAAATAGAATTAACGGAAGAAATGGACAAAAACAATATACAAATACTTGGGATTAGCGAAACAAAGAAGAAAGGCAAGGGAAGCACACGATTAACAAATAACTATACACTGCATTACTCAGGAGTGACACCGGAACAAAGAGCGAAGGAAGGCGTAGGCATAATAACAACTGAGGAAATAAACAAAAGAATAAGTGAGGTCAGGACCATAAACTCTCGAATAGTAGCAATCACTATAAAACTTGAAGAACCAGTAAACATTATCCAGATCTATGCACCGGTAGAAGGAACAACTGAGGAGGAAATGGCAGACTTTTACTCGAACCTACAACAACTGCAAGATGAAATGAAAGAAGAGAATCAGAAAACAATAATAATGGGGGACTGGAATAGTAGGGTTGGAAAAGATCAAAATAGAGGAATGGGGTGTATGGGATGCTACGGAGAAAACATCCAAAATAGAAATGGACTAAAAATCATCGACTTTTGTGTAAGAAATGAACTTTTAATAGGAAACACGTTATGGAATCAACCCTTAGAGGACAAATATACTTTTGTTGCAGAAGAACGTGGAGCCAAAAGTATAATAGACTATATAACGTACACACAAGACTTAGCAGAGAAAATACAAATAACGGAAACAAAGAAAGAAGCGGAAATCGGTACGCAGCACAGGTTAGTTACAACAAAATACCACACCAAACTAACCAATAAACAAGAAGGAAGAAACTATAGTAAGCTGGCAATAAACAAACTTAAAAACGCAGAAAGAAGAGAAAAATACCAGAAAGATATAGACGAAGAACTACAAAGAAAGGAAAACCTCCAAGCTACATGGACAATAGAGGAAAGATGGACAACTTTCAAGGAAACACTAAAGAAAGCTGCGGAAAAGACATGTGGGACAAGAAAACATAACAAACACACGAAAATGACAAGCTGGTGGACAGAAGAAATAAGAAGAATGGTAAAGGAAAAGAAGACAGCATGGAAAAGATACATCCAAACAAAAGAAATGGCAGATAAGGAAGAATACAAAAGAAGAAGAAATGTAGTGAAAGAAACAATTAAGGCAGAAAAAAGGAAATCCTGGAGGAAGATGGGTGAAGAGATAGCAGAACTACATAAAATGAATACTAGAGAGTTCTGGACGAGAATAAAGAGATTAAGAGGAGATAAAAGGAAGGACACAAGAGCCATAAAAAATAACCAGGGACAAATGCAAACCGACACAAAGGAAATCCTAGAAACATGGAAAACTTACTACGAAAATATGTACAACAAGACAGTAGATCCAGAAGAAAACGTAATACAACAAACAAATGGGGAACAAACAATCAAGAGGGAAGAAGTAGAAGACGCTATCCAAAAAATAAAAATAGGTAAAGCCAGCGGGGAGGACGACCTATCCCCAGAGATGCTAAAGTGGATGGGCCAAAGAGGAACAGAATGGTTTTGGAAAATCTGCAGTCAAGTATGGGAAGAGCAGAAAATACCGAGGGATTGGGAAAACAACTTAATAGTACCAATTTACAAGAAAGGATTGCAATCGCAATGCGAAAACTACAGGCCAATATGTTTAGCCCAAACTAGTTTTAAAATCTACACAAAAATCTTAGAGAAAAGATTAAGAAACCATATAGAACCAATATTAGAAGAAGAACAGGCAGCCTTCAGACAGAATAGACAAACAGGAGACAATATATATATAATCAGAAATATAATCGAAAGGAAAATAGAAGAAGGAGAAGAATTGTATCTAACTTTCGTTGATCTGAAGGCTGCGTTTGATACAGTAGACAGAAGTGAAATATGGAGGACCTTAAAGGAACTGAAAGTGGATAAGAATCTGATAGGAGCAATAAGAAGTTCCTATAGAACAGTTAAGGCGAGGGTACAATTGGAAGGGCAGAGATCGGAGGTGTTTGAAATGAAGAAAGGCATCAAGCAGGGCGACAGCTTAAGCCCTCTATTATTTATAATTATTATGGACAAGATAACCAAGAGAATAAAAGAAAAATACAGCCACCTGGACACAGTAATTGGATACAAAAACTTAGAAGCAATAAAACTAAACAGTCTACTGTATGCAGACGACGTGGTACTAATCTCAAATACTAGGAATAAAATGCAGAAGCTGGTGAATGCTTGGACGACAGAAATAGAAATTATAAAAATGGAAGTGAACATAAACAAGACCAAAACCATGATAGTAAATGAGAAACAAAAAGAAGACCAAAACAATAAGGACATAAAATGTAAAAACAAGAAACTGGAGAAAGTAACGACGTTTGAATTCCTTGGAAGTATAATAACAGAAGACGGAAAAATCGACGCCGAGTTGGCAAACCGAGCGAACAAATCGTCAAGAATTTACTACACTATGAATAAAACAATACTAGGCCACAAAGATATAGATTTAGAGGTAAAAAAGAAAATATATAATATGATAACACTTCCAACAATTACCTATGCTAGTGAATCATGGACGCTTAGAAAAAAAGACGAGATTAAAATAAATGCCATGGAGATGAAACACCTTAGGAGAATGGCAGGAAAGACGAAGTGGGACAGAGTGAGAAACGAGGACATTAGAGAAATTATCAAACAGGAACCAATACAGAGAAAAATAAAAAAGAGGCAGCTGAACTGGTTCGCACACATGACAAGAATGGAACCAAGCAGAAAGCAAGGAGACTAATGGAAGCAGGAAAGCCACCTAAGAAACGAAGAGGCAGACCTAGGAAGAAATGGCTGGACCAAATTAAAGAAGTAGCAGCAGAAAAAGGTGTGACATTGGAGGAGATTAGAACAATAGCGAGAGACAGGAAGAGGTGGAGGAAATGGATAAAGGACTAGAGACCACCATCCGACGCTCGAAAGGGCACGAAGGATTAGAAGAAGAAGAAGAATTGATTGTGTGGTAGGCACATGGTGAAACATTATTAATAAATATTTAACTATTAAAAAATTAATAAATTATTAATAAAATAAAACTCTTGGTAATTGTTTCACAATTGATTGGTATTTATTTTCTCGACTTAAGTTTCAACCTTCACGGTCATCGTCAGCAGTTTACAAATCAAACTAATGCTAAATCTTAAAAATGTACTATACTACCCTACCCATTTCCGGAATTTTGCGTCGCCGCCTTGACGGAAATGGGTAGGGTAGTATTGTACATTTTTAAGATTTAGCATTAGTTTGATTTGTAAACTCCTGACGATGACCGTGAAGGTTGAAACTTAAGTCGAGAAAATAAATACCAACCAATTGTGAAACAATTACCAAGAGTTTTATTTTATTAATAATCTATTAATTTTTTAATAGTTAAATATTTATGTAGCATAAATGATCAATGCGTTATAGCCGAAAATTAAAATTCCAAATCTTCAGTTTTTTCCAGATATCTGAAAACCCAGAGCGGCTACTTTAAATTTCTTTACAGATTATTGTTAGGCATAATATTTGGCAACTTTGCCTCAATTTAACCAACTCTCGATGTCTTCAAATAAGCGAGACCCCCATGGTGGGGCTCGAATTTGAAACAGCCTGTATGTGAATGTACTTAGTTTTAATATTTGTTTTCTGTATGAGTTGATGTTAATTTTGTTTAAATTAAAACAAAACAAATCGAGGCGTGTCATATACAGGGTGTAACCGACCACCCACGCACTATCTTTTACGGCTAAACTATTGAACCTACATGGAGGGATAAAAAATTTGTTATATAAGTCGTACACGAGGTATTCAGTGAAAATATTTACAATTTTTTTGGCCTCCTATAAAGGTAGTTTTGGGGGGGCTAGGGGGGTTTCTCGAGATTTTCAAATACAAAGGCGGTCAACTCATACCTCATTTGAAAAGTCTTCTTAAATCCAACAACGTAACAAAAAAGAAAATATCAATAGCTCAAACCGTTTCAAAATGGCGGCTAATTATATAAAAAGAGGCCATTACATAAACCTTTTCCCAACCGCACATGAACTATTGTACCAAGAAAATTTGTAGTGATACTTAAAGTCCAATAAATTAGGTTTCCAACAATGTCCCACATGAGAACAAAAAACATTTTAGTAGCCCCCCCTCTCCTCCTCAAAACCAAGTACCAATTCTCTTGGTACGGTAGTTCATGTGCAGTTGGGAAAAGTTTTACGTAATGGCCGCTTTTTTGATATAATTGGCTGCCATTTTGAAATGGTTTAAGCTATCAATATCTTCTTTTTTTTTTAAGCTGTTGGGTTTAAAAAGACCTGTTAAATGTGGTACGACTTGACCCACCTTCATATTTGAAAATCTCGAGAAACCCCCTAGCCCCCTCCGCCGCCAAACTACTCTTTCTAGAGCCCCAAAAAATGTTATAAATATTTTTACTGTATACCTCGTGTGCAATTTATGCAACAAATTTTTTAACCCGGTCTGTTACACACGTATGTATGGCACCACTGCGGGGCTGTCAGATAAAGACAGTCAGAGAGTCAACCATGTAGACAACGGTCAACAGTATCAGAGACACGTATCAGATATTAATCTTGAATTTTAAATGTTAAAACAGAATCAAGTGCTGTTACTCCCAGAATGTGGGGAAGGGGGGACTTGTTTAGTTTTATATGTGTTCATTTACGTTACATTTAAACTGTCAAATTTTGCATCAGTATTATTCAGCAAGTAGAATATGCAGAAAAGTAATATATCGGTTCATAACGTTCTTCAATGTCTTCCGATTCCCAGTCTCCATTCTTCTCTATCTCCCCATAACTCTTCTTCTATTCCTCTCTCTGTCTCTCTCTCTCTCTCTCTTCTTTTCTTTATCTATGCCATTTTAAAATTTTTTTCGAGATGCGTTGTTCTGGCATTCTTTGGACGTGGCCATACCATGCAGAAAAGTAGCTTAATATTCTACATGCAGAATATACATGTATAATAGGGTATATACTCATGAACAATTTAGTATAAATAATAATTTTTTATTGTCACCTCTTTATTTAAAAATATAAATGGTTTAGATGTCATAGGTGTCACTAAGAAATTTGTGGACTGGGACATGAACCAAATTGTAGCTCATCCATAGCTCTATAAGCCTACCATAAAAAAATATCGGTGGCCAGCAATATTTTTTTTTAATTCTCAAAACTTTGAAAATATTTTTCTATTGTTTATTTTTCAAAAAAAAAAAATGTGCACAGTAACATCGGCCCGTAAGAGCTGTCAACTCGTTCTTGAGTATTAAAGCACTACAGTTACATTAAAGCAAGTAGTTTTGGAAAGTTAGGAAAAGCGTTAGATTTGTCCTGAGCTCTTCTATCAGATACCATTTTCAGATTTAGAAAATTCAATTTCTGAAAACAATGCTACCAAAAAAACATGTCTGACTTCCGACTGAACCGGTTTCTGATCTTTTTTTATATGTGGCCAAATTCCAAAACCTCCCACTAAAACCTGAAAAAAATTCCCTGACTTTTCCAGGTTTACTCTGACCAAATAGATCAAAATTCCCTGACCTATATAAAAAACCGCCATTAAAATAAACGTTTATTCTGAACAAATTAACAAAAAATGTGTTAATTTCTAGTTTTATGAGCTAAATACAGCAACATATTTCTATGCTGACCGTTTAATAATTTTCCCCTACTTTTAAAAAATTTCTTGACATTTCCCTGACTTTCGGAACAATTTTTAAACTGCCTGACTCTTACAAGTTTTTCAGTAAAGTGGAACCATGACTCAACAAAATTGGACCACTCCTTTGGGATTTATGGGAATAACACCGACCCACACAACCACAGACGGACCTAGGCTAGATTTTATAAAAACAACTTTTTTGGGTTCCTTAAGACTTCCAAAGCATGTATTTTTTCGTCAAAACTGCAAATTTGCAGGAAATCAATACTATTATTCACTGTTACTGCTATACTGAAAGTATAAGAACGTAAAAAAACAAAATACCTACTCAAAGGCCACCATTTATTCTGGATTATGGCAGCATTTAGAAACCTGTACCACTTTTCCAAGCAACATTCTTCGCAAGATGCACCGTCTTTTGTTACTGAAATGTCTTTACATCCCTGCTACATCTGCTCCACGAAAAATTATCTGTAAACAAAATTGCATTATATATACAACACTAAAATAACCATAAAAAATAACTTTAATTCATTGCACCGATATTCCTTAATTACATTATTTTCTTTGCAAGTTAAAATATAGGAGTACAACGTATGTTAATACATAATTAGCATAAAATACCAGACACATTTTATATTTATATCAAAATAATTTCCTTTATTTTATGAAAAATTAAAATACATAGCGTAGTATTTTATTTGCGGAATATAACATTAGGAACATGACATTCTGCACTCTACATTGTTCCTATCTCGACTCTTTAGGACATACTTACCAAACTCTTGATTTCACAGGCCATAACACATCCCCATTGGTCGAGATCAAACACTTTGGGAAAACTGCATAGTTATTATGAAAGTGTGAGCTTTAGCTTTGTCTTGTTGAAACTACATATCATTCTGAGGAAATAGGTGCAGCTCCTGTGTTACAAAGCAAATTCCTATACAGAGCTGATAGTATGTTACTGCAGCTCCATTGTTGTCTTCGAAGAATCCCGAAAAACTTTGCATAAGTCAATCAAATGAGAAAAATCAACTTTAATATTTAACAGAAACAATATTGAAATGTGTCGGGTATTCATGGCCAACCCTGTGAACAAGAGTAAAACATAAAATATGTTGTATATATGGTAACCAGCGGTTTCTCAATGTTAAATAAAATATGTCATACATACCGGGTGTAAACAAAACATGGACCACCCTGTATATTTAAACATTTTTGGAATCGGAATAAAATTCTACATATACAGTAGGTACAGTATACATTTTTAGGATACAAAATTCAAAACTCGAATAAAATGGTTACTATGAAGTAAAATCGTAATTTAAAAATGAAATCATAATTAAAACCTTGTGTGATAGGTGATAGTTATTGAAAACAGTTTTTTGAATTAAGTCAATTTTTCAAATAGAATGATATCAATTCCTTACCTTCGTTAAAAACAACAGTTAATATTCATATAATACCCACCCGTAACTCAATACATTATTTTAACCAGGTGTAGCTATTTGCATGACTAACCAAATTTTAATTTAGACTTCACACATTCAAGCATGTTCTAATGGAAGCAAATAAAAAAAAAACAAAAAAATATTTATGCTAGATTGTGGGCAAAAGAATGAGATACAAATTCATTTGTTTTGTCACTATGCAGGGTAAGTTATTAGTGCGATATTGCTTTCTAACATCTTTACTAAAGCAATTAAAAAAAAATTAAAGAGAAAAATCGTTTGTTGCGTTACTGTGCATAACCTAAATTATTACCAATTATACTAGGTATTTAGTTATGTCTGTACAGGTTTAATTTTTGACATTTGTGAACTAATATGTCACAATTTATATTTTAGATACCAAGAACGTTCACACATCGCTATTTTACAGAAACTATTAGCACATTATAAAGTTTTCGTAGCACACCTATTTTAATTTGCCATTTATAAAAAATCAAATAAACATGAAAAACCGTAGAAATTTTACGATTTGGCATACAAAAGCAAACGCCCAAAAGAAATTAAAAAATAATTTGATTCTACATCTGATAGTGGTAAAAACACTGGTCGTTTCATTAAATATCAAGTTATTAACGCTTGAAGTTTTGCAACATGAACATTAAATTACGAACACCCTATGTAATTATCTGCTGTTTGTAACATACTTTATAATGTGTTAACAGTTCAAGAAAAACAGCAATCGGTGAACGTTTTTGGTATCGAAAATATAATATTAGTCCACAAATGTGGGCAAATTTGCGCATTTGAAAAAAGTCAAACAACTTCAAAACCAAATTTTAAAATCAATGTACCTTAATACTTTTATATTTAAAATTAAATGTAGAATCTAAAAATGCAATAATATACAGAGTTCCAATTAAAATAACAAAATAATGTGCTGTACAGACATAAACACCCAGTGTAATCGGTAACAATTTAAGTAAAGCACAATAACCCAACAAACAATTTTTCTCCTAACCGTTCTTTCTACCTGCTATAATAACATTAGAAAATAATATTGCAGTAATAATATCACCGTGTCATGTATACAGGTTGCCTATTGTAACCAGGACACCATAGGGATCTTGGAAACTGTGAGATATGTCATAGATAAAAGCAGATAAAAGTTGCCTAATTAGGGAAGTAATGTAACGGTGATTACGTTTTTCCTACAATACCCAAGGCTTACCAGATAAGAGCGAAAAGCTATAATTTGTTTAAAATAAAATATCCTTGTTCATAATGTAAATACAAAAAAAAACATTGACAAAAAAGTTGTAGATCAATAATTAAGGCAGTATTAAGAAAAAAAATTTACAAGACCGTGTTTTGTTTTGTTCCTAGAAGGCGTCACGAAGAAATTAGCGGGCTGAAACAAATGCAATTTTAGATCGACCCTAGCTCTATGAGCCCACAAATTTAAAAAAATTATGCAAACAGTCTTTGAGCAATCCTTTTTTAAATTTTCAATATTTTGAAATAAGTTTCACTTCACAGTTGTCATACTTTTAAAAAAATTTCGAACATAGTAAGATTCTGTGTTCACAGAGCAATTACAATATCAAATTTGATAATACGCAGTTAGCCAAAATTTTTAAAATAATTGTTTCACCCACAATGTTAAAGCTAGAAAGTTCAGGAGAAATGCGTTGGATTTGCCTTAAAGTCTTCTTTAAGACTTTCATTCAGATTTATAAAATTGTTTTGGAAAAAATGCTACCAAAAATTGTTTTAGAAGCTGATGGTTCCTTTTGAGAATACACAAAACAGTGTTAAATTTTGTAAGACCAGATTTTGCTTATAATTTCAGATAATTCAGTTTCTGCAAATATACTACCATCAAAACAGGTCTAACTGTCACTTCCAGTTTTGGACTTTTTTTTTAAATTTATTTTTTGATTAAAAAATAGTGTTTGAACAAGTCGCCAACATTTCATTGGAATACAAATGTTTGTTTTGTATATAAAATATAAAAAGAATATTTCATCCCTATTTTATTTTTCCAAAAAATTTCTTTTTAATAAACAAAAATTACCCGAGATTCATGTGGATTCCAATACGATATTTATAAATACCACTAATAAAACAAATCTTGAAAATTGTAATAAATACAGACAAAGAAAAAAAAATATTCAAATAGGAATACTGTCAAAATAAAAATATTCGCTTACAACTATGTTTTGAGAAAAAGTAGCTTGAATAGTATTCAAACTACTTTGTATTGGAATACTACCCAGCTATGTTTTTGACTCAATGATACATCCTCCAATTAATAAAAAACCCTGGTACAAACAACCTGTATAAAACACATGGTACAAAACCACAAAATCAGTTTATTTTGTATTTGATTTATTAAAAGTTCGAACGGTTTCCTATTTTGGCAAATTCACAAACATTAAGAGAAATTATTAAATTCAAAAGACATGGCTATCGCAAATACACTGTAGGGCAAAAATATTGGACTTTACAAAACTAGTACAAAATGCATTTTCATTATTTCTTTTAAGTGCAGGATTTTAGTTTACAGTAGTGATAGCAACATTACTGTGACAAAAATGTAGTGTTGTTGCGAGTTGGTTATTTCATAAATTAACCGCTTAATTTACCCTGTTATTTAACGCCCTCTCCATTTTCAACATTTTGTCCTCAAATTACCTAGAATACACAATAAAGAACAAACCGCTGTTCAGCAGTTTTAGTACTCAGATTGTCCGAATTCTTTTTTGCTTATAATTTTTAAACGACGGTGCTAGCACAAAAAACTTAATGAGGATCTCTAAGACATAATCATGAAATTAACAACATAAAATGCAAATTACCTATAAACCCAAGACGTATTTTTTTACTGCCTTTTTAATTAAGTTTTTGCTGCTCGCTCTCTATGTGTTTAGTATCTAATGAATAAGAAACACATGTAGAACATGAATATACAAGTTTAGTACTGTTTTTCTTTATTGCCCGTATTTACCGGTAAATTTTGTAAATATAATTTACCAGTAATTTACACTACAAAAATGTAAATATTGGGGCACTTTAAAACAATATCTTACTTTTTCTTTTCCCCGGTGTATTCCTCGGATTAACAACAAGTAGGTAATAAAATTTACAACCATTTTATTTAGCAACCCACATCAGGTTGGTTCCTGTGAATAGAAAAATAGTAAAATTGTACGTATGTATGTATACCTTGTCCTTTACATTTCAAAATCGCGTTGAGCACTGGATCGGTTCTGGCATCATTTTATAAATCCACCTAAAAATATTTATTTACCTGCAATGGCAAACACAAGAAAATAAATTATAAATACAGCAAAATAAAACAGAGCCGCAAATAACTCACCATCAACATCTTCGAATTCATTGGTTTAAAATCATCGGTGTTCTGTGTGAAGAATGTGCTTGTCGCCATTTCACATTTTGTATTTTCGAAAGGTGTACCTGTAGAATTTTTCGACTTTACTATAAAAAGGGGCGACTCACGTGACGTGTTCAACGTTTTCACATAAAACTCGGTCAATTTGATGCTAGACTTCCTCTCCCAAACGTCACAGAACATAAAACCTTTGCAAAAGGTTAGAAAACACAAACGGCGACGTTGTTGGCCATAACCCATAAATAAGAGAGCGACTTCACGTACACCCTCTCTCTTTATCTGTGCGTACACCTTCCAACGACGAACAAAAGAGAAAGGACTAGAGGATGCGGATGGTCGCAAGCTGCGACAACAGCGCGCTCTAGTAGTGGCATCAAAACAAACAGACGCGAATTTCAAATTATGAGAATATAGTATGAGTGACAACAAAATAAATAAAAATATTTTTTCGATTGATGTAACAATATAGTTTTTCCACTACTAGCATTAAACGATATCATTATTTACTTTGTTTTAGAGCCAAGAAGATGAATTTCTTTCCTAGTGGTTAATAATATTTCATTTTTAACTACTGGTTAATAATGACAACAATTGCTACCAATCTTTAAATTCACCATAAACTTTCATGTAAAATTCTTTTGATTTTACTGGTAATAACTGTTCACCAACACTTTCTGCACCTTCCCTAATTTCAGGAGGAGTGCAGTTTTCACTCAAATCATCAAAATTGGACATTTTATAACCACTATTATAAAATATATATTTTACATAAATGTCAATTACAATTAACTATTCTCTTGTTTTCAAGCAAGGCTACTTTATTTTTGTGCATATTTGCATTTGTAATTTTATTTTTTATTAATGTAAAATCAATTAATTATAAAAGGAATAAAGGTGCTAGTAGTGGAAAAAATAATATATAAACCACGGTAGAGAAGACTTATCAGCCTCGCAACTTATTTCCCTCGATGCTTCGCATCTCGGAAAATAATTCAGCTCGGCTGAGAAAAATGTCTTCTCTACCTCTCTATTTGATTCTCGCGCTTGTCATGTATTTTTTAAATAATTTCTTATAAAATGTAATCCTTATGTAATCCATTTCCATTGAGTGTCCGAAAATATTTTATGTATTATTCTTAAAGAAAAGTAAGTTTAGTTTTCTTTACTTATAATACAAATATAGTATATTATAGACCATATAATATACTATATTTGTATTATAAGTAAAGGAAACTAAACTTACTTTTCTTTAAGAATAATACATAAAATTTTTTCCGACACTCAATGGAAATAGATTACATAAGGATTACATTTTATAAGAAATTATTTAAAAAATACATGACAAGCGCGAGAATTAAATTGCCGTTTCCATCAGCGCAGCAACTAAACTAAACTTAATAGTTGTACGTTTAATATTTATTCCAATAAATAATTAATAATTGTTTATTTTATTGCTATAAAGAAATGGTTGCTATAAAGAAAAGAGATACTTTTCTTTACGATTTGTAATAAGGAAATCTAGTCCATTTCCATTGAATGTCCGAAAAAATTAATTTAATTTTTCTGGGAGGAAATCAATATCTAATTTGAGACTTGCTGTGGAGCTCAGCAGGTGGTGCTTCTTTTATTGAAAAATAACGGATACTAGCATTGACTATACCCTTAATAATCAAAGATACTAGTTATTTGAACAAAACTTTTTTTTTACCCGTTGCACAGATCTTTTCCGTGCCTATGGGACATCAAAATTAAAAACTGTATAAATAAAATATTAAAAAAAGATGCGTACAGAAAGAATCTGACCAAACCTGTTTCTATTTTCTTCCACTTATTTACCGCGGCGTTTTATTGTTAACGAATTAAAATAATGAAGGGTTGTATATATACAGGGCGTTTCTTAATAACACGCTAATATTTAAGGAGGTTATTCTTGGGTCCATTTTGAGAAAAAAACTTCATATGAACATATGTCCTAAAGGTCTTAACTTTTGAACTACAGGGTGCTAAAGTTTTAAGAAAAAAATCTTTTTTTTATGATAACTTTGGTATGACCCTAGATATTTTTGTGAAAATTTTGTGTTAGCATTCCAAAATGTATTTAGATTACTTTAATTTTATAATTTTACCGTTTAAAAATTATTCTCTTAAATAAATTTTTGTTTAAAGTTACATAAATTGGTTTTTGTCGTAAGTGGTCTAGCAAGATGCAAATGAATGAATTTTATTTTTTTATGCGAAAACCGTACGTCGAACGAAAAAAAATCAAGAGACCAGATTTGCTCAGAAAGGAATGAGGATTTCAAAAATAATTTTTACTTTAAGAAAAAGCAGTGGCGTATCACTTTTCTCACTAAAATGATTCAGTGCAAATCCCGCACGAACGCCACTGGCAAGAGTAAAAAATTATGTTATACAGCAGAAAATGCCTTTTGAGGCGTAGAAAATTCGTACTACGTTTCACAAAAATATCTAGGGTCATACCAAAGTTATCATAAAAAAAAGATTTTTTTCTTAAAACTTTAACACCCTGTAGTTCAAAAGTTAAGACCTTTAGGACATATGTTCATATAAAGTTTTTTTCTCAAAATGGACCCAAGAATAACCTCCTTAAATATTAGCATGTTATTAGGAAACACCCTGTATACACTGTAAACTGTAAACTGAAAGGTATAAAATTCCATCTCAAAAGTGTATCATACTACCTAGAAACAAAACACGTTAAGATATTTGGTAACACTTCTACTGATTTTTATATACGTTATTTTTAAGAATAATGTTCTTCTTTTAACCTTTCTGCTGTTTATGGGTATACGCCTGGACCCATTCGCTAACTTTAAATTATCATATATTTGTCATAAAAAATATTAGGTTATAATGACTTTATGATATCCTCAAGTTGTTGATTCTACACACATTAACTATTTAGTTTTCAAAAAAATTATTATACAGTTTTTTTAAATTTAATAAAACTCATTCTTTATCTATGGGTACACTTGTACCCAGCACGTGTTTCATTACAAACAAAAGGTTTACATGTGGCTACTGTTCTCAGAATTGTTTTGATTAACGACTATAATGTTTTCTTTGAATTTGCAACTTTGAAACGTGGTCGATGCAAAGACTGTGGTTGGAAAAAGGATCGAAAATCTCGTACTAAATGTCAATCATGTAAATTTTTTGTTTGTCCTGAACATGTAAATACCTATTGCCAAAGTTGTATTGAATAATAATTACACGTTACCTAAATAAAAATAACATATTGTTTACTTTTGATTTTTATATGCCATCAGCCAATAAATTTATTAAATTGTTTACTTATATTTTATATTAAAAAAATTTTGTATTAAAGTATACGTCTTAATTTACACATTATTTAACAATAATAACACTAAAATTTAAAAAATGTCTGGTATGGGTCCAGACGTACCCATAGACAAAGTACGTAACATTTCTTTTAGGATAGTAGGAAGGTTAAGGTATAACTTTAAACCTGGAAGCATTGTTTTTAATTCTACAAATTTTTCAGTAATTGTTAACGAAATAAAATTCAACCTTGATGATAAAAAGTGTGGTCAATATAGTGCATAAATAATGCTTAATTTTTATTTGAATTTTAATCTTCTAAATCTTTTAAAATCCTGACATTTTCGACCGTATTTTAATTTTTATTATCAGTGTGAAGATCTGCCAGCACATTAATTTATTTTCGCTTAAGAAAGGCAATGAAATAAATCAGATGTAAAAGTTTATACATAATTATATTTATTTATTTAATTTAGTCAAAATATAATACTTAAAATATAAGCAACAAAATTAAACAAAGACAAAAAGAGATACAAAAAGAATTATAAATAGACATTAAATAAAATAATTACATTATTTTATTAAGAACCAACGCAATCTGTGCCTTGTATATTGACGTAGTGCCTATTATATGAATTTTTTATCGATATGCGGAAAACAATCGGTTATTAAAAAAAACATACCAAACATACCGAATCAGAATTTTATTCTTTATATGTTAAGCAAGCATATTTAATTATTAACTATTGTATCTTAACAGTAAAAGTTGCCTTCCTTTTCTACAGGCTTTTTGTTTGGCAATTGGACTTTCGCCACTATAGCTATGATAGGACGAAAGCATGACGCATAGATAAGTAGATACCTTGGAATGTTGGGTTTACCTGCTATTGTTTCGGGGTAGTGGAAGTGGGGTAAAATATCAAGAGGGTAGGTAACAATTGCATTTCGGGTTGTATTTATATCTACTTATGCACTGGTATCAAAGCTGACGAGCCGAGTCAAAGTGTTTAGAACGTTAAAAATGTTAAACTTAAATCGACGTTGTTTCCTGCAGTGGTAAATTAAATTTCTTATTTGTAGTTATTTTACAAACTAAATATGTACGATTGTTATATCTGTGGTAAAACTTTTTTTCATTTGCAATTGATGTTACAACATATGAAGCTTGCCCATTATTATTTAACACAATGCAATATAGTATGTTACATTGAACGCTGTTTAAAAGCATACCACAGCGTGTATCTTCTTATATTGTTCATTGTAAGAAGAACCACAAGTATTTTATTAAATGCTACCGAAAACGCGACCGTGTTATAAATAAAATATTTAAATCAGAAGTCCCCATTAGTATCAATGCAAATATTGATAGTTTCGATTATGCTGATCAGATTGTTGAAGATGAAATAAACTACAATTTTGCAAAAGAGTTTATAAAACAAATCTTAATGTTTAAATTACAATTGCCAGCTGTTTTTCAAAGAGAGCATTTCCAATAGAATGGAATTGTTTTTCAACGAGGAAAAAAGGACAAAAATCTTAAGTTTATTATAACATCCGAATTATGATGAAAATTAAAACCATCGACAAAGGCTGTAATTTAAATTTATCTCGTAAGCATACGAAATATCGACAGTACAAGTGTAGAACTAATTATTATTGTGTGTATTTTCAGATACCGAAGGGGAATCATTTCTAATACTATTGCCACTCTTATTCAAGGAAAATCCTCTCCAACTAGTTAAAAAAGTTAGTTTATAAAAATATTATGCAAAAACGGAGTTCATTCTAAATGCACATTTTCTTTCAATTGCAGGAGCCTGGAATAGTACCTTCTATTGTGCAGGTAGCGGCAGAGAAAGCGTCGTGGTTCGGCCCACATACTATGTGTGTGCGGATCATACAAAAGTATGCGAGGTTAAGTCCTTCAGAGAGGCACTAGAAGTTACTCTAGCCATCATTTTTTTATCTAACACACAGTACCCAAAAAGTACAGCAAAAAACAAAAAGCTTTTTGTCGGCCAATGTTTGTGAGCTGGAAGAGCCGCTCCATCAATACAAGGCACAGATTGCGTTGGTCCTTAATAAAATGTTGTAATTATTTTATGTAATGTTTATTTATAATTATTTTTGTTGATCGTTTTCTTTTTGTTTATTTTTTATATGTTAAGTATTATATTTTGACTAAATTAAATAAATAAACATAATTATGTATAAACTTTTACATCTGATTTATTTCATTGTCTTTCTTAAGCGAAAATAAATTAATGTGTTGGAAGATCTTCACACTGCTAATAAAAATTAAAATACGGTAGAAAATATTCGGTTTGTGCTTTCGTAACAAGTTCCTTAGGTTCTGGTAAGTTTTATAATATAATAGCTTGTGTTTTTATTGGTATTATTATTGTCACATTTTTTAGGTTATCTCTGGTACTTACAACTATAAGTTTAGTGGGAAAACAATTACTACTATTATTATTATAACTAATCTTATTAAATTAAGTTACATTAGGTTAGACAAGTATGGTATCTTGTGATTAACTTTTTAATGACAGTTTTTATAAGCCAGCAAGGAACCTTCTATTTTTATCTATAAAATAATTTTCTTAACAGCTATCTTTTTTTTTGTTTGCTTTCTTGAAAATAGTGCGTTTTACTTACAGGTTTTTGTACTATTATTTTTTTTTGGCATTTTTAAATTCATAAATTTTATATTATTTTTGCATTGCCCTTAAAAGAGTTCAGTGTTACACTACTAAAATTTTCTTTTTTTTTTAATTTTTAACTAATTAAAGTTTTATTTTTTTTAGCAAAATATTACCTGCATAATATTTCTTTCACACGGTATAACATCTTTGTTTAATAATATTTTACAATTTCTTTTCTGTATTTACATTGGTTTGCTGTTTGTTTACAATTTTAAGTTAAATTGAAAAATTTTCCATTAATATAAGTATGTTATATTGTTTGCGAAAAAACAAATTCTCTGATTTAAATTTGTTACTTTCTATTCTATTCTCAAAAACATGAAACCAAAACGTCTAAATTTTAAAGTTAATTCTAACTTCAAAAACCCAAAACTTATATTAGCAGGAACTATTCATGATCGAAAGAAAGCTTTTTTTGAGAATATTCATTCTAAATCTTAGTTCTGCAGTCATTGCTTCATGCTTCAGAATTTTCAAATCTCCATATTTGTGGACTACGGAAGATATTGACAACATTTTGTATTTGGGACGCGACACAAAATTTCAAACCACAGATTTCCTTAGTGAAAGTTCAAATCATTTATTAATTAAGAAAAATATGAAATAATAAAAATTAAAAATAGGCGTTACAAGGCAAATGCAAATTACTTAAACACATACGACGGACAATTTTTGGGGAACATCAGCGTGCCGTTTAAGAATTTTTTTGAAAAATTTGATTGTGGTGTTTTATCATGCAATAATAAATTTGTAGCTGTGTTTAAAGAGATCGTGAATAGTACTACTGAGTACTGGATGTTTGACTCGCAAAGTACTTCTGATGTTACCGGTAAAAATGTAAGTAATGCGGTTGCGGTAGGCTGCAGTTTTGAATCGTTAGATGATTTAATGGTTTTACTAAAGTATAATTTTATTGAACGTTTAAATGTGACTGAAAATGCCGTATTCAAATTATGTCCGTGTACAATAATTGAAATTACCGCAAGTAAAAGAAAACATGCACATACCGTGTTAAAAAATAAAGTAAAAAACGTACGACAGCGAATGCAAAAATTACGAAACAATTCCCAGTACAAAATAAAAGAATTAATAAGTAATAAAATAGGTAAGCAAAACTTGAGAAAAAATGTTGAGTATAATAAAAAAGAATTGATTAATAGAAAATTAGGTATGCAAACATTAAGGAAAAATGTAGAGTACAATAAAAAAGAATTGCTTAGTAGAAAATCAGGTATGCAAACCCTGAGAAAAAATTTAGAGTATAATAACAAAGAACTAATTAATAGAAAATCAGGTATGCAAACACTGAGGAAAAATTTAGAGTATAATAAAAAAGAACTAATTAATAGAGAATCAGGTATGCAAACACTGAGGAAAAATTTAGAGTATAATAAAAAAGAACCAATTAATAGAAAATCAGGTATGCAAACACTGAGGAAAAATTTAGAGTATAATAAAAAAGAACTAATTAATAGAAAATCAGGTATGCAAACACTGAGGAAAAATTTAGAGTATAATAAAAAAGAACTAATTAATAGAGAATCAGGTATGCAAACACTGAGGAAAAATTTAGAGTATAATAAAAAAGAACCAATTAATAGAAAATCAGGTATGCAAACATTGAGGAAAAATGTTGAGTATAATAAAAAAGAATTAATTAATAGAAAATCAGGTATGCAAACACTGAGAAAAAATTTAGATTATAATAAAAAAGAACTAATTAATAGAAAATCAGGTATGCAAAATAAAATTTACTTTTTATGACTCTAAACATCACGAAACGTGTATATACGAAAAATTAACATTTTATGATCAATAGGAAAAAAGATGCAAATATGCATTTGCCCAACTCTAGTTATATACCTTGTCTGTCAGCTGTCACTTGAATTTTGCGTACATTGTTTTACACCTCGTGATGTGAAAAATGGAAAAGCAAAAAAGGGGAAAGGCGGTAAACTTTACCGAATTAGAAGTAAGGTTTTTAATTGATATAGCAATAAGATATTCCCATATCATTGAAAACAAAAAAACGAATGCCGTCACATGGAGGGATAAAAATAAAGCGTGGGTAGACATAGCCACTGAATTTAATGCAATTACAGGCTGCATTAATAGAAACGGTAAGGTTCTACGGCTAAAGTATGATAGCGTAAAACGCTTAATAAAACAAAAACAGTCCAAAAATAAATTTGAAATTTTTAAAACCGGTGGAGGTCCCGCTAATACTCAGAGTTTCACCGAAGATGATTGTGACAACAGTTTCCCAGGTAATTTAAAAGTAATTATAGGTAATAGTAAAGTTCTGAATTTTAACCAAATTAATATGTTGATAGGTGAAAGTGTTACCTCAGATGAGACATTTCGGAGCCAGGGTGAAATACCGCTACCTTCTCCAATAATTAATGACGATAATGGTACGTAAAACATAGTAGTTCATGAAGTTTTGTATATACGTAGAAGACACCTTTTATATTGAATTTATTTTTAAACTCATCATTTTTGTAGCTTCTTCCTCAAATAGTAACATGGGGAGCGAGCAGCCTGAAAATCTGGTTGAATATTCCACGATATCCAATGCAGATATATTAATTTTGCAAGAAGGGGAACAAATGCTGGGAGCTGTAGAACAAAATAATGTTACTGCTGAGGTACATAATTAAAAACTTTTATTAAAAATAGATTACTACAAATTGCGAAAAACCTTAACCACAAAAAGTTTAGGAAACTTTAGGCTTTCTGAGCTTTTTGTGGTTAAGGGTTTTTTGCAATTTGTAGTTTTCCAAACCACAGTCTAGAAGGATTTTTT
Source organism: Ctenicera cuprea (assembly GCA_958336395.1). NCBI lineage: Eukaryota > Metazoa > Arthropoda > Insecta > Coleoptera > Elateridae > Ctenicera > Ctenicera cuprea. The sequence continues at coordinate 43,418,822 of OY284489.1, read as the reverse complement.
ATTTTCAAAAATAGATAATTATATACCGAGTGAGGTCTCTGAACATAGGTCATTTATATAGAATATGTATGCAAACTCGTGCCACCCATTTAAATGGTATAAAGAAAGAGTGGATAGTAGAAATTATGCTTATTAAAGAATGTAAACGGCCTATGTACAGAAGTATGCCGAATCACCCAGTATAATACATATATAAATATTTTTCAGAGTTCTTCATCAAAATGGAAAACATGGAATCCAAAACAATTAAAAGAAAAAAAAACATACAGCTCTATTAAGCACGCCAAAAAGAACACATATTACAAAGGATTCCTTGAATCAGAAAATAGATGTGCTCACTGATTCAAGAAAGTAATTAATAAACCTACAAACTCAAATTGCGGAGCAACAAAGTAAACAAAAACAAGAATATGGGGATACGCAGCAACAAGTTTTGCATAGTGGGGAAGATCGACAAAAGCAGCAACATAATCAATTAATGGCGAATTTAAAATTACAGCATGATCTATTATTAAACATGCAAGTAAGGTACTATAAAGTTTGATTCGGGAGTTGGTAATAAAACACTATTTGGAGGAGAAAGTTTTAATGCAAGTTTTCACTTTACAAAATCTTTTATGAATTGTTTTATATTACTGTACATAACAACCAAGTCGCTAAGTAACTAATAAAATAATACAACCGGGTTGCTACATTAGTACCCCCCCCCCTTTGCAGAAGAAAAAAGCTACGCACCAAACGTGAAGCGCATGCTATCTTAGCTACAAAAACTTCTGATCTTTTCAAAAAACAATACAAGTAACTAACTAATTGAACATAGAAAATAGAATTAGTTTGAAGTTGCTTCTAAGTCTTTTCAGGTGCGTTTCCAATTCTTGAGGTTCTAAGAGCAGAGTCGAAAAAGTTCAGTTCACTAAAAAAAAGCAGAACAAAAAGGGAAAAAAAATGTGCAAAAATAAAAAGAACATAATATCTAAACAAAAATATTTAAACAAAAAAAGCTGGTTTGAGGCGATCTAGAGAAACAATTCCATTTCTACCGAAGCCCTCCAATACCATATATTTTTCCGTTCGAGAGATCACTTTGAATGGACCCAAATAATTCTGCTTTAAGCCTAGCGTATGACTGTCGTTGCGTACATATACGTGTGAGCACGATTTTAATTGCTGATCCACGAAAGTATTGCTATTATTAAAAATCTTAGTGAAAAAGAACTTGGCGTTGTGCATGTGTTTTCGTAATTTAAAAACAAAATGTGTTAACTCGGTGCGATCGTCAAGGTCTACGTCTTGAAAAAAATCTCCGGGCAGACGCAATTGTGTTCCGTATAGAATATCCGCAGGAGACACCTGAACTTGTTCTTTAATTGCTGAGCGCAAAGCCAATAAACTCCATGGTAATCTATCTATCCAGTCGCTCATCCCCGTCGTTCTTACTGCTTGTTTAATCGTACGGTTAAGTCTTTCCACCAAACCCTGACTCTGTGCGTGTACTTAATATGTTTTATCCCCAAAGTTTTCAAAAAATTTTCCCACGTTGCAGAAATAAATTGCGGACCATTATCCGTAGAAATAATCTTTGGAACTCCAAAACGGCTGATCCAAGTATTGATAAGTTCTTGTATAATAATATCAGTTGTGGTGCTCTTTAATGGAATTGCTTCGGGCCAACGTGAAAAACGGTCTACTATTGTTAGCAGATATTTAAAACCATTCGAAGAAGGAAGGGTCATAATGTCCAAATGAATTTGTTCAAAACGATTATCAGGTTCGATTATAGGTTGCAATGGTGTCTTCGTGTGTCGTGTTATTTTATTCTGCTGACAATTAGAACAGCTCTTTACCCAATCCCGAATGTCTTTTCTCATACCAGTCCACAAGAACCTTCGAGCAACCTGCTTCTGCATCGTCCTAGTACCTTGATGAGCCATGCCATGCAACCGCTGGAAAATTCCAAAACGAAATGGCAATGGAACGTAAGGTCGCGACAATCCTCGACTCGTGTCGATCCATATTGACGTATTGTTTGGTGTACGTGCTTTGACAAAATTGAAACTTTGATTCGACTGAAGTTGTAATAATTCTTCATCTTGAACCTGCGCATGTGCAATTGCATCATAATCAACCAATTCGGGTAAAATTGCTGAAACTCGTGTAAGTGCGTCTGCTGGAATATTTTCGCTCCCCTTTAAATATCGGATATCCGTGGTGAAAGCAGAAATGTACTCTAAATGACGAAACTCTCGTGGTAAATAAGTGTCGCACGAACTTTTGATAGCTGAGCAAATCGGTTTATGGTCCGTATACACGTGAAAAGTCCTATATTCTATAAAATATCGAAATTTTTTAATTGCGAAATAAATAGCCAAAAGTTCGCGTGAGAAAATGCTGTATTTTCTTTCAGTAGGCGTAAGCGATCGACTGCAGAATGCGAGAGGTTTGTATAAACCATCTTGTAGTTGCTGTAATACGCCTGCAATAGCATCTCCGGAACTATCACAAGAAATACTGATCTCAGCTCCTTCTTGAGGGTGTACTAGAAGTGTGGCCTCAATAAGTGCCTGCTTCATAAAAAGCTTCTAACGTCCTACCTTGCAAAACAACTGGTTTCGTGGAAGCCTTACCCGGAATAACTAAAGAATTCAGCGGAGCCAAAATTTTTGCACAGTTCTTAATGTGTTTATGAAAATATCCTATTAAGCCTATGAAATTGCGCAATTTTTTTTGATCGTTTGGTATTGGAAAGTTCTTTATCGCCTCAATTTTTGAGTCTTGTGGCAGAATGCCATTACATGAAACCTTGTGCCCCAAATAATCCAATTCACTAACCCCAAAAACACATTTATCAACGTTTAACAAAAGTCCGTATTCAGTCAGACGTTCAAAAACCATTTTTACATGACGCAAATGCTCTGACGCGGTTTTACTAAAAATTAATATATCGTCGAGGTAAAAATAAATGTAATACATCCCTGTAAGAATCTTCTGGACGAATCTGGACCAGGAAGCAGGAGCGTTTCTTAAGCCAAAATTAAGTCTTTTGTAACGATATGCACCAAGAGGCGTGGTAATTGTGGTTTTGTCCATATCATCTGGATGCAAAGGAATTTGGAAGTATGCTTTCTTTAAATCCAATTTAGTAAATATTGTAGATCCATATATTTTGTGAGTAAAGTCTTGCATGAAGGGAATTGGATAGGTATCCGGAACTGTCACCGCATTCAGCTGCCTGTAATCGCCACAGACACGATAGCTGCCATCAGGTTTTAATACCATATGTATTGGGCTGCTCCAAGGACTGTCTGCCTGCTCGATGATTCCAGCACGTAACAGTTCATGCAGATGTTTTTCTAAAAACAGTAATTGTGTTGGATTAAGTCTTCGACACTTTGCACTAATTAGCGGACCGTTAGTTTTTATACGATGCACTATATTATGTTTAATAGGGGCGTTAATGTCGAATTCCGCTGTTAAAGCAGGAAATTGTTGAAGAAGGTTAGAGTAAAGAGTGCGTTCAGGTGATAAAGATTGTAAAGAGAGTGAATTAGAAGAAATTTTTTGAGCATTAACATCTGCTTCTACCGTAGAAGGCGATTGGTAGTCGTTAAGTTCAGAAGAAAGAAGATTGGAAAGTTGATTAGGATGTGTGATTAGTTGTGATGTGTTTGAGAGAGATGATTGAGAGATTGGTTGGATGTTTGATTGTGATGAAGTTGGTTGGAGTAATGGTTGTGATTTGTTTGTAAGTTGAGAAGAGTTGTTTAAATGTTTTATAATTGTTTGTGACTTGTATGAAGTAGGAGGTTTTGTTTGTTGAACAGGTGAATTACCACCAGTCTGTGGAAGAACGGATGACTCACGAATTTCCGGGTCGAACATCATAGATCGATTAACAGAAACTCGGTCAACTACTCTTCCCACAGCACAGTCTATCATTAAATTATGATATTGTAAAAAATCTAGCCCCAAAATTGGAAATGCAATATCTGCCAAAATAAAGTTCCAAGTAATTGGTTGATTTGAAAAATCAAATTTTAAAGCTAGTGTTTTAGAACCATAAGTTTGTATTTGTGTTTGGTTCGCTGCCAATAAAGAAATCAAAGAGTCAGGATTGTGTGTTGTGTGGTTGTGGAAGAAAGCATTTGGTAACAAGCTGTAGTTTGAACCGCTGTCCACTAAAAAACTTATGTTTGAAAAACAACTTTAATAAAAATTAAATTGCACCCTTGAAAAGCCAAATTTTGCCAACTGGGTGATGTTGGCACGGCCGAATTTAGTTTTTTTTTAAAGAACATGGGGGACCGGCACATCTAACGGCTCTATTACCGAATCTTTCATGGTAATAACACAAATTTGGAAAATTTTGGTAATTGTGCGTGTTATTATTGGGAAAATTAAGTTGCTGAGTGGAAGTAGGTTGTGTATTTTGATTGTAATACTGACGTTGATTAAAATTACGTGTTTGTAATCGTGATGGTGCAAAAGAGTTATTTTGAAAATTTGATCTGAACTTTGGTTGCGAGTTTTGAAGTTCATTTTTAATGTTAGCGATTTCCTTAGATAGACGATCAAACCTATCATTCTCTGATGCACAAGGAATATTGTTCGGCACAACAGATAATAATTCATCGATCTTATTTGAATATTCGTGAAGTTCCAAATCTGTTTCAAGTAAAGCAGCGGGTATTTTTAAATTATCAGGCAATTTTGAAAACAGTAGGTTCTTAAGGAACTCATCTGGTAGTTGTAAACCATGAGAAAGTTTAAGAATTTCTTGTAAAAGTGCGTTACATGACGTTTCAAACTTGAGACCTGTCAAAAGTGACATTATCTTAATATTCCGTGGTTTGTTATACAAACGAATTAGTTCAGCTTTTAAAGCTTCGTATGGGGCTCGCTGAGGTCTGTTTAAGACTAATCGTCGTATATTACTTAATACTTCATGGGGGAAGCTTCAAAGTTAATATATCAAATTTTGCTGCAGAATCTGCAATAGCATTAACTTGGAAAAATTTATCCAGTAGTACAAAAAACAAATCGACGTCATGAATGTTAAATTCGGGAAAGTCAATACAAACACGGTTTAAAGCCATATTTAATAACGTTACTTATCTTGTAATTCAGTGGGGTTTTGAAGATCCTAGGTCTGTGGCGATGTAGCAGCTGAATGTTGCGGCTTGTGAAGGTTTTGAAATTCTGAATTCTGAAAATCTCAGGAATCTCACGTCGGGAGGGTTCCGTGTTCAAATCTTGTCGGAGGGGTCACCAATAATATAAAGTTTGATTCGGGAGTTGGTAATAAAACACTATTTGGAGGAGAAAGTTTTAATGCAAGTTTTCACTTTACAAAATCTTTTATGAATTGTTTTATATTAATGTACATAACAACCAAGTCGCTAAGTTACTAATAAAATAATACAACCGGGTTGCTACAGTACAAGCGTGAAAGTGAATTAAAGGAGAGGTTATTAGAATTAGAAATAGAAAATAAACTATAAGAAATACAAATTAAAAAAAAGCAATTATAAATAAAAGAAATGTAATATTGGGAGGTTGAAATGGTTAGTAATGTTTTCTGAGAATGATAGCTGCCATTTTAAGATAAAATGTTAATAAAAATTAACAAGTTAGCATTTAAAAAAATATATAATATAATTAAACTGTAGTATAATTAAAATTTTTATACTGAAGAAGGCTTCAATATTGCCAAAATATATATATTTTTTTAAAAATGTTAACTTGTTAATTTTTATTAACATTTTATCTTAAAATGGCAGCTATCATTCTCAGAAAACATTATTAGCAATTATAAAGTTTAAATGAATAACAATGCAAGTAATCCAAATAGTAATAAAATAAAAAATTTATTATAACAGTCTTTCAAAATAGCCCACTATAGTTCTTCGAGATATATTATCGTTTCGGCCTCTGGCCACTGCAACTGCTTCATTTTCCTGAGGTACATAGGTTCTACGCCTGCTGCTTCTTCTCCTAAAGGCAAATCATCATTATTTTGGCAAGCAATATTGTGCAGAATTGCAGCCGCAACAATGATTTTTTGTGCCAGTGGTATCCTGCAGCGTATGCCGATTGATAAAACTGGAAAACGTCGTTTCAATATACCAAACATTCGTTTCACCACATTTCTGGTTCGAATGTGAGCCTCATTATATAGATTTTCAGCCTCTGTTCTCGGTTCATCGATCGGTGTTAATAAATAGGAGCGTAGTGGATATCCACTATCCCCTAAAAGTAGAAGATTGCCCATTTCACCTGTTTCAAACCTCATCAAACCGCTTGACAAACTCACTTTCGTTCCTTCTTTCCATATTATTTGGCCTTGGGCGTACTGTGTACGGATGCCGCTCGGGATTCACAAAATCGACAATTTCAGCGAGGTCATTATCCAAAATATCTTGAAAATCCTCGAAAACGTCCATCGTTTACAAAATTCAAATTTGAGGTTATACAATTTAAAACGATCTGACAGTTGTACCGCAAACTGCTATTTATGCGCACGCGTGAATTGCTTAATACGAACTTCTTGGGCTTATTAGGAGGTTGATCTGCCTAAGGCCGGTATTACACTATCAAAGATTTGATAAAAGATCTTTTATAAACGATTTTATAAAATATTCTTTTATTCAAAGATTTAAAAAAAATTTGAAAACTAGTATTACACTACATAAAATATTTTATCACAGTTGTCATCATATGATGGATGAACAACAGCTCTATGCTTGTGTGGCTTCAATTAATTCAATTGTCATAATTTGTGAAATATTAAAAAAACAAAAGACTAAGAGTAAAAAGCAAAGAAGACTTGAGTGGGTTAAACCATGGGTTTCGAGACGTGACGATCTGGGTATACACCAAAACTTATTGAAGGAACTCAGAGTTGAAGATATGTCATGTTATAAAAATTATTTAAGAATGAATGATGCCACATTTCAGCTGGTTGTATCAAAAGTTGCTCCTTTTATTGCGCGAAAGAATACCCATTTAAGAAATTGCATTAGTGTAGAAGATCGCGTTCTTGTGACTCTTCGTTTTTTGGTCACTGGAGAAAGTTATTCCAGCTTGAAGTATTCTCCGCGAATACCACAATGTACATTAAGCTCTATAATACCCGAAACCTGTGATGCCATTTATAAAGCACTTAAAGAAGATTTTTTACATCAATGTGTGTGCTGATCACATTGGAAATTTCTTGATACGCCTCTAATCTCTTATTTCTATTTTTGTAATCTTCGTGTTGAACATTATACAAAAATTCATAACTTTCATATTCAGAAATTAAAGTTTTAGTAGCATCAAGTGACCACGTAAACTTAGTTGACGCCATTTTGTAAAGTGGTTGTTAAATCTTTTATCAAATATGGTCGAATGTAGCTAACTTTGATACAAGATATTTTATAAAAGAAATGTTTTATAAAATATAGCCCATTACATTGTAAAATTTCTTTGACAAAGATATTTTATAAAAGATCTTTTATCAAATCTTTGATAGTGTAATACCGGCCTAATAACTTATCTAGCTACTAAGAGCCGCTATTAGCTAAATAAACACTATTGGGAAGTGGAAAGACGCTTTGAGAAGTTAATAGCTGAATAAAGTTATTATCAAGTTTAATAAAAGGTGGAAAGACCGGGCCTAAGTGGAAAAAAGTCCCAATTGTAAGTAAATTTAGTAAAACAAATAGGAAAAACATCGTAAAAATATTTCCTGGACCTAAGCGGATTCGGATTCGTAGTCTAGAGCGCTTATGGTGAAGACGTGTTGTAACGTTGCGCTCTGAAGTTGATTGTGTGTAGTGGGCCGCATTGAGATTAAGGCCGTAAGTGATTAGCCAAGTGATACAATGAGTGCCTTATGCAAAACATGTAGTGGCAAAGCCACAAGAACCCAAGTTATGGTAACATGTGCGGAATGCAACAATTGTTGGCATGCCAAATGTGTTGGTTTATCTTTAGAACCTGTACTAGGTGAGGTCTGGACGTGCAAAAACTGCGAGGAGCCCACTCTGAAGGACATTATGAAGGAGATAAAAGCTATGGTCGCTCAAAATGTGCTAATTAGTGACAGCATTAATTCATGTAATCGTAGTATTGATGAAATAAAAACTACCCTTGCTACACATGATGCAATTTTAAAAAATTGCATATCCCAAACTGAGGATCTTGTAAAAACAAACACCAGGGTTCCCACTAACTATCAAGAATTAGAATCCATGACTTTTCCAGGATATCCATGACCAAAAATCATACTTACCCATGACTCTCGACAAAAAAAATCAATAAAATTAGAGAACACTTGCAACATTTTTTAATGAAAAAAATACATACGTACAACACATACATGAAACAACAAATTAAAATAATTTTAATGGAAATTACCAAAAACTGAGGAACAACAATATTTTTAACATAGCGAAAAATTATAATATTACTTTGTTACAAATTCTTCTTCAGCACTGCAATTTTTTCTCAATATCTTTTACTTCTGTACTAAATGTTACATCAATTTTTCTTTTCTTTTCATGTAACTCTTTTATTTCCGTTTGTATTTTTCTTTTTTGAGCATTGAGATGTTCCATATTTTTTTCTTGCTTATCTTTTTCTAATACTTCTTTGTATTTCCTACTACCTTGCTTGTAATATAATAGAATAGTATCGTTTATTATTATTTTGAATTCATTGTGTGGTAGGCACATGGTGAAACATTATTAATAAATATTCAACTATTAAAAATTAATAGTTTATTATTAAAATAAAACACTTGGTAATTGCTTCACAATTTGTTGGTTTTTATTTTCTCGACTTAAGTTGCAACCATCGCGGTTATCGTCAGGAGTTTACAAATAAAACTAAAACTAAAACCTAAAGATGTACAATATTACCCATTTCTGGAATTCTGTCGCCGCCGCCCTGATTTTAAGTGTTAACACATGTGTTTCTATGCTTTGTTGACTGTAGGTCAAGGAGGGGTGAATTACCTAAATCAGTGTGGTCGTTAACTATATTTTTATTATTCTTTATTGCCTTTTTAATTTCTAAATTTTCCAATTTATTTAAACGGTTGCCCTTGTTTTCTACGTGTAAAATTATTGTATCTGTGTGTTTGAAAAAATGATTGTTTGCAATACAATGTTGGGGAATGCCGGTTGTTTGATGATTGTATTTAATTGATCTAATGTGTTTTTTAATTCTTGTATTAAAACTGCGGCCTGTTTGTCCTATACATATATATTGCATCACACCGATTTAAGTAATTCACCCCTCCTTGACCTACAGTCAACAAAGCATAGAAACACATGTGTTAACACTTAAAATCAGGGCGGCGGCGACAGAATTCCAGAAATGGGTAGTATTGTACATCTTTAGGTTTTGGTTTTAGTTTTATTTGTAAACTCCTGAAGATAACCGAGATGGTTGAACTCGAGTCGAATAAATAAAAAACAACAAATTGTGAAAGAATTACCAAGAGTTTTATTTTATTAATAAACTATTAATTTTTAATAGCTAAATAATCGTTTATTATATTTTGGGCTCGCCCACACTGTACTACATTATCGTTGATAATTCTTTGAATATTTTTATAACTTCCCAAAGATCTTTATAATCATCATTATTTACCAAAATCAATTAATGAACATTCATTCTTCTGACGTTTTATTCTTTAATAATTTGTAAAATTTTAAATTCACATTTGGGCCATCCGTGGAGATTTGTACCAACTTTTTTAAAGAAATTTCAGAAATACCTAGGTACTAGAAAGTGTTTTAAAATATTTTCTGCAGTGGTCTGCCATCTATAAATACAGATGTTAAATATCCTGTTTCAACTTGATTTTGATGCTCATTAAAAAACCGCACAACTACATCCATTTGACCTTTTGTGCGATTTTATTCAACGGCTCGTCAAAGCAAAAAATGACTAAATGTGATTTTTTCTTTAAATCAGTATCTAAAGTTTCACTGAAGTAGGGAGCTAAAATGCACATTTGTCGTCAAGTACTGGCAGTAGTACTATATCTGCAAACAGGATTTAAAGTTGCATCCAGCTAGTCTGATTTAAAATAGGTTGGTTTAGCCATATCCGTCTCGCCTAAATGGAGAATAATTACACTCCTCTTTTGTATGTAATTATTGTACTTACTTTGCAAATTAACAAAATACTGTTCAACTAACAAACTGTAAACACCGAACTAAAATCAAAACATAACCTGCTAGCTACAACAAACCATGATTCGTCTGAATATCAAATCAAACTGAAAGATTTCAAAAACACACGCAGTGCGCCAATGCAAAAATAGTCACGTATATGCGTTTTTTTTTATTAATTCACAAGACAGTATACGGCGGTCTCACTTGCACCCAATCATAAGCCATATTACGTTCCTTGGAATTTATCAAGGATAAAAAAAGTACCTCAATGATCTTTTAAAAACCTTTAGCAGCAAAAGTTTTAGTAGCGGTAGTTTTAAAAATTCAACCGTAAATTTTTTAATTTTTTTAAAATTATGTTAACACTACTGCAAGAAAATCAGGTTTTCACTGTAAAATAAGAGAAAAATCAAGACTTTTGCCAAATTTTGCATGAAATCCATGACTTCCAGGTTGAAATTTTAATTCCCTGACTTTTCCATGACTTCCAGGTTATCCAGGGTCAGTGGGAACCCTGAACACCTCGATGAAAAAAGAAATCATTGATCTTAAAAGTGAATTAAACCGGCAAGAACAGTATTCACGTTTAAATTGCGTGGAAATTCATGGTATTCCTGAACCGCACAACGAAGAAATACTTGCAACCATTGCTTGCATCGGCGACCTCATTAACTTTAAGATTACCAGAGTTATGGTTGATACTGCCCATCGTTTAAAAGCTAATTTGAAAATGCCTGGCAAGCCAAGAGGTATCATCGTCAAATTTATCAGTCGCCTAGATAAGGAGGATTTTCTAAAGGCAGTGAAAGCTAGAAGGGATCTCACCTCTCGTGATCTGGCTGGCCTACACGGTGATCGGCAGTCTGCAGTTACGATATTCTTCATAACATTGGTTATGCTTTTAATTTAATTATTTGGTTGTCAAATAATCACTTGCATTGGTTTGTGAAAAGTGTGATACTTTTATTATTTGATTCGACTGGTTGATAAGCTCAAGATAATTTTCGTTTCTTATAGTATTTTATAGTATTCTATTGTATGTCAACTGATCGCAGGTGTACAAATTGGAAAGTTGATGCGTGCCTTCTATACATTTCAACTTTTGAACACTCGTTTAACTTGTTTTCGTACAAATTTTTGTTTTTTAAATAAAACAAGTGTTTGTGCCGGTATGATTCTGAAGTGTGCCCACATAAACGTTAGATCACTGGTAGCTAATTTTGTTAATTTTCTTGATATAATTCAATCACACAATTATGATATTATTGGTGTTACTGAAACCCGTTTGGCGGCATATTTGCCTTCTACCTTAGTATCAATTAACGGTTATGCACTAATTAGGGAAGATCGAAACACAGCAGGTGGAGGAGTTGCGATCTATATAAAGACAACTTTGATCTATCATGTGCTACAGACAAGCAAAGCAATTGAACAACTTTGGATAACGGTAAGTATTTCAAAAGAAAAATTTGCTTTTGGTGTTTTGTATAAACCTCCTACAACTTATTACAGAGGTTTTTTAGATGCTCTCGATCTTACACTTTCTGAAATTGTTCCGTCCCATACAGACCTCTTCTGTCTTGGAGATCTTAATATAAATCTGTTTGATTTTAACAACTATGCTTCAGTAGCATTACTTGATCTTCTGGACAGGACAGGCCTGGCCCAAGTAATTGATGAACCTACACGATTAACCTCTACTAGTGCTACGCTCATTGATCATATTATAACTAGCAATCCAAATTTGATTTGTGAATATGGTGTTATAAACGCCGCCCAAATTGCTGATCATGAACTAATCTGGTGTTCAATTGATATTCGTAGTATTGTAAAATCTTTGCCCTTAACAATAAGAACTTATCGTGATTTTAGAAATTTTAATCAGGTGCAATTTTATGACCATCTTTGTTCTATCCCATGGGATAATATTTATTATTATGATAGTATTGATGAGAAAATTGATTTTCTTACTGATAATTTAAAAATTCTTTTTGATTTACATGCACCCTATAAAACCGCTCGCTTTACAAAGCCACCAGCTCCATGGCTCACTGATAACCTTAAGATGTTGATGGATGAACGTGATCGGGCTCTACAACGATATAAGCGTAACAAAACTCCACAACATTGGGAATTTTATAAAGTAATGCGCAATGTTGTGAATGTAGCTATACGTAGAGAGAAAAAAATTTTTATGATAGTAAATTTCGTGACAATAATTGTAGAACGTTATGGAAAAACTTAAAACAATTAAATTTTACAAAAAATCGCAAAAACATGGTGTTACCCAATCATCTGACAGATCCAAACAGCATCAATAATTTTTTTAATAATTCTGTTCCTCAATCGACTATGGATAATACACATATTATTAATTTTTACAATAGCAATATAAAAGACTCTGTAAATTCATTTTTAGCATTTCAAAAAGTTGACCAATGTTCCATTTTAAAAATTATTAATTCAATAAAATCCAAAGCTATAGGTTCTGATGGTATTGGGATCGATATGGTAAAATTATGCCTTCCTCGCTTATTACCTATTATTTCTCATATTATAAATTTTTGCCTTACCTTCTCTGTTTTCCCAACTATATGGAAGAAATCGCATATTACTCCTTTACCTAAAATTAATAACCCAAAAAATTTTAAAGACTTGCGTCCTATTAGTATTTTACCTACACTCTCAAAAATATTAGAAAAAGCTATTGAATATCAACTAAGGAATCATCTTCTTACCAATAACATATTGCCAGAAGAACAGTCTGGATTTAGATCCGGACGTAGCTGCTGCACAGCTTTGCTTAAAGTTATAGATGATATTCATAAGGCAACGGATGAAGGCAAATCTACTATATTAGTACTGCTAGACTATTCAAAAGCTTTTGATACTCTCAACCATGAGGTACTGATCTCCATTTTACATTACGTAGGGCTTAGCAACGCGGCTATCTCTCTTATCAAAAGTTATTTAGGCGGTAGACAACAGGCCGTAATTTGTAATGGTCAATCATCTAACTTTATAGACATATCTAAAGGAGTTCCACAAGGATCAATTTTGGGGCCTTTACTATATATTATTTACACCTTTAGCTTTCCGTCGGTTTTGACAGCCTGTACTTGTCACCTTTATGCAGATGACACCCAAATTTACTATTCATTTCATCCAAATGATTTTGCAGTAGCATGTGTACACATTAATCAGGATTTAGAAAGAATCTTTAAAGTTTCCAGTGAGCATCATCTTAATATTAACGCTGAGAAGTCAGCTGTTATACTTTTTGGCAAATCCTTTGATACTAATATTGCTAATGACTTGATAAAAATTAAAATAGATAACAACATACTTCAATTACAAGACAAAGTCAGAAACCTTGGATTAGTTATGGATCAACAGCTTAGATTTACACAGCATGTGTCGAAATGTATTCAGTCTGGTTATGCAACTTTAAAACTTATTTACATGAATCGTCATGTACTTAATCAAAAAACAAAAATTCTCTTATGTGATTCACTTGTACTATCCAGCCTGAACTATTGCGATACTGTTTATGGAGCTTGTTTAAAAGCTATTGATGCCAACAAAATACAAGTTCTACAAAATGCATGCCTCAGGCTGATTTTTGGCATAAGGAGACGGGAAAGAATTTCACATAAATTAATTGAGGCGCGTTGGTTAAACATGCAACAACGTAGGAATGTTCATGCCGCTTGTCTGTATCATAGTATTATTGTAAATAAAAGTCCTGCTTATCTATACGATAAAATAACTTTTCGAACAGATGTTCATAATTTGAATTTACGTTATAGAGGTCTGCTAACTCCTCCTCTGCATAGTACAGAATTATTTAAACGATCTTTCAGCTACCAAATTACTAACCTCTATAATAAACTACCTTATTCTTTTAAACATTTATCTTTGAATAATTTTAAACGACATATAAAAAATGCATTTTTTGAAACTAGCTCTTTTATCTAGCTAGTTATACCAGTGATCTGCTCTATGATTTGCGTGTTGTCTTGTGTTGTCTGCACTTCAGAACTTTACCTAAGGCACTAGAATAAATAATTTATTTTATTTACCAATGTTTTTTCTAGGGTTAGGTGGTAGAGCAGCAGGTTGGGCTTTGCCCCTCCGCCGAACCTCGCCCTTATATGTACAAATTTATTCTGCATTTTTCTTATAAATAAAGTCATTATTATTATTATTATTATTATTAAGCAATGCGCACGTAATATAACCGATGAAATAAGTGCCTTTGGGAAATTTTTTACTGATGATATTATTGAAAATATTGTTGAATGTACAAACTTAGAGATTGCGAAAATGAGAGTAAGCTATAGCCGTCCACGAGATGCACATAATACCACAAAAACCGAAATTTTAGCATTTATTATTGGTTTATTACTACTAGCAGGAACAAAAAAGCAAATCCTTACACATTTTCTTGAATTGTGGAATAGAGATGGAACCAGATCAGAAATATTTAGAGCTTGTATGAGCGGAAAACGGTTTCTATTTTTGCTTGCTGCTATTAGATTCGATGATAAAACAACCAGGGATGACAGAAAAAAAAATGACAAACTTGCTGCTATTCGATTTACCCTTGACCGTTTTGCAGAAAACTGTAAAAATAACTATTGTGTTGGCGAACATGTGACAATTGATGAAATGTTAATACCCTTTAGGGGCAGGTACAGCTTTATCCAGTACATTCCCAACAAACCTGCAAAATATGGGTTAAAAGTATTTGTTTTATGCGACTCTAAAACATTTTACGTTAGCACTTTTGAGGTATATTGTGGTCAACAACCAGAAGGGATCTACAAAAAAATCGAATACACCAACTGACATTACCCACCGTTTGCTTCAGATATGGAAAGGAAAAAACAGAAATTTGACTTGTGACAATTGGTATACAAGTTGCCCTTTGGCGATAGCACTTTTGAAAGACAAAGCTACAATCTTTGGATTTCAAAAGGAGGTCACTATTGTGTCCTATACCCCAAAAAAGAATGGGGCAGTAGTTCTGCTGTCTACCATGCAAGATAATTCTGAGATAGATCCTACAACCAATAAGCCGACCATTATTATGGACTACAATTCTAATAAAGGGGGAGTCGATACCGTGGATAAAATGTGCGGCACATACTCCGTAAGCAGAAGAACCAGAAGGTGGCCTTTGGCATAGCGGGTATAAATAGTCAAATTTTATATAACGCCACTAACATCGAGAATCAAACTGTTTCTACGTAAATACAAAAGTCATCAGGAAGAGCAGGATGAGGAAGTTCCACAAAAACAAACGAAAGCGGCGTTTTTATTGTGGAAGACAAAAAAATAGGGTGACAACCATGTCATGTCGTACGTGTAACATTCCGATATGTAAAGAGCATTCAGTCTTAACTTGTGAAGAGTGTACTATTGGTGGTGATAGCGAGGATAATAGTGAGTCGTCATTCAGTTGCAGAACCTTTGTGACAATTTTTTGCAAGAAAGTGTTTTTAGTTAAGAACATTTTTTTTGTTGATACAATTATAATATTTTATATGTTTGTTTGTTTATTATTGCCTAATGTGTCTAAATATACATTATTTCTATAATAAGTCTACTATTTATTAAAAACAGCGATCCTTTAATGCCATTTTAGGGCGGGTGCCTGGAATACACCGCGCGCGTAGTTATGTTATAGTTTAGTGCGCGCGTACTTAAAGGTTAAATGAGAAGAATCATTCAGCATCTCAAGTACTATTATGATCTACATTAAAATCCTACAATTTTTGCTTCATTTTCAGTACAGACTGAAAAAAACAAAAAATTTCAGTTTTCGTTTTTTGTGTATAATTTAGTTATTATCAAAGATGTCGCAAAGCAGTTTTGACATTATTAAAACACTGTTTTACACAGATTTCGAATCTGAAATTAAAAATTTTATAGGTTTTTTTATAGTAGGCTGGGAAAAACTGTTTTCTTGAGTAGGCTGAAAATTAACAAAAAAACAAAACAGTTTATCTTCCCAAATAATAAAGTTATAAGCAAGAAATGGTTTGCTCATGCTAGACTGTGAAAAACTAAAAAAACACCTGAATGTTTGAGGGAATAATGGTATATTATATAACAAGGGACTAAAGTGCATTTTTAAATAGAACACCCAGTATACATTTTCATAATCTTATTTGACATTTAACTGGCGTTCCGGGTGTATCGCTTTTGAAAATACGTTGCGGCGTTTGCAAGTAATTCAACCTTTTTCGTAAACTTTTACATTTGCAGACCTCACATAAAATCTGCACGAATGGCAGTTCTTCCGGAAATAGTAATATCTGAAAAGAGTAGGGAGACTTGTAGACTTCCTAGCGTTTTGGTCTGAAAATAATTGACCTCATTGGCGAAATCGTCAACTAGTCTTGCGCTTTCGTTTACCAATAGCTAAGTAGTCCGAGGGTAATCTTTAAGTCAGATTAGCCGTAAGGGTGCTTTTTAGAATTTTCCGTATGCCCGCAACGAATAGGAAACTACTTCTACCGAAACTCGGAATTGAAAACCGATATTTCGCATAGAAACTTGCAGCATACAAAACCATATTGAGCGAAAATCTGAATACATAAATATGAAAACCGAACTTTCGCATAGAAATGGCAAATTTCACTTTGTACCAATTTCACCGTAAAGTCAGTGATTTTCACGAAATAGGCGGGGAAAATTCCGTAAAACGCAATTATTTTTGCCTGCAAAACGAAACAAGTATTGTGTTCATTATGCATTTTACGCGAGCCAATGGAAGTTATTTTCCGCGATAAATTGCACCACCCGGCAACGTTCCTGAAAGTTTAGATGTTGTATTTTGTTATGCTTTTTGAAAAATTTTCATTTGTTATAAAGTAATATAAATTTAGCTAATTTTTATGTTGGGTTACGAATTTTATTAATAAAAAAAAAGTTGAAATAGGCTTTTGTACCATAAAAATGAGCCAGGGAAAACTGATGTTTATCAGTCGGAGAAAAGTAGGGAATTTGAAAAGCAAGTTTTAAGTGGCCACCCTATCCTCCTATGATGCCTGGATTTCTAGAAATTACCTGACTTTTTGCTTAGAATCTCATTTTCTCGAGAACCATTCTCATCATCATCATAATCTATCCTCATATACCTGAAGGTGTCGAGGTCTTTCACTCCGGGTAGGCTCCTCGCTTGTGTAGTAGGAGGTAGCGGGGTTTTTGGCCTTTAAACCACCACGCTCCTGAAGCTTATGCCACCCTTCATGCACATTCATTCAAGCCATACGAACATGTGTTTTATTTGAATGTTAATGTTGTATTTATATAAATTATTTATTATATTTTAAGTAGCGCAGAGATCTCTATTCAACTATCAAAAAATATACAAAGCGTTCTATTAAAAAAAATATCCAGTTATGACACATTACAGTTAGAAATATTTGCACTGCCGCGCCAAGACAAACACCCTGTATAAATTAAATGTGTTCGAAAAGTCGAAAGTTTTTAAATGTAGTTTAAAAATCTCATTATAGACCGTCCTGCAGGGATTTCGGCCATCACAAATGTGCCAGGAAATTCGACTGCCGGTTCTTGCACGACTTCGTGTATTCTTGGGACTTTCAAAATGGTCGAGGTTGCGACCACCCACAATGCAAGTTTATGCATGTCCCCATGAGGAATATGCTTATTTACAAGCATATGTGCGTTGGCCCGACATCGGATATAGTCTGTGTAGTGTGTTGCGAAAGGATTACGGCGGGAAGATTAACCAGTATGAGAGCATGCCGGCATATCTTCTGTAGAACCTGCGTAGGCCAGCTGGAGTGGAATTTTCTGTACCAAGTAGAGTGTCCGTACTGCAGAGCTACGGCCCTTACGCTGAACTAAATTAAGTTTTTATCCAGAACGTTTCCTCGACTGCCTGGTTTTGGTGAAGGCGAGACCGGGTAAGCAACGCCCTGTCGAGCGCATTAATGGCAAACACTGTTTGTTGGTGGCATTACAAATTATTTTCTTTCTCTTTTTGGATATACTTTATTTAGGTAAGCGTATTTGTTTTTTTCTTGTTTCCAGGCGCCGTATGTGTGTCGACTATCTGTACTGGCAATGCTTCCGCAAACGGTGCAGGTTCGGCCATAAAGTATTGGGCTGCTATCAGTATGGTAAGGAGGGTACTTGTTCTCGCTTGCTCACCTGCACCTATCTTCACGGCTCTCCGAAGGATGTGGAAATATTAGAGAAGGTGGGTAAATCGATGCCGGTGCTTGGTCTCGAGATCCATAGGTATGTGAAGAGAGTACGGGAATTGAGAAAAAAAACTGCGAAAGGATACGGAAATCAGCTCATATGTAATTCCTGCAAGTACCCCTTGCAAAGCGACAGCCTATATACCACCGACTGCAACCACCTGTATTGCGAAGACTGCTCCAATAAGATTATAAAACGTAATCGATGTAACGTGTGCTTCAAGGACAATCCGCGACCATTTAAACTCATAGCCCCCTAGTTCACATTTCCAGATCCTGTATTAATCCCTTTCCCCATCCTTTTCCTTACCGGTGGAGTTAGTATGCTTTCAAGTTTTGGTTTCTCTATTTGTATTTTTTGCATATCGATTTGTTGGTAGTAATTGCATTCCGAGCGACAGTTTTTAACATTTTACTACTAGCTTTATCCTCCCATCGTCGTCCTTCCTTCCTTCTCCCGATATACTGCAGCTTCGCGGAGAAACCAAATGATACCCCCTACTTCTGATGACACAGCACAGACCAGCAGTGCCAAGGAACGAAGGTATTTAGTGTTAGACATAATACCTTACTATACGTAACAGCTGTGGACTGTTATAATAGGCGTGGTAATAGTTCTCTAATATTAATATTATCCATTACTTTGTCAAGTGCTGAGTACCGACAAGAAACTGCCTGTGACTCTGGTGTCAACAACATGGAAAAACTATCCACCGTTATCTCTCCGATACCGATACCCCAGATTGTGCATCACAGATCGATGTCGCCGAGGCCATCGAACCAGTTTTGTTGCTCGAAGAGGTAGCACGGGGGGAACGACCTGCCAAAATTGATTGCCTCCCGCTAGATGACACCACTACAACCTTTGATGACGCTTTTAAAACAGCACTTTGCAGTGCTGGGTTAGCCGTTGAACTACTTGAGCCAAGCGCTCAAGAGGTATGCAAAGAAGAATCAGAACTTATACCACAGTTCGATCCACTACCTCAAACCGTCCATGTTACTGGTAGCCCCAATACTTCTACAGCGGCCTTGGGGAGTCGCCGGAAAAGTTTTTGCATACAGAAACGGTTTTTCCCCGTGAAATTTAAGAAGGATTTTGTGTTGCACGTCTGCCAGTCGAAGGATTTAGTGTATCAACGAAGAAAACGTGACTCGAAGATTGCTTCATTGGAAAGTACCAAGACGTTTGGTATGAGTGTGTAGTGTTGGCTAAGGACGTTAAAAAATTTTCACTGTTTTCTTTTTTTTTTAATAAAAAATATTGTGCATGTTTTCCACAGAGTTCTCGGCTATGATCAATGGATGATTATGATATATGATTTTTCAGTTGGTGCACTCCCCAAAACACGATCAGCTGCTTTTAAACGAACCTTATCCATGCAGTCGGCAGCTAGTTCTAATGAAGAAACCGTCCCCAAAACACGATCACCTGCTTTTAAACGAACCTTATTTATGCAGTCGGCAGTTAGTTCTAATGAAGGAACAGTCTCCAAAACACGATCACCTGCTTTCAAACGAACCTTATCCATGCAGTCGGCAGCTGGTTCTAATGAAGGAACCTCTCATTACACGGGTAAGTTGTTGATGGAGATGGAGGACATGAAAATCTTAGACCCGAGAGTCTACCATGCGAGACCGAAGAACGGGAAGATCTGTATGCTACCGATTCTGGTTCCGAGTACTATCCCATGCCTGGCGAATGCTCCGCTTCCAGTAGTCCTGCGATGTCCATATCCAGCGAGGTAGATAAGAGTTTTAAATTCGCCAATAAATGAAATGCTTCTGTCCAAACCTGCATCTCCAGAGACTGTTTCCGAACCACCTGCTCCAGAATCGTCCAAACCTTCTGAAATTGTTAAATCAGGTAACATAACTAGAGCTTGAACTTATTAACATTCTTATTTATGTATTTTTTTCTTAAAGAAGCACGGCCAGTTAAAGCACCCTACAAACTAAAGGCTTCTTCGTGCTTTTATTGTAAAAAGATGTTGACACGGATTGCAAGTCACTTGACACATATGCACAAAGATGAACCGGAGGTAGCTGTCCAAAAGCGAAATGCTTGGAGAAAATTACGTCTAGAGGGGAATAACAGATACAATTGTGCTATGGTGCAATCATCCGCTGGCAATATCATAACCCAGCGCCGCAATCCTTCATTTAAAGAAGAGGATTATTTGCCCTGTGAAAATTGCAAGGGATGGTTTAAACGAAGGGCTATGTATAAACATTAGAATAGATGCAAAGGCAGCACATCCCTTAAGGCACAATCCTTTGGTAAGCGCTTTCTGGCGGAAAACTTGTTGCCCACCGGTGAACACGCAATCGGTAGGGAGTTGCTGGTGAAGCACGTTTATCCCAAACTGACCAACGATGCCATTTCTAAAGTTGTTCGGTGTGATGATATGATAAATAGATGGGGTATGTACTACTGCCAAACGCACATGCAAGACTCCGCTAAGGCTTACTTGGGCAAGAATGCTTCGCAAAAGATGCGTGAGTTGGGGCGGTTACTGAAAACGCTTAAAGAGAAGCACGATGCAACCTGTGCGCTGAAGGATTTTATCGATCCGCTATGGTGAGTACGTCGTTTATTGTTATTCGATCACCCACGTTTTTAATCTTATTTTCAGTTTCAATTAACTGTTAGATGCTGTTCGCATCACAAGCGGCCTGGTAGATGGAAAATTCCGATCTCCATCTTTGCCTAATTCTTTAGGTTTTACACTTTCACGTTGAGCTTTGCTTTTGCAAGCAGAAGCTTCTAAAACGGATGACGATAATCTATGCAAACGTAGCACCAGATTTTTAGAAGTTTTGAAGCGTGATTGGACGACCCAGATAAGTAACGCTGCTAGACATCAGCTGAAAACAATACGGTTAGAATCTTGTTGTACACTATCCTTTTTTCCTCCAATATTAGCCATTTGGTTATTCTTATTAGCTTGTCTTGTCTAATTTGCCTCGACCTACTTCTGCTGCTAAGGCTAATCACGGAAACTTAACACCTTTCAGATTCGAGTTGCGAACAACAACGAAATTGATTCCTTTGGTGGAAGATGTAATGACGTTTGTAAAATTCCTTCGGTCGGAGGAAGCTCGTCTCCTGAAAGAACTCGAAGGGGAATGTTTAACGGTCAATTGGTTAGCATTGAATAGAGTGTTGTTGTGTTCTTTAATGGTTTTCAATAGAAAACGTGTAGGCGATGTGGAAAAAATCCAATTGTCGAATTATCAGAACAAATCTGAAGCCGACACAGCATCTGCCCTTTATGAATCTCTCGATAAAGCTGGAAGATTACTTGCAGCATCTTTTGTACATATGTATACTAGAGGAAAGAAAGACTCCATCGTACCGATCATGATACCTAAGAACCAAATTGCTTCTTTTGACAAGCTTATTAAACTTAGACTATCTGGAAACGTGGGCGAGAAGAACAAGTTTCTATTTGGTAAAGGGGCGGCATTGTTTTTTAATGGAAATACTGCACTTCGACAACTCGCAAAAGCTAGTGGTGCCAAAAATCATCATTTTCTACGGTCTACTTCTCTTCGGAAGCAAATTGCTACCTTATCTCAGGATATGAACTTGAAAGATGGCGATCTAGACGTTGTAGCAAAATACCTCGGACACTCTGTTACTACTGTCCACAGAAAGTTTTATAGGTTGGTTCTTTAATTTTTAATCGCTATTAAGATTTTATAACTGTTTATTTTATATTTTAGATTACAAGACGAATCGCTTCATTTGGCAAGAGTTTCCAGACTTCTGTTGCCTGTTTCTACAAATAACGTAGAATCAATTCGTGGCAAATCGTTGGACGAGCTTCCGATTCCAGGCGTAGATGACAATGTGAGTTATTTAATGCCTGCAGGTATGGACGCAATTGCAGACGAAGAGGACTCTGAAGACTGTGATGACCTCTTCTCTAATAGTGCATCTAATATATCTTGCCTTACCAGCGATGCAAGTGCAAGTACAAGTACTGCGATTTTTGAAGAGAAAAAACCGACCGCTGCTGGGGTTCGGCGAGTTTTACCAGTAAAGTACTCTCAAATACATGTAAGTAGATGCAAATTTTAATTCTGCACTAATCTTTAGTTGACGTAAATACCGCTATATTGCTATGTATATGTATATTTTGGGCATCTGTAGTAGTTGTCAAAACAAACAAGAAAGTCTTATTAAACATCAGTTCATAAACTATTTATTTAGGAGTTTGCATTTTCTACGAAAAAAAAAATAACTCTATTAAAAAAACATTGAATTATCTCAAACCACTGGATTTAACGAGCTTCAACAAGAGCCACCTCCTTTATCTCAAAGTTTGTATTGTTGGCGAAGATATTTTTTGGTGAACTTAAGCAGGACAGAATTCAGTATTCTGTTGGTGTGCAGAATAATTGGCATCATCCCTTCTTTAGTAAACGTGATACAAAGTTTTCAGTAGAATCGCCATGTGTCCCCTTAATACCACTTTTTCTTATCGTGTCCTGTATATCAACGGTGATGTATTTTTGTGCCCGTTATAACGAACCCTGTATATAACGTATATAATAGAGAGTGAGTTGGAGTATAAATCTCTTCGTTTTTCAGCGACCTTGGTCATCTGACGAAAAGAATGCAGTATTGAAACATCTGTCCTACTGTATACAAGATCGTACTGTTCCTACCAAAGACGAAATCATGGTTTGCTTGCGTGATGAACCTGTGTTACATTCTCGAACCTGGCGGAATATAAAAGATTTCATTAGAAATAGGCTAAGAAGCAAGAAGGATAAGTAATAGAGGACTGTGATAAAAGTATTCCATGTTATAGCACAATAAGGTGACAAATTCAGTACTTTATTTTGTCATGTATAGTAAAGTGCTGCAATTTAATATATTTTTTCTAAATTTTAATCTGAAATACTGATTGTCCTGGAAGTAAATTTGTTAACTATTCCCCCTTGAAGTTTCCTCACCCACTAGGTACTATTTTTAACCCAGTCTGTTTTTAGGCTTGCATAGCCCCTCAAAGGATGCTGCTTCCTCCCCAAAACCCCCATAAAACCAAATAGATGTTTTGTGTGCAGCTGGATCCGCGACCTATTAAACTCATAGCCCCATAGTTCACATTTCCAGATCCTTTTGCTTCTTCATAGAGTTAGTATGCTTTCGAGTTTTGGTTTCCGTATTTGTATTTTTTTGCATATCGAGCGATGGTTTGTTGGTAGTAATTGCATTTCGAGCGATAGTTTTTAACAATTTACTAGCTCCATCCTCCTAACGTCATCTTCTCTTCCCCCGTTTTCCTGCTGCTTCACAAAGGAAGCCAATGATATCTACTGCTACTACTTATGGCACTCCACAAACCAGCCCTATCAGTTCTCCGTAAGTTGCCTACCGTACGACTTGCTGTTCCAAGTCGGGTGTTCCTGCTCTTGTTTCCTGGGAGTGCACTGGTCGCCATGCCCCGTAATTCACATTTTCAGATGTTTCTATTCGCGTTCTTTCCCTTCCCGATGTAGTTAGTATAGTTTCGATATTTTATATAACTGCACTGCCCTCCCTCCTGCACACACCCCTTTTAATATCAGGTCTGGTTAGGAAACTTCTTATTTATAAAAGCCTGCATTTATCTCCTTGAAAGGGCAACCTTATTCTTAATGTTTTAATTAATCCAGTTGTTATAATAATAGTAAACTTTATTGAAATGGAAACACAGTCTAATTTACATTCCCATACATTGTGATCAGGCATTACATATTTTTTATTTGCATTGCTTAACATTCATTACTTTTGCAGATTGTGTCTGTTTTATTTTATATTATCATTCAGCTACAATATTATTTGTTGCTTTTCGAGTATTGTTGTTATGCCTTTCTAGAGAGTGTCTTAAAAGTGTTTTATTGTTCACTTGCCTATTATTTGTTGTTTATACCTTGGAATATATTACATAGGCCATAACGCCCGAGGGCGTAAAGAGCGGGCGTAATAATAACGCCCTCTCATTCATATCCTCGCCCTATCGTCATAGATACAAAAACAAACCACACCGGGAAAGCCATCTCTATTTTAAAAAATTTTATTCAAACTTTTACATTTATTTATGTATTCAAAGTGAACAAACCCTCGGGCGACTTACAAACCCTCGGCTTTGTAAACTTATCGCCCTCGGAGGCCATAAACTTCTTCATAATGAATGCCCTTGACACATAAATAACTATTAGTCCTGGGCGGATATGGATTGTAAAACGCATGTCTTTTTTTCAGTCATATCTGAGTAATTTTTTTACAATTTAAATAAAAATATTATTTCTTACTGGTATTTGCAGAAAGTGACTAACCTTCAGACAAAGCAGATATATGCTTCGTGCATTGTCAGAACTTTCAATTGCATGTCTCCTTAAAAGATGTTAGCAAGAACATGAAATATGTTCGTGAGGGATTATCCTTAAATCTATTTTATCTTGTTGAATTTTCCTTCAGCACTAAAATAGACCCCCCTGCAGTGATTTCGGCCACCACAAATGTATCTGGAAATTCGACTGCAGGTTCTTGCACGACTTCGTGTATTGTTGGGACTTTCACAAAATGGGTGGAGATTTGACCACAGACGCTGCAAGTATTCCACGTGACCACGAGCACATGTAACAACCGTCAGAGTTTCGGTATAAGAGTTTCCTATTTGTTGTGGGCATCGGGAAAATTCTAAGAACCACTGTTACAGCTAATCAGAGTTAAAGATTACCCTCGGACTAGTCAGCTACTTTTAAAGGAAAACGCTAGACTAGTTGGCGCTTTCACTAAAGAGGGTCAATTATTTTCAGACATAAAACGCCAGGAAGTCTATAAATCTTCAGACTTTTTTCTGATATTGGAACTCCTATGCGAAACTTAAATTTTCATGCTCAAATTTCAGAGTTTCGGTCAATATGGTTATGTATACTGCAAAGTGATAATTTTTTGTAATTTTTAATATCTTAACTGTGAAATTTGCATTTCTATGCGAAAGTTCGGTTTACATATTCACGTTTCAGATTTTCGGTCTATATGGTTTTGTATACTGCAAAGTAGTAAAAGTTTGAAAGTTTTAAGGGGGAAGTTAGTAACTTTTATAATATTCATACTAGCATTTATATTTTTTAGTGAAACTGGTTTTGTATACTGCAATTTTCTTTGCGAACTATCAGTTTTCATACATAGACCGAAAATCTAAAACATGAATATGAAAACCGCACTTTGAGCTTAGAAATGCAAATTTCACAGTTACGATATTAAAAATTACAGCACATGCAACAATCGGCCATTTTCTATATTTTGTAAATTATTATTTTCAATTTTTTTTTGGTAATATGCTCATGCACATTACGACGTAAAAGGATGTTAATTTGTACTTCCGATCTAACCGGAAGTGAGAGAGCAATTTTTTATTTTTAGTGGAACACCCTGTATATTTTTGGAATAGCTCAATTTTATTTATTTTTGCTATGAAAAGAAAATAATCAGGTATGTTATTAAATTACAACAGATAAATTGGCAATTTAAAAATTGGAATAGAACTGAAGTAGGGGAACTAAAAAAAAGGTTATGACTGACCCTTTAGAGATTTTTTTTATATCTTCTAGCCACAATATAATTTTTAAACAAATTAATAAAAAAACTAAATTAAAGTTCATTATTCTTTTGTTTAAAAAGTCGGGGTAAAAAAATTAATTATGAATGGCATTAATGGGCACAAAATACTTTTTTCGCCGAAACTGAAAGGGAATGTAAAGGTCTATCCAAATATGTAAAAATATACAGGGCCTTCCGTTGAAATTAAAAAAGTTGCTGATCACTTCGGGATAAAATTATATAAAATGGCCGGTTGTTACATGTGCTCGTGATCACCTGGTATGCACATCCCTATGAAGGATATGCTGATTTACAAAAGTACCGGTATAAATTAAATGTGTTCGAAAAGTTGAACGTTTGTAAATGTAGTTTATGTAGCTGAATTTTCCTTCAACTCAAAAAAATCTCCTTATAGACCGTCCTGCAGGAATTTCGGTCACCACAAATGTGCCAGGAAATTCGACTGCCGGTTCTTGCACGACTTCGTGTATTGTTGGGACTTTTAAAATGGGCGGGGTTGCGACCACCCACAATGCAAGTATATGCATGCCCCCATGAAGAATATGCGTATTTACAATAGAACCGGTAGAGTAATGAAAATATTGGAGATGGAAGCGGAAAGGACCCTTCAAAACGAATCCAGCGTCTGTAGGGATTACATAAATACCGACGACTGTCCCCGTAAAGATATGTGTCCTTACAAGCATATGTGCGTTGGCCCGACATCGGATATAGTCTGTGTAGTGTGTTGCGAAAGGATTACGGCGGGAAGATTAACCAGAATGAGAGCATGCCGGCATATCTTCTGTAGAACCTGCGTAGATCAGCTGGAGTGGGATATTCTGTACCAAGTAGAGTGTCCGTACTGCAGAAGCTACGGCCCTTACGCTGAACTAAATTAAGTTTTTATCCAGAACGTTTCCTCGACGGCCTGGTTTTGGCGAAGGCGAGACCGGGTAAACAACACCCTGTCGAGGTGAGCGTATTTGCATTTTCTCGTTCCCAGACGCAGTATGTGTGTCGACTATCTGTACAGGCAATGCTTCCGCAAACGGTGCAGGTTCGGCCATAAAGTATTGGGCTGCTATCAGTATGGTAAGGAGGGTACTTGTTCTCGCTTGCTCACCTGCACCTATCTTCACGTCTCTCCGAAGGATGTGGAAATATTCGAGAAGGTGGGTAACTCGACGCCGGTGCTTGGTCTCGAAATCTAAAGGTATGTGAAGAGAGTACAGGAATTGAGGAAAAAAACTGCGAAAGGATACGGAAATCAGCTCATATGTAATTCGTGCAAGTACCCCTTGCAAAGCGACGGCCTATATACCACCGACTGCAACCACTTGTATTGCGAAGACTGCTCCAATAAGATTATAAAACGTAATCGATGTAACGTGTGCTTCAAGGACAATCCGCGACCATTTAATCTCATAGCCCCCTAGTTCACATTTCCAGATCCTGTATTAATCCCTTTCCCCATCCATTTCCTTACCGGTGGAGTTAGTATGCTTTCGAGTTTTGGTTTCTCTATTTGTATTTTTTGCATATCGAGCGATGGTTTGTTGGTAGTAATTGCATTTCGAGCGACAGTTTTTAATAATTTACTAGCTCCATCCTCCTAGCGTCCTCTTCTCTTCCCCTGAGATCTGTCTTTACTATCATGATTCAATATCTAACCTCAACTAAAGTCATGTGTCAGTTTCCAATGACTTGCACTACTTAAAGGTCATTTAAGATGAAATAATTGATGTTTAATGATGGTTAAATGAATATTATGTTTTAAGTTTTGTGTTTCTTAATGAAAAGCAAAATACCAGTAAGAAACAAAATTATATTTGATTTTTATTTCTAACAAAATAAGAATTTTTATTTTGCACATAATAGTGCATATTTTGGTAGTTTTTAGTGCATATTTGCATACATATTTTCTGATTTTTTGGTGCATATTTTCCAGTCTCTGCTAATAAGCTACTTTATGGACAATTTTGTTAAATGGTAATATAAGTTAAGTTCTTAAACACCACCAAAGTAGTAGGGGTACATCGAGTTTTCTTCAGCACGAACAGGGCAGGGTAATTAGTTGCACCATTGTTTTCTGAGTCTAGTAGTTCAGAACATAAATGTGCGTCCGTAAGATATTGAGTTTGTGTATTAGTAAAATTATTTTACTGATTGTGTATTTATCTATCTGCTGACTTTTGTGCTGCTTGTGAGTCATTGGCATTGCGCATATCTAAGAATATTATGGCGGAGGTTACTGAATGTTCTGGTGTGAATGAAGCTTCTATTTATATGGTGGGTAATGTATATTTTTACCAAATGAAAGACAAAAGAAGACCCGAGTTGTGGTTTAATCGGAGCCACCAGAAGAGTTGAGATCCTGACGGATAACACTGGGCATCCATGCGAAATGGATTCAACCTTGCAGGCAGTTACAGCTCTGAGGAAAAAACTTCTTCGGAGAGCTGCTGAAGAATCAACACGCTTAAGCGTAATTGCCATATTAACGGAAACCCCCCAAAAAACAAGCACTTGAGGAAGAAGATGCTGCAAAAAAAAAGAAAAAGCGTTGATAAAATTAAAGGAAAAGTTGCTAAGGTGAAAAGAAACATTTCAAAAAAGAAAAAGATGGACAGTTCTACAGACGAAGAAAGCGATGCTTTGAGCTTGTATTGCATGAAGCCTTTCTCATCTGATGCAAATAGTGAAAAGTGGATACATTGTCAGGACTACAAGGGGTGGGCACACGTTGCTTGTACAA
This sequence comes from Ctenicera cuprea, assembly GCA_958336395.1. Taxonomy (NCBI): domain Eukaryota; kingdom Metazoa; phylum Arthropoda; class Insecta; order Coleoptera; family Elateridae; genus Ctenicera; species Ctenicera cuprea. Next base: position 43,390,052 of record OY284489.1, on the reverse strand, counting down.
ACGCCAGCTAAAGCTAATTATCGTGAAGAATTTTTTGGCACAGTAAGGGAATTCTATTCAAGATGTGTAAATTGCTTGGAACATTTGACAAGAAATCTATCTGTATTAAAGCTGTTTAAGAAAAGAAGTTATATGGAATGAAATTCTCCTTTCATGTAAAGCTTGTAAGGAACCAATGGCTGGAATTTTCAAGTACTTAGTAGCTATTCCTTATCAAACCCCGCCAAGAAATTTGAAAATTTTATGCGGATTTGTCCTCTGTCTCCCAGGTACAAGCCCAGCTGATTATCAACTTTGTTCTCAAATATTAATAAATTTTGTTTTTTTAGGCACGAGCGCATCTATCGAGCGATTGTTTACGAATATTAATAAATACTGGAGTTCTGAATAAAACGCACTAGCTTTTCCCACATTAGAAGCTGTAATGCAGGTGTATATGAATTTCGATGTAACTTGCAACGAAATGTTTAATTTTTTTAAATCAAATCCACAATTGTTAAAGGAAATGTTAAGTTCAGAGAAATATGATTGGAGCAAGCCTTCTACTTCGACTTCCAAATAAAATTAAAAATGACTATACAAATGTAATTAAAAATAATCGTTTAAGCGATGAATCTATTGTATTGTTATTATTGTCCTTTTTTTCCTTGAAAAATTATGGTCACCATACCTATACCTAATACAGTTCCGGCTGTTCAACCAGTAAGAAAGCAACTTGCAGAGCTCTTGACAACGCCCGAAAATATTGAAATAAGAAAAAAGGCTTAAAACCAAAAAACGAAAGGCTGGAGGTATTAGTAACTCTAAGCAAACATGTGCCAATAAGTAAACGAAGCTTCCTCTTAAAAGTTCAACTAAAAAAAGGACTGCGCGCCAAAGCCGGAGTACTCAACATCCGAGGAAGATGAAAGGGCGGTTCAATACGCTTCAAGTACAGAGAGCGAGTCCTTTGATGAAAACGAGTGTGCCGAATGCTTTGAGAATTACAATGAAACTATGTCGCAGGCTGACTGGATACAATGCTCACGTTGTACTAGATGGTTGCACGAAACCTGCACGTTGTACGACTGCAAGTGCAACGCTTGTGGAAAATTCGAAAACAGACAAAAAAAGAAAAATAGTACTTAAGGAAAAAAAATACTTTTGTTAGGTATCTGGTTTGAGAAAATGCATTGTTTATCCAAAAATAATATATTTTTAGTTTTTAGTTCATTTGCATTGTTCTTTTTATTAGTTTTAATTTTTTTTCATTAATAATGCATAAGCCATATAAACCACCCCTGTTGTGCCATAAAACTTACCCCAGGGGGAGATATGTCAAAAAATATGTCGAGAATTGTTTTTTTAATTTTTCAATAAAAGGAGTTTCAAAATAATTATTGTACTTCATATTTGATAACCCAAAACTGCTACAAATGAATTAGTGTTTATGCGGCCATTACAAAATGATTTTTGCAACTTTTACAGTGACATTTCAAAAGGTGCGTCGTATCTCCCGGGTTTACCTTACTAAATCATACACGTGGCGCACTGCACCCACATAAGCGTGTATTCGGTTGTATACACAAGGCAGCCAACGTGTTTAAAAAACGAAAAACTCCCAGACATTTTATAATAGTTTTTAAAAATTTAAACAACGGCGCAAAATTGTCAGTAACCCCTTCAAGAATAACACCATCACTACAGGACCTCGATTCTCGAGTGCGAGAGAAGTGAGTAATGGCGAGGGAGTTTTGCAAGAGAAAATGAACTCACATCCGCTGTAAATTTCTCTCAGTTCCCTAAACCTGTATTCTTGAGGCTTTGAGAGATAGTAAGAAAACATTATTCCATGCAACAAGCTATGCATTGTTGCCAAATGTGTCGAGCTGTGTGAGCCAATGAGAACGTACATATTTAAATATTCCCGCATTTAGTCACCCAATTATGTGAGAGTTTGCCGGAAACATGTGCAGTTAACATTTATCTGACCTAACCTATGTTTTTATCCGTTAGCGAGTTCCACGTTCACGTTGTCTCGTCATTCATATATTATTTTTCTTCCGAGTTCTGTAGCTGTTTATACCTAATTTATTTATTATGGATGAAAGTGATTTTAACGTTTTAAATGTATTAAACCAAAGTCTCCAAAGTGCCATTACTTCTACTCCTACGAGAACTGCACATGCTGCACATGTCACCAAACAACAAAAACAGTTGCTAATCGAGTTTTTAAGTAAAAATCCGTTTCTTGTGAGTGGAAATTTTGCAAATTTGACCAAAAAGGAAGCGCAACTTTTGTGGTGCGATTTTACAAAAACGCTTAATTCAATTCCCGGAGGTGCAAACAAAGAGTGGTATAAATGGCGCAAAGTAAGTAATATCTACAATTTTTGATTAGTACAATTAAAAAAAACACTTTTTTGTCTATAGACTTGGCAAGGTATAAAAAAGAATACGAAAGCCAAAGCAGTCAAAACTCGTTGTCATGCTGTCGGAACTGGAGGTGGTGCCAAATCAAAAGAAACATTTTCAGACTTCGATAAAGACGTTTTGGATTTGATGGATACCACATGTGTGGATGGAAATCCTAATGCAACCGAATCAGAAGTCAAATTTACTTATGAGGTAGGTTTAGTATCATAGGCTTTAAGATGCTCATAATAAAATTGTGTATATTATAGTACTCGGATGATGAAAACCAGCAGCTGCAGGATGATATGCAACATGAGAGTCCTGAAAACATCACTGCCGAAGAAAGTGCAATTCAGCCTATTATTATTACAGTAAACGACATCGAATCTTCTGCCGTTAGTGTTGGTTCACCACAAAATCCAGGCAGTACTTCGGCATCCGTTGATGGAGCAGGGTCTTCCAAGGTAGTATACAAAAGGCCTACAGATAAGAAGAAACGGTTGACAAAATCTGTTAGGTTAAGTAAATCTTTAAGCTTAACCCAAGATTTACTAAAAATTTCTGACAAAAAAAACTCTCAGGAAACCAATTACCGCAAAAGAAAACTGGAAATCTTGGTTGAAGAGCAAGCCGCTCGAAGGGCCTACGAAGCTAAGAAATTGGAACTGTTGCAGGCAAATCTCGAAACAAATTCTAATATTTTAAAAGCACTTGTGGCAATAAATAATAAATAATACAATGTACAAAGGTAATAAATAATAAGTAATAATAAATAATTTTTTGTATGTATTTTGATATTTTTAATAAAACAAAAAAGTAACAATTTTAATTATTGAAATGTTGTCTAATAATACGCTGTTGCAAAACTCGTGCTGCTGCTAAATCTTCATTAACTCTGCCAATGTTAGCCTGAGCCTCAACTAGTTGATTGTTGTCAATAATATTCATTCCCCAATCTGCATTTAACATATCTTCATCAGGTACGGGCACATTATGCTGAACACACATATTATGCAGAATGATGCAGGTGTTAATAATTTTTGAGGCCACTTCAGGAGTATAATGCAACACCCTGTGTTTTATCAAGCACCTGAATCTATTCTTGAGAACTCCATTACACCGTTCAATTATACTTCGTATACTTTTAAATTGATTATTAAATCTTTCTTCGGGAGTACCAGGTTCCACATCTTGTAGGGGTGTTAAAAGCCATGGTCGCAGTGGATAACCTGAAATAACAATCAATTACAATAGTGACATAAATATCTAAATTTTTAGCACCATACAAACTATTTAATTCATAACTGATTATTTTATGCATATAAAGTGAGTGCCAAAAAGTCTGCACCATAGAAAAAAATTTTTATTAGGTATGCATTTCTCAGAAAATTTTATTCTTAATAAAAGTTGGTGCATCGCCTGTATACTATCTATAAACTGCAGAATAATAAATAGATAACAGAATTCATATTAACCTGAATCTCCAATAAGATAAAATATATTGTTATTATTCTGTCTATAAATTTGTTCGATTGTTTCAGACACAGCTGATTGTCTCCAAATATGTGAATTGTGGCAACTTCCCGGAAATCTTGCATTCACATTCATTATTTTTAAATTTTCATCACAAATCTGTTAAAAAAGTGATCACTGGTTACCTACATACAAAATATTTAAAATTTTCTTACCAATTGGACGTTTATAGAATGGTAGTTTTTTCTATTAACATAAATGTGTTCAGGATATATATCATCATTTCGCTTTGGAGAGACGATTGCCACATGCGTGCAATCAATAACTCCTATTACTCCGGAAAATTCATATTTTTCATAAAACCTAAATTATACATAGTGCCCTGTAACCTTAAACACAATATGTGGCTTACCTTCTTCTTCGATTGTCCAATTCACGAATATTCCTTGGAAAATGCACCCACTGTTGAAAAATATGTGGCTGAGTTAAGGCATCACATACTTCCCGGATTGCCCGACTTACACTGGATTGACTCACTCCAGTATAACTATTTGTACCGGTTATCTTTTGGTAACTGCCTAATCCAAAAAACTTTAGGGCTACCAGCACCTCAGTAAATAATAGTAGGTATAAATGTTTCAGGCTTACAACCAAATACTTACCTTGGTTTCAGCACTAAGAGCTGAGCGCCTTGAAGGTTCCACTAAATAAGGTGTGACTAACTCGACAACATTCCGAGCGAGCTCCTTATTTAGGCGGAAAAATTTTATAAACTTAGTGTCCGATAGGGCGAAGGCATCCATCTTCTTTAAAAACACCCTTGTGGGGTCTTGGGCCTGCTCCTCAGCGTCACGCAAGTCCCCAAAAACTTGTGCTACTACCAACAGTTGATTCAAATCCATTATATGACTTATTAATTTAATATATTTATATTGTAGAATTGTATTCCCTTGGTAATGCATGAATGGGAGTGCTCCCCGATATTCAAGAATGCAACATTATCGCGTTTCAAGAGAACTCCGCCCACTTCCTGCGTTTTCTCTTACAAATTTCTACTCGTCTGAACTGGAGAATCGAAGTCCAGGAGGTAAGTTCTTAAGTTCACTAAAGAATGATGTGAAATGCACACCAAGGCGTCTATTCTGGAGTTCAGGAGAAGTGATCTATTCCCACGTGTGAACTGTACGCTCATATCACACGCTATTCTCTCGGTCGTGTAAAACCGCATTCTGGACTCCCTGAACAACCACTCCGTGAACGAACGAAATGTACGTTGTTGCCAGATATTTCGTGTTATGTAGCCAATGCGCGTTGAGTAATTTATATTTAGCGGCCTTTAATTGACCAATAACGTGCAATCAATTTTTAAATGCTGTAACTGTTGACATTTGTTGATAAAAAGTTATTGTTTATAATGGCGCTTAATAAAACTAGAGCGGGGTCAATGAGCAGCACCCAAAAAGGACTATTGATAGAATTTTTAAAAAATCAGCCGAATTTAGTGAAAGGAAAATTCAGTAATGAATTTACAAAAAAACAAAGTGCAAAGTTGTGGCAAGAAATAACTGTTACCTTAAATAGCATACCGGGGGCTGCCAAAGATTGGAAACAATGGCGCAAAGTAAGATTATTTCAAAAAGTGAATTAACTTTTAGCAATGACTATTAATTACTTGGTTTAAGGCATGGCAGGATTGAAAAAAAAACAGCAAAGGAAAATCTTCACAAATAAAACGCTATTATACTGTAACTGGTGGAGGTGGACCATCAAACGAAAAGTTGACCGATATGAACAACGAAGTATTAAGCTTGATAGCCCATACTACGGTGGACGGCGATCCGCAATCAACAGAATCGCAGTCAACTTTTAATTTTGATGAAGTAAGTTCAACTTACAGAGTATTAAATTTTAGTGTTATAAATTTTATTTTATTTTTATAGAATACTGCAGACGAATGTATGTGCAGTACATACATCCAAAAACGAAATTAATTGAATGCCGATTGCATATTGATGCTAAGGATGGTACAGCAGAAAAAATTTATGCAGTGTTCAAGGATTATTTTTCCGCAAAAGGTATACCGCTGACCAATATTACTGGTATGGCGTGTAATGGAGCCGCTGTAATGATAGGAAGACAAAATTCATTTTTTTCCCGATTAAAATGCGACGTTCCACATTCAATTTTGTTACGCTGCATTTGTCATTCTGCAGCCTTGGTGGCCAATAAGGCATGTGAAACACTTCCAACAGATTTGGAGGACCTTATGAGGGATGTGTACACATATATTGGGGGAAGCTCAAAAAGGTGTGATCAGTTAAAAGAAATACAAGAACTTTTTCAGCTCCAGCATTATAAAATTTTAAAACTCTCTGGAACACGTTGGCTTTCAACCCATCAGTGCGTTGAAAGGATTGTTTTGAATTGGGACATTTTAATTTCATATTTTCAAATTGCGTTTTTTGAAGATAAACTAAATAGTGCTAACTCCATTTTACTGAAATTAAAAAATGTCAAAGTAAGATGTTATTTTGGGTTTCTGAAATATTCGCTACATTTTTTAAACCAATTTAATGCCTTATTTCAAACAAAAGCTACATTAATACATAGCTTACAAAAAGAGAGTAGACGTTTACTTTTGCAGTTATGTCACAATTTTATTAAACCCCATTTATTAAAAGAGGATAATATAAAAGAAAATATTTTACATCCTTCTAATTATTTGAATGTTGAAAATATTGCAATGATATGCGTAGTCTTGTGACTACTAGAAAACAATTCCCTAAACTGTCTGCAATTCACGCAATTAAATTAAACTTTCTATGAGACTCTTCTAACTTTCTCAGGGTCGTTATTTAGCTTGTAGAATAAGTTGTTTAAATTCATTTTAAATAGAAATAAACACACAAAACGATATCAACTTTACAAAATAATAGTTTTATTTAATAAATAAATTTCTAAATGTGGTTTCCGAAAAATCAAATGAATTTTACTAATTACAATCGTCTTTTTTAAAAATAAACACTTATCTTAGCGTCTCCTTATTAGGATATTCTTCGCTCTGCTGGTTTCTCAAGTAACCACAGATACTCGCCTTTACTCTGAATCTTCTTCTGCTCTGTTTTATTTTATTTTCAGATTGGTTTTACCACCATTACAAACGAACAACTTTCTCGATCGCCTTTTACTTGTAATACTTCTGCTTTTTATATAATTCGTTGTTACTTCTTTGTATTTTTCTCCTTTATTCTCGCAATGACTTTTATATAACTTTTAGACCCGTTTTTCCTCTTTTTTCTTTCAGAGGATCTCAATTCTCTGTATTTATTTACACAGACGAGCCGTAACTAACTAAACAAATTTCTTTTTTATATCTTTTGTCTTCCTTCTTTGATTTTTATTTTTATAACAAACAAATAAATCTCATGTCCATGAGTATCCCTTTTATACGTTTGTGACATTTGTCACTGACATCCAAACTGACATTTATCGACGCACAAATCAAGTAACTCTAAAACTTCTTATAAATTAAACCTTTTGAACAATTCTGAACTAAATTATAATTACAACTAACATAAATAAAAATTCGTATCAATCTGTTGTGTTTTTCTTTTCTTTCAGTAAAAACAAACCATATGAAAAATAACAATTATTAGAGTTTATAACAAGAATTATAGCAAAAATACGCAACCCTGAATTTAAAAGTTAGAGTATCAAAACCTTACATAAAACTCCAATCACAAATAGAATTGCAGCAAGCATTTCAAAAACTGCTCTCCAGGAATCACAATACTCCAGACAAATCAAACACCTCTAAATATCATAGCAATATATTTATTGGTTCCGATTCCGATAAAATTTTGAAAACTCTAAACCCAAATGAACAGAACGAAGTAAGGTTAAAAATATTAAGTTTTTATGTTTGCATTGCACAAGAAATCTTTAAAAGGTTGCCAGTGAATGGCAACTGGTAATATTTGTTTTATGGTCCAAAAGCTATATTAAATTAAATTAAGGTTATTATAAAAATTTTTATTGTAGCAATTCCATCTAAGTTTCTGAAAAAAGAAGAACCTGTTCCTAAAACAATACAACCTAGTTTGAGACAAGTTCGAGCTGAAAAACGGGAGGATAAATGCATTGTTCAAAAGTTGTTAGCAGTTGCAGATGAACCAGTTCCAGTTGACACGCCCGAAATTCAATTACCTTTACTAGAGCCCGTCGAAAATAAGTATAAGATATTGCTAGAAGAACATGAAAAGTTAAAGAAAAAATACGACAACGTAAGAGATCTTAACAAAATACAAAATAAGCAAATAGAAAAATTAAAGTTTTCCTTGTTGCGCAAAAGTTTGGCGAACAATGCAAGCGATCTAAATGTTTAACTGACGTTCTACAAGGTGTTTTTAGTAATGCACAGATGGATATCTTGAGCTCAAAAAAAAAGAAAGTAATCTGGAGTTCTGAAGATGTTTCCAAGGCATTTACAATTAGATATCTAAGTAAACGTTGCTACGTTTATTTTAGAAGTAAATTAAAATATCCGTTACCTCACATTTCAACTCTTCAGAAATGGGCTGCAAGATTAAATTTTCGACAAGGCATTTTAATTGACGTACTTCGTATTATGAAGATAGCTGGGATGTCCATGAGTAGTTTTGAGAAAATTTCTGTAATTCACTTTGACGAAGTTAAAGTCTGTTCAACTTACGAATACGACAAAATAAATGACCAAGTAATTGGACCATATACGCAAATGCAAGTAATTATGGTCAGGGGGGCTGTTCGGAAATTGGAAGCAACCTATATACATTGACTTTGATCAAAAAGTTACGCCGGCTATCCCCAATCAAACAATAACTGCTCTTCATGAAATTTCTTATACTGTAGTTGCCTGTGTTAGTGATTGTGGCGGTGGAAATATGGGACTATGGCGAGAGTTAAATATATCAATTGAACAAATATATTTTTTACATCCAATAACAAGCGAAAAAGTATTCCTTTTCGCAGATGTCCCGCACCTACTGAAATTAATAAGAAATTGGCTCATCGATTCTGGTTTTGTTCTTTCAGATGGATCTATAATTAATAAAGAACCGCTGAAACAGCTATTAAAATTAGTTGATACTGAAATTACGACTTGCCACAAATTAACAACAAAGCACCTGGAGTGTGAAAGAAGCGAAAGACAAAATGTAGGATTAGCAGCACAGTTATTGTCGCATACAACTGCTACTGCTTTGTGTTATTACCAGCCAGGGATTGATAAAACTTTAGCTTCTAATACAGGGAAGTTCATTGAAACAGTCAGCAACTGGTTTGATATCATGAACTCCTATACTCCTAAAATAAATTTATGTACCAAAAACCCATACGGCTTGAATTTGGAAACACAAAACGAATGTTTGCAGAAAATGTATCAGTTGATATATTCGTTGAGATGTGCCGGAAAAAAATCTCTTCAAATATTTCAAAAAGGAATTCTAATTTCAACAAAATCGTTACAATTACTTTTTGAACAACTTAAACAGCAACATAATATTTCTTATATCGTCACTCATAGGTTAAATCAAGACAGTCTCGAAAGCTTTTTTTCTCAGATCAGAAGTCGTGGTGGACTACACGACCACCCGACACCTTTAAATGCTATATACAGGATCCGACTTATTGTTTTGGGCAAGAATCCGGGTGTTGTACAAGAGAAAGTTAATATTCTAACAAAAGGAAGCTGCCAAGAAGAATATCTAGTGGCAAATGTAATATCTACTGCTGGTGTATGTGTTACAATTTTGCCCGAAGAAGATGAATCTACTACCACCGCGAATGACTCTCAGTTGTCTTCAGAGAGTAGCTCTTCTTCTCCATCTTCATCAATATCTTCAAACAAACCGGCAAATATAAACGAAGAAGATGGATTTATATACTTATGTGGCTGGATCGCTAGAAAATTTAGAAATAAACATCCCCATCTGGGCTGTTACACGAAGGATACCAAACCAGAACATGCTGCAACAATAAGTTGGCTGCAACATTTGTCTTTTGGTGGCTTGACTCAACCAAGTACCGAATGGCCCACAAAAGCACAATATTTTGAAAAACAGTTTTTAAAATTTCAAAAGCAAAAAGTAGAAGTTCAAAAAAATGTAGTCAAACGACTTACTAATATTATTAAGAAAAAAAATAAGGATGTACTAGAAGAAATAATAAGAGCCTTTGTCCTGCAAAGAACGTATATTAGAATAAAACGCTTAAATCACCTATCAAATTAAGAATCTGGGCTGAAAAGAAAACATTTGGGAGAAGCTAGAAAATTACAAAAGAAAATGAGGAAAATTGTAACATAAAATAAATTCTTATATTTAAATTTTACGTTGTATTTATTTTAATGTGGCACAACCAGCAAACCCCTTATTTGTAATTACATTTTCTTTGCAAAAACCCTAGAATATGGGGTTAATTTCAACAGTTTTATGTTTGACCAGTGTGTAATCTACTTTTCTACGTAAATTAGTTAAGCAAATAAGCGGTATTTGAGTGGTATTTCAAAATAATCCGCTACAATTCAGTACAGAACTACTGTGTGTTAGACGGAATAGCATAATAGAAAAAGATGCAGTGGGTCTATTGTGACGTATTGCGCGCTGATTGGTTAGAGGCATGATGCGGCGACCGTATATAGTCTATTAACCGTGCTCGCAAACTACTTACAACGGAGGTATGCGGCGAGTAGTACGTCTACTGCAAGCCTTAAGAATCACCAACCCGAATATTTTCAGCAACCTCGAGAGCCTTCCTTAAAACAATTCGCGTCAAACCAAAACATCGTATGCTACTTATGCGGAAACCGCGGTCAGAAAAAGGTGAATTGTTACAAAAACATCACATGGACATTGTTACCAAAAGCATAATACCAATAACCCCTCTCAGAATGCAAACTATAATAATCAGGACGCTAAGAAGGACATCAACCTCGTTCAAAGTACGAGTCGGGATAATTTTTTTCAGAATATCATGTTAACGATTATACTGTCCCGGCATTTATTGATTTTGGAAGTGATTGTTCAATAATCAAAAAAGAATTGCTCGAAAGGCTCGAAATTAAGAGTCGCCAGCTTGAAGAAGCTGTAACCTTGACCCGCGGATTTTTAGGAAATGCTAGTCATCTGTGAGGCGGTCGATGTTGACATACCAATCGCAAATGTAACGCTAAACTGTAAACTATACGTGACCACCGAACGTTTAGCTACCAGCCCATGCATTATCGGGCGCAATTTCACAGAGCACAAAGCTCTTAATTATTGCCGAATTGGTAACAAATTACAGTTCAGTTACGCTAACACAAAAAAAAACTTGCAAAAAATCGTTAACACACAAGAGCCTTGCGAAAATGGAGCTAGAAGCCCTTTTAACTAAAACTCCTGATTGCTTTGCAGCATCACTTCCCTTGTTGGGAAAAATAGACTGCCCTATGAACATAAAATTAACCACGAATGTTCCTCTCCATACAGACTTTCAGTTGACGAGAGACAAATGGTACGAGATAAAATAACAGAACTATTAAACGCTTTTCTATTATTCTTCCTGAAAACAGCTATTACATTTTTGGGGTATGAAATTAATGAAGCCGGTATCAGACCACATCAAAATAAAATAAAAGCAGTACATGAATTTCCGCTCCCACAAACGGTACACAACCTAAGACAATTTTTGGGTCCGATTGGATACTTTAAGAACTTTATTCATAAGTCCGCCAATAAAGCTAGTGTTTTAACAGCACTATTAAAGAAAGGGGCGCTCTGGCTCTGGACCGACACTCACACCATTGTTTTTAAGGCAATATTAACCAGCTTCTTATCCTCTTCTACCCTAAATTACAAACAATCCTGTACACCGATGCAAGCCGTGATGGTATAGGTGGGATTCTGGTACAAACCACGGATAAAGGAGAGCAACCAGTACTATTCTATAGTAGGCAAACAACGGAACCGGAAAAGAAATTTCATTCTTTCGAATTAGAACTGCTAGCAATTGTCGAATGTGCCCGGAAATTACGACATTATTTACTAGGAATAGAGTTTGTAATCAAAACAGATTGTACTGCAGTCCGCAATACACTTATCAAAAAAGACGTAACACCTCGAGTAGCAAGGTAAGTTTTGAGTTTACAAGAATTCACTTTCAAAACCGAGCACAAACCAGGGTCTCAAATGCAGCATGTCGACGTGTTAAGTCGCAACCAATATTCAAATAATAACGAGGAATTAGTACTTAACGAGACGGTTATGCTTATGAGTATTACGGAAGGCGATTGGTTAACGGCGGTGCAAAAAAGAGATAAAAAAATAGAAACAATCAAAAGCATACTGCTCTCGGGTAACATCGAAGAAAACAAACATATTTTTAATAATTACGACTTACGAGCGGGAAGAGTATTCAAACTTACACCACATGGCCGTCGTTGGATGGTCCCGAAAAACTGCCGATGGCAAATACTGCAGGCAAACCATGACGAGATAGGCCATTTTGCTGTGGAAAAAACGTTACAACGCCTCCGAGATAGGTACTGGTTCCCAAAAATATATTAAATCCTGTCTCAATTGTCAGTATTATAAAGTTCCAAGTGGGAAAAAACCGGGATTTTTATTTTCCATCTCTAAATATGCGAGGCCTTTCCACACACTGCATCTAGATCACGTCGGCCCATTTGTCACTTCAAAACAAGGAAACAGATACATACTAACAATTGTCGACGCTTTCACGAAGTTTACATTAGTGCGAGCCGTATGTAATTCCAAAAGCAAACCTGTCGTCGAAGAATTACAAAAGTTACATGCTATATTTGGCTCCCCGCGAAGATTAATTTCTGATTTGGGAAAAGCATTTACTTCTAAACGATTTAAGAAATATTCCGAAGACCAAGGAATAAGGCATTACACAAATTCAGTGGCCATGCCACGGGCCAATGGCCAGGTCGAACGGTACAGTCGCACCGTGTTAGAGGCACTGGCAACCATGGGAGGAAATTTAGAAACCAACGAATGGGACAACAATGTCGATAAAATTCAAGTTGGTATTAATAGCACAATTAATAAATCCACGAAAGCCGGCCTTAGCGAAGTTATGCTTGGCATCAAATTGTGTACCAACAAAGACCGATATGTTGCTCATGTGAACGAACGAACCTTCAGCAATTGACGTAACTAAACTCCGAAATGAAGTGTCAGTTACTTTGGAAAAAAAATAGACAAGCACAAAATAACACCTTCAATAGAAAACGTACCAAAGCACCGGAATATGATCTGGGCGACCAAGTATTAGTAAAAATCACGAGTTATCTAAGCGACGGAAGTAGCAAAAAGCTGAAAGAAAAATATAAAGGTCCATTCACTATCATCGCAAAATTGGGAAACGACCGTTACCGAGTTAAACAGGAACTGGGAGCAGAACGGTGTCGAATCAAGTTTGCTACGAAGGGCTCATTTGTGTGGAGAACCTCAAACCTTTTTTGCCACGACAGGACATCATGGAGTAAGAAACTTATTTTTTGTTGTTGTTAATTTACCTGATCGCCGATTGTTGTTGTTAATTTACCTGATCACCGATTGTTGTTGTTAATTTACCTGATCACCGATTGTTGTTGTTAATTTACCTGATCGCCGATTGTTGTTGTTAATTTACCTGATCACCGGATGTTGTTGTTAATTTACCTGATCACCGATTGTTGTTGCTATTCATTTTCCTGATCACCGACTCTGTTATACATATAATTTGCTGACCTCTGATTGTCTGGGAGTACCACCGCTGAGATAAGTGCTTCCCCCACCAAAGAACCAAACTACCGAATGCCTAAATAAGTTTGATTTCAGGTTAGAAGCGTTTGGAGACAAACCGCCTGTCAGGAGGGCCGAATGTTAGGGGATTCCCCTATTATCGGTTATGGTCGGCATGGTTGAAGAGTGGGAGCAGGTCAGCGGAGGTGAACAGGGCAGTGTGTGTGAATGAGGCCAGCGTGCAGCATAGCTTATTTCATAATATACTTAATTACTTATTCTTAAAATATAGTTGTTCAGTGTTATTGTTATTCGTTTTCCTTTCTCCCTTAACACTTTATTGATGTCTTCGCTTTGCTCGCTGAATAACTAATTTATGACTTATTGGTTCAGTGTAAATTTTATAAATATAACGTTGTACATTTCACCGACTGTCAGATTGTAGTGCCAATTCAAATTCCACCAGTACTTAACGCCAGGGCTTTAAAGGTCTATTCACACATATCAGTGACGTGTCAGCGCCGTGTCAGTTCAGTGTCAGTGTCAGTGAAAAATAAAATATCGTTGCATATAGTTTAGATTAACGTGTTCACACAAGCACGACACAGTGATGTATTTTTGCATTCAGTATCAGTGCAGTATCCGCTCCGTGAGATTATATATCGTTGCCAACGATATTTTTACTATTTCACTGACGTATTGTACGCTGTCGTGTAGCTTGCTTGTCACGTTTTTGTGAATAAAATGATTGACGAGCAACTTATTGAATTGGTTCGCCAATACTCTGTAATATATGATTTATCCCATCCAAAATATATGGACAGTAGTTTCAAACAAGACATTTGGAACAAGATAGGAAAAGAAATGGGAGAAAATGGTAATTCGACTGATGCACTTCCTCTTCATCCAAAATTATGGCAATCATGGCTAATTCTGTGTCTGTAAACTTAGCCATCTCGCTAAAATAATTACTGACAACTGATGAAACTGTACGGATATGTGTGAATAGTCGTCGCTGATACATCACGGATGTTACTGACACTGAACTGATACGGCACTGACACGTCACTGATATGTGTGAATAGACCTTTATACTAGTACGTGAATGCCTCTATATTAGCGCCAGAATTTTAACGGCTAGGCTTTTTGTCTAAACTTTTTTGACTGGAGTTTAAAGCTAGTTCTTAAACGCCGAGACTTAACCGATCTCTGAGAACTTAAAGACGCGACCTTAACGCCGGAACCTCTTTGAAGCTGGGGCTTTAACGCCAGGACTTAAACGCCAATATTAGACGAGGTTGCGCAAGTCAGGATCGGCTGTTGCCGAAGTCACCAGACGATAGTGCTTTACAGACATTCCAGCTGCATGCCGAGGAGGTGCGCAAGTCATGAAATATAGAATAAGGTAGGATCGGCTGTTGTCGAAGTCACCAGACGCTAGTGGTTAATAGCATCAAATATCTGGGAATTAAAATCGATAATCGCCTCAACTTCAGGAAACATGCAGACTATATCGCAAAACAAGTTTTAAAAAAAATGGAGTATTACAAAGAGTTAAATAACAGCATAACAAGATTTGCAGCTATCAAAATATATGATAGTATCATACTTCCTCATTATATGTACTGTGCAACAATATTGTTCATGTTATGCAATAAAGATTTAAATAGGGTGCAAAAACTGCAAAATAAAGCGATGAGAAAAATAATAAAAGCTAAAGTATTCAAAAATACAAAACATGCTTCAAACATTGGACTGGCTAAATGTTCAAAACCTAATTAAACAGTCAGTATTAACATTTATTTATTATTTATAAGATTAAAAATGAGCGAAACACTTCGCCTGGACTTTCCTATACATTTAAATACATCGTTTTATATTTTCCAACACTTTCCATATACACCTGTCTAGACACGACTAGTTAAAGTAAATAGTTCTTATAAGTTGTAACATCTTGAAGCAGTTGAAGACAGACCGACCGCTGCGCTGCAAGCATAAGGTTGGGTAAAATATTCGGACTGAATCAACGTCATAAAATCAAGTTTTTGTTTTGTTTTCATAGGACTCCAATTAGAAAAATTATGCTATTTATATTTTATAATGTGTTAATAGTATGTGTGAAAGTTTTTGGTATATTAAATATGATTTTTAAATAAAAAATAGTCTACAAAATTAAATTATTAAAAAAAATGGTAATAACTCGAAAATCGTTAATGGTATCGATAAAGTTTGGAGAAAGGCCGACCGCCGTAAGGTACGGGGCTGCGACTAAGCGGGCAAAATATATTAATAACTCGAGAAGTATAAGATTTAGCAAGAAATTACACTTATTAATTTGTATTTAGAATTTAAACACCTTTCTGATTTTAAAGCCAAAATGGCACGTTACCATTAAAAAAAAAGTAATTTTTTACCGTGGCCGCCAAATTAAAATTGGAAACTGAAGTATTTTTCTTAAATACAATAGAGAAGAATAAAAAGTTAGCCTCTACTAACTATGGTACAAGAACAGTAAGTAGCTGAAAAAGATTATCCTAGAGCAAACAAAACAAAAAACCAAATTTTTAATTTTTTATCGAAAAAATTTGGGGGGAGGGGAAACAGTAGCCCTCCTAAATATGAAATTATCGAAAAAATATTATTATATTCGGATTTTGCTATCAATGGTGAGCTATTTCACATTAACAGAAATATTTTATTGCCCCCCGTTAAATAAATAAAAGGGTAGGTACCAATTTTCAATTTTCAAAAATTCATAAAGGGCGTCACAGTGAAATTATAGCAATACGCAAAAAAAACAAATTGTAGAAGATTCCCAGCTCTATCAGCTTAAAAAGTTTAAACAAAAACGTGTGAGCAGTTTTTGAGAAATATTTTTTTGAAAAATTCCAATATTTTGGAGTGATGTCATTGCGATCGTTTTTATATTTTCAAAATTAATTATATTTCATAGTATAGTACCCTTGAAGGGCTACCAAACAAGATGTAGTTGATTCCAATCAGATAACTGGTTTTTGAGTAAATGGGCGTTAAAGTCGAAATGTTCAAAAATTCGTAGCGGCCACCATTTTAAAGCTAGAGAGTTCGGTAAAAAATCGTTTAATTTGTCCTAAGGCCTTTTTAATCTCCACTATTAAAATTTGCAAAATTCAGTTTCTGAAAAAAATGCTACCAAAAAAACATGTCTAACTTCCGCTTCCGGTTTCGGTTTTTTTTAAAAGCTTATTTTGTCGGTGAATTTTTGATATACCCCCTTATTCCAAAGCACATCAAAATCGGTCCAGCCGTTCCGGAGATATGGAGCGTAACGGACCCACCCACCCACAGACAGACATTTTTTTTAAATTACTTTTTTGGGGTCCATGGACCCCCCCCCCCCCAACTATTTCCGTTAAAATCTCAACTTTGAAATTTTGCATGAAATCGATACTTCCCTATACTGAAAGTATAGGAAAGTAAAAAATGAGCGAAACACTTCGCTTGGACTTTCCTATACATTTACATACATTGTTTTATATTTTCCAACACTTTCGATATACACCTTCTAGACACGACTAGTTAAAGTAAATAGTTCTTATAAGTTGTAACATCTTGAAGCGGTTGAAGAAAGACCGACCGCTGCGCTGCAAGCATAAGGTTGGGTAAAATATTCGGACTGAATCAACGGAAGCGCGGAAATTGATATTTGAAAATATATTAATATCTCGAGTATTATTTTTAGCAAGAAATTACTCTTATTAATTTGTATTTAGAATTTCAAAACCTTTCTGATTTTAAAGCCAAAATGCCACGTTTCCATTAAAAAAAAGTTATTTTTTACCGTGGCCGCCATATTAAAATTGGAAACTCAAGTTTTTTTCTTAAATACAATCGAGAAGAATTTGCCCTACAACTTTGCTCTTGGACCCCGAAAAAGTAATTTTTAAAAAATGTCTGTCTGTGGGTGTGTCCCTTACGCTCCATATCTCCGGAACGGCTGGACCGATTTTGATGTGCTTTGGAATGAGGGGGTATATCAAAAATTCACCGACAAAATAAGCTTTAAAAAAAACGAAACCGTAAGCGGAAGTTAGACATGTTTTTTGGTAGCATTTTTTTCAGAAACTGAATTCGTTTACACCCGGTATAACGTTATAAATTTAAGCAAAATTTGGTCGTAAAATCCGAAAAAACTGTATAACAAAATCTGCTAGAATTCCTGAATAAATCAGGTTAACTTAATTAGTCTAATTCGAATACCGAAAATTCACAGTAAAACCTAGGACATTCCTTTTAAAAACCCTCTGTATTTAAAAATAATTTGCTCACTGATTAAATTAAACCTGAAAAATGCAATGTCTCTGCAGTAGTTATAATACTTCTTTTATATTTTCAGGGACAGAAGAAGAAACGTCCACTTTCTGCTGATGATAGTCCCAGCAGCAGCAGTAAACGGACTAAAATTGATGTACAACCGTGAAGCATCCAAGGAGGCGATGTACTTAAAGTATATTTTATCTGAATTAATAAAATATGAAAGTAGTATAACCATATTTAATGATAATCAAAGTGCTAATAAGCTGTCGATGAATCCAGTATTTCATAAGAAGTCTAAACATATAGATGTTAAGCATCATTTTATCAGGGAAGCAATCTCAAACAAATTAGTAAATGTAAAGTACCTTCCTACTGATGAAATGACAGCAGATATTTTAACAAAACACTTATCGGCTGTAAAGCATTGTAAGTTTGTTAAGAAATTAGGGTTAGTCTAACATTTTGAGATAGTGGGGGTGTTAAATATATCTCAAATGTATGTAATAGCTTTGTACACCCTGCTCCATCTAGGGAGCATATTTTTGTATTACCACATGAATAAAAGTCAGTTAGTAACGTGGACTTCAACAGAACTGCACGCTTTCATTTTATTTATACCTTTTATCCTCTGATCAATCAAAATCGTACATGCGCATTTTGTATTTGTGACTTGTTTTGAACTTTGATCCCGTGTGCTCACTGTAAAACCGCCATATATGACGTCACGAAGCGTGTACTTTTTCAATGAAACCGAAGGCCCTATTATTCAGTCATGTAAGGTGTTTTGTGATTTAGTCTCGCTGATATCCCGATGAGTAAAGGCCAGTCGGTTTACATTAATTATTGTAATGGCGAACTCTGTACAAAATTTGTTGCATAATACATTTTTGTCCTTCACCCTTGAGGATAAAATTGCTATTAAAAACTTGGATAGGCCTACGCCGGAAATGAATTTACAATTTCAAGTAAAAACTAAAAATAAACAACCAAAATACGACCACTTTATATTTTCACTTGATTATACATCAGAAATGAAGTCGATACTATGGACAATCAAGAAAGTGGTGAAATCATGTCAAAAAAAAAGAAAACGTGTAGAAAGTTCCAACAAAACCAGAGAAGCAAAGGAAGTGCGTGATGTGATCATATGCCAGGCTAAGGATAGATTCAGTTTCACTGGACATTTAGTAGCAGCAAATTTGTTTCTACCAGAAAAATTTTCAGAATATTCATTAAATTTTCCAGTGAATTACTTACAGCGCACTGTAGAAGCTTACCCATATTTCGATGGAAAAAAGCTGCGTACCGAGTTGGAGGATATCTACAACAAAAATCAGTAGAGCTTCGGCGCTTTTTTTTATATGAAAACAATTTACAAAATATGTTTGAAGAGACTGTGAAATTGTTGGAGATAATTATTACCATCCCCATGTCTACGGCAGAAGCTGAACGGTGTTTTTCTACATTAAAACGTGTAAAAACCTTCCTGAGAAACACTATGTTACAAGACAGATTATCTGCACTGGCTATGCTAACTATCGAAAACGACTTTATTACAAATATCGCGAATTGTAATAATAAAGTGATTGAAAAATTTGCACAATCCAAACATAGACGTATAGAGTTAGTGTACAGAAGAAATTAGATAAGTTTTTATTTTGTAGTTTGATTTTCGCTATATAAGTGCACCCCCTAATGCTATAGTCACGCAACGTCACTGCTAAAAAGATATAATCCACTATAGTTATGGTTTTAGAGGATAACATATAAGTCAGACACTTAGTGACCACCGAACTGTTTTCCTTTTCCAACTTGACTTGCTGTTAGCAGTAGACATTTAGCCCCTAATCTAGAAGGTCGTCAAAAAATAATATTTTATTAGTTGCATCTAAAACAAAATCACTAAATCGCCATAGTGAAATTATTTGTTTTCAATTTTTTTCAAATAATACAACAAAATTATTCGGTGGTTGGAAAAGTATTTCGGGATTTATTCATAATTAAATACATTTTTAAACCAATTAAAAATGGGCCGTAGTAACAAACGCGGTCGATCTTCGCACAGTAGCACCCAATCTAGTGAGGAAAGTAGCTACAGGAGAAAGCGCAGTTCGTCTTCCGAATCAAGCTGCTCTGCTCTGCTAAAGAAATAGCAGCAATAGTCGAAGGAGCTCGCCGTTGCCACAGTATGTACTTTTATGAAAAAAAAAAGTACGAGATGCAAGCATGTAAATGTCAGGAAACACGAATCTTGAAGGTTGACACGCAAGCAATGCAAGTACCAAACCAGGAATCCTGTTGTTCGGTAGAAAGCGCAGAAGTGGGAGAAGCTGCAGAAGAACCTGTAGAAGAAGCAGCTGCGGAAACAAGCCCCAGAAGAGATCTCCAAAGAACAGCTCTTGTAAACCTTATTTTCAGGCGTTTAATATCAATTGTACTGTAGCAACAATCGTATTTTGGTAACTGAGCGACTTGGTTGCTATTTACATAATATAAAACAATTCATCTAAATTATTTGTAAACGTGAAAACTTCATTAAAACTTTCTCCTCCAAAATAGCCTTTTATTTCCAACTACGAACCTAACATTACATTATTGGTGACCCCTCCGACAAGATTTGAACACGCACCCCTCCCGACGTGATTTATTTTTTCCATCGACGTTGACTGAGATTTTCAAGCAGAATTCAGAATTTCAAGACCTCCACAAGCCGCAAAATTCAGCTGCCACATCGCCACAGACCTGCGATCTTCAAAACTCCAATTTACAAGATAAGTAACGTTTATTAACTATGGCTTTTAATCGTGTTTGTATTGACTTTCCCGAATGTAATACTAATGACGTCGATTCAAACTACAGCTTGTTACCAAATGCTTTCTTTCACAACCACACAACATGCATAATTTAATGACAGACTGTGCTGTGAGAAGAGTGTTTGAACGAGTTTATGATAATCGATCTATAATGTTCGACTCAGACATTCGTGGATCATCCATTCTTCCACAGACTGGTGGTAATTCACCTGTTCAACAAACAAATCACAACTATCACTCCATCCCACTTCATCACAATCAAACATCCAACCAATCTCTCAATCATCTCTCTCTAACAACTCACAACTAATCATACATCCTAATCAACTTTCCAATCTTCTTTCTTCTGAACTTAACAACTACCAATCGCCTTCTACGGTAGAAGTATATGTTAATGCTCAAGAATTTCTTCTAACTCACTCCCTTTACAATCTTTATCACCTAACATTACATTATTCTACATTAACACCCCTATTAAACATAATATAGTGCATCGAATTAAAACTAACGGTCCGCCAATTAGTGCAAAGTGTCGAAGACTTAACCCAACACAATTACTGTTTTTAGAAAAGCATCTGCATGAACTGTTACGTGCTGGAATCATCGAGCAGGCAGACAGTCCTTGGAGTAAACCCTGATGGCAGCTATCGTGTCTGTGGCGATTACAGGCAGCTGAATGCGACGACAGTTCCGGATACCTATCCAATTCCCTTCAGAAAGCATACTTCCAAATTCCTTTGCATCCAGATGATATGGACAAGACCTAATTTTGGCTTAAGAAACGCTCCTTCTTCCTGGTCCAGATTCGTCCAGAAGATTCTTACAGGGATGTATTACATTTATTTTTACCTCGACGATATATTAATTTTTAACCGCGTCATAACATTTACGTCATGTAAAAATGGTTTTTGAACGTTTGACTAGATACAGACTTTTGTTGAACGTTGATAAATGTGTTTTTGGGGTTAGTCAATTAGATTATTTGGGGCAATTTAGCAATTATTTGCCACAAGACTCAACTTTTTGTTTATGCACATTTTTTTCCCTTTTTCTTCTGTTTTTTTTTAGTGAACTGAACTTTTTCGACTCTGCTCTTAGAACCTCAAGAATTGGACACGCACCTGAAAAAACTAGAAGCAACTTCAAGCTAATTTAATTTTCTATAATGTTCAATTAGTTACGTTACTTGTATTGTTTTTAAAAAGATCAGAAGTTTTTGTAGCTAAGATAGCATGCGCTTCACGTTTGCTGCGTAGTTTTTTTCTTCTGCAAAGGGGGGGGGGGTACTAATGTAGCAACAATCGTATTTTGGTAACTTAGCGACTTGGTTGCTATTTACATAATATAAAACAATTCATCTAAATTATTTGTAAACGTGAAAACTTCATTAAAACTTTCTCCTCCAAAATAGCCTTTTATTTCCAACTACGAACCTAACATTACAGTACAATCGTATACCGTCTGTCTATAAAGTAATCCCCCCCCCTGACTAACTTTTGAACGACTTGATATTTTACCATATTGGGTGTGCTTTAATGGGAAATTAAATACTATTTTTTAGCCAAAAATTAAATTATGTATCATTCAAAATGGCGACTGGGCGCCATTTTGAAATATTTTTTTAAATAGAAAGGGGGGTCGAGTGACACCTCATTTGAAAGGTCTTTTAATTCTGCGTCTGATCCTAGAGTTTCAAAGAAAAATATTTAGCCATAACAAAATGGCGGATTTTAAACAAATGGACTCACTCAATTCAAAATTGTTTTGATGTTTTTATCCAGGGTCGAGTGACACCTCATTTGAAAGGTCTTTTAGTTCTGCGTCTGGTCCTAGAGTTCCAAAGAAAAATATTCAGCCATAACAAAATGGCGGATTTTAAACAAATTAACTCAGTCAATTTAAAATTGTTTTGATTTTTTTATCCAGTAGTCCACTGTTTCATTTGCAGTACAAAATTTTCCCAGAAATAACTCAGGTGGCTGGAAATAATATTGAAAACGTTATGTTTCAACAAGACGGTGCAGCCGCCTCATCATTATAGTCCTGTTTTGACTTTCTCGACGGAAATTTTCTTGGAAGATGGTTTGGTAGGCGGAGGCCTGTAAAATAGCTGGCTCACTCTCCAGATTTAACTTTCTTAGATTTTTTTCTATGGGAATATCTGAAATCGAAAGTGTACAGAACCCGTCCAAAAACAATTGAAGAACTGGAGTAACGCATTACAGAAGTTTGCAGAAATATAACTCCAGAAACTTATGAAAATGTAAGGCAGGAATTTCATAACCGACTTTTTATGTGCCAAGAAGTGAATGGTAAACATTTCGAACACTTAATTTAATTAATTTAAGCTTTAGTTCTACTTTTTTTAAATAGACTTCTTTGCCTTCAAACATTGTCATTTGGTTATGGCTGAATATTTTTCTTTGAAACTCTAGGATCAGACGCAGAACTAAAACACCTTTCCAATGAGGTGTCACTCGACCCCCCTTTTTATTAAAAAGAAATTCAAGATGGCGCCCAGTCGCCATTTTAGATGATACAAAATTTTAATATGGTCTGAAAGATAGTATTTAATTTCCCATTACACATTACAGCACACCAAATTTTGTGGAAAAATATCAAGTCGTTCAAAAGCTAGTTGTGGGGGGGGGGGGGGGGTTACTTTATAGACACAGTGTATAAAATTTTAAATGTCAAATGCTTTTATTTTATACTACGCTTTTTGGGCTACATTGAATTATGTAATTAACTAATTATGGTTTAAGGAAAATCTGGTTAGAATGTTTGCAAATTATCACAAATACAGTTGATTTGTTCTTCACAGAAAATTCTTCATTGAAAATTTGGTACATCTTGCTAAATAATGGTAGGAGCTGCAGTTTGCATGAAATAAATAAACGTAGACATACATTAGGTGAAATTCACGGCTAGTGCGAGTAAAGGCGTAAACGCCTGGAAAATTTATATTCCCGAGGCTACAGCATCCCACAACTTATCCAAAACATAGTGTTGTGGTGCTGTGGATCTCTCTGGTCCCAAGAAGCATTTTTCACAAAATCGGTTTAGGACGGGAAACAACGGCAGTTTCAAGGTGGACCATTTATTACAGTCCCTACTCTGTCATTAGCCCCATCCATAATTGACGTGATTGACTTATTCACCCCTCTCCCCATAACGCTTTCCTGATCACCTACCGTGCTAATTCGGTTCGGTTCATTGAGATAGGTGAGAGTATACGTTTATGTTTTTAAGTTTTGCCGACTTTTATAATGACTTCGCGTAAATATTATACAGATGAAGAGTTGTATGAAATTTTAATGAATAGTGACAGCGAAGATGATCAGTTCGATCTTCCGGAAGAAGAGGACGACGGCTGGGAAAATGTTTCAGATGTTCTTTTGTCTGATCAGAATGAAAATGATTCCGGTAGTGATTATAACAAAGTTCAACATAATGAAGTCATTGTGCAGCCTACCAAAAAAAGAAAAACCACTGATCAAGCGCCAAACTTCAAATGGCGAAAAGAAGACTTAGTTCCCGTATTACATGATTTTGATAATGCAGACTCAGGTTGTCAAATCGAAGATATTACAGAAAATTCTTCAGCCTTAGAAATATTTCAATCTTTTATAACAAATGATATCGTTCAAGAAATTGTGACTCAAACGAGTATGTATTATGATTTATTTGTAGAGAACAATCCTGACAAGGCTGTCAAAAATTACAAACCTGCGAATGTAGATGAAATGTATGTGTTTCTAGCTCTTTCTCTACTTATGCCTCTGGTGAAGAAGCAGAATCTTAAAGACTATTGGTCTATGGACGTTATAATTGGAACACCAATATTCGGTTGGATGCTTACAACGATACCATGACAACAGAAAATGCGAAAGAAAACACGTAGAGTTTATACCATAAACGCTGAAGATGAGTCTCGTGAAGTAGCCACTTATGGGAAGACGCCACCAAACAGTGTCGTTCCAAAAGTTGTAAATAATTGCGGAGGTTTGTTATCAACGCTGAAGTTAGCTGAAGAATCCCGGGTCATGCTAAGACGAAATATATGAGTCTCAGACAGGCTTGTAAATGGAGCAATGGGGATTGTCAAGAAATTAAAGTGGCCTTCTCTTCGGAGAAAACAAATTGGAGAAGGCGAATTACCTGAATGTGTATTAATAAAATTTGATGATGATACGATTGGAAGCAGAATGAAAGATGAAGATGGCTGGGTTGCGATAACTCCTGCTGTTGCAACATTTCAGGCGACTAAAGGATACGGAGACGTCGAGCGCCGAATGTTACCTTTGATTCTAAGCTGGGTAGTAGGGTGGCCCATCTTTTTAACCCCTACTAATAAAAATAATAAACTGTACCAAATTTCAGTTAAATCGGACAATATTAAGTGGCGCCGACATAAGGGCAAAATTTAAAATAATTTGAATTTACTTGTATTTTTCAAATAAAACACCAATTTCTAAAATATAAAGTTGTATTTTATTAATTCGATAGGAATTATCTTGTTGTAATTCCAAGGCGAGGCGTTCGTGCCGCTGGAAGTGGACAACTTTAACGTGAAGTGCTCGCCGAAGAAGTCGTGTGGGGGAAACGGAACTCCCACAATAACTCCTTCCAAAGCATCCCTACCACCTTCAGTGGGTATAAAACCGGAGCACCAGCTCAAAATCGGAGAATTCATTCCTGTCTTCAAAGAAATCAATCCTGTCCTTTCTTGTAAACAAGAATCCAGTTTAACTTTTATTTTCCTGTTCAATTTATTTGATCCGACTTAGTAAATTTATTTGAGTTTTACTCCGAACAGTTTAACTGTTAGAAAATTTTAATTCAAGACTGGACTTAGAATTCCAAAACCAGGCTGAAGTTTGATTTAAACTTAAAGTTGCTTTTAGTTTAAATTAGATATAACCAGTAATTTAATGGGATGTTTGATTTTCATTGGAAGTAGAGATCTGTCATGAAGATTGAATGTTTATTAAATTATGTAATAACGTTAGTGAAGGTTGATGTTCTTTTAGTGGAGTTTGACTAGCTTCTGAAGGAAATAAAACCGTATTCACTAAGAAATTATGAATCTAATCTCAAAATTGGGGTGCCCCATTGGGATTGAATCATTATATTCACTTGGAAAATTACCAGTTGAGTTTATTAATTTACACTTAGAAAAATTACCAGTTGAGTTTGTTAATTTAAACTTAGAAAAATTACCAGTTGTGTTTATTAATTTAATCCTATCCATGAATTAGATTTGCAACCTGAAACCTGTAAATAATTTCCCGTGGAGTCAAATCCTTTAATTTGTTTATTTCAATCGAGTACCGATTAATTAAATAAATTCCAAAAGCACTTACCTTATGAATTCGCAATTATCCGTTTTATTTCCAGTGATAACCGTATCCAGAGGGTTTGTGGCTGTTGGAGCACAACACAACACACTAGAAAAAGAAGAAGAAATACGGATATCAGAAATTAACAAGGAGTAACAGATAAACAGACTAACACATAAATATTACATAGAATCAATCTATTGGATTATCCGCTCAAAATAGTCTAGTGTTAAAATTGGTTTGACATCCAAACTCTACGAATGTCTAATCCAAGGCCTTCTAAATTGGAAGCTTCGGCAGAAAGAGCTGCTAAAGCTCCTAATTTAGAAGGCCATGGTCAAATATTATTGTGCATCATATTTGTTTTAAGTAGTGCTGAAGGTACTTTTCCTGGATTATTTCATTTTGTATTATTTGTTAAATTAACACCAATTATAAAGAAACCATCAGAATTGCCTTACTTTTTGGCAATAGCGCTGCTCGTTTTGCCTGGGCTCAGACACGCGTGCATTAGGGTCAAGAAGAATGGAGCTCCATCTTATTTACAGATGGGTTCCAATTTGGATTTAGGCCTCACAGTAAAAGAGTGGGGGTATGGCGTAAAACTGACCCATTAGAACGGTTAAGACATGTTCAGGAGGTCCACCCCTACAGAGAAGACACAATAATGGTTTGTGCTAGAATAGTCCTTCACCATCGAACGGATTTTATTTTCTTAATTGACATGATGAACCAAAACTAGTACTTAGTGCGTGTACTGGAACCTGTTGTACGCTCCTTTGCCGATGCCGCTGGTTGAGCATTAGTGTTTATGCAGATAGCTGATTCCAGGAAGAGAATATCAAAATTCTGCAGTGGCCTGTTCAGTCTCTCTACCTCGGTCCAATTGAGCATGTGTGGAACATGTTTTAAAAAAGGCTTACATTCGTCATCGAGGGCATTGAAACACGCCAAGCATTTCAAAATGCTTTAGCTCAGCAACGGGGGTTGACGCCGCAAGAATTAATCAATAATCTAATTTTAAGTATGTCTAGGCGCTGTCGGCCTGCAATTACAGCCCGTGGTGGGTGGCAGCGCCGTTTATTAAAGTGCAGTTAGACTACATTGTCATCGTAATTTTAGGTATAAAAAATATATAATCCTAGTTTCTAGTTTTTTGGTTATGTTTACTTTTATTAATAAACTAATGCAGACCATTATAATCGGAAAATTTTAAGTTTTTACTACTGTGTAATATCCAGCTAATTAAACAAAAGCTCATTGTGAATACTGAATATGAACTTTGTGTCTTAGATCATTTTAACCAATAGGTATAACAGTTTTATTTTGTCATAAATTACCCTTTATTTTTATAATTCATTAAAGTACGTGCATCAAACAAAACTCTCTGGAGACGTACCCTTAAATTCTTATTCACCTACTCCCGAGGGTAAGCGTACCTCAGGTAGAGAAACAGTGATATAGAACACCCGAGAAGAATGAGTGAAGAGAGAATTCCAAAAGTAACCCATTTTATAGACCCAAACGAAGGTGCAACACCCGACGACTAAGAAAAATATGGGCTGAGCAAACAGAAGCCAAAACTGTTATATACAGACCAAACCATGAAACAAAAGATTTTTAAATGGGGTAACATTAGTGTAAGCCAAAACTGTTATATACAGACCAAACCATGAAACAAAAGATTTTTAAATGGGGTAACATTAGTGTAAGCCCTTATCCGATCTTTATTCCAATTTTGTTAAACAGACAAACCTCGTTTCCAATAGGGTGCACTATCAAACTGTTCACACCTCGTTTCGGAGTACTTCGTAAAAATGTTTTTGTTAAGTGGTGGATAGAAACAAATAAGACAAATGACACTAAATTCTTCCTCCTTAGATTCATAACGCTCTAAAACGTAGAATACACTAATAAGGGCTTTAGAGGATAATATTTTATCTTCTTCTTCTTCGGCCCATTAATATACTCCATTGCTGGATGTAGACCTTTCCCAAATTGCTCCATTTTTTCCCTGTCAAGAGCTTCTTGTATCCATCTCTTCCACGCCGTTTTTGCTATATCATCTTCCCAACGCGTTTTCGTTCTTCTTACGCTTTTGCGTCCGATACGTGGTCTCCATTCTACAATTTTTTCACTCCATATATTTTTAATTACCCTATTGACCACTAAATTATTCCTTTGCTAACTTGACTTGCTTTTAGTAGTAGACATTAAACATAATTATAGGTACCTATGCATCTTGCGTGGGTCGAAGACGTTTATCCCCCAATCCAGAATGTCGTGAAAAATAATATTATATTTGTCTATTTAAAGATAGGTACCTAAAACAAAAGGTAGGTCGTCATAGTAAAGTTAAATATTTACACAGTTTCGAAGTTTTCTTTAAATTAGTCAGTAAAATTATTCCGTGTTCAAACATTATTTCTGGTTTTCAACTAAATTATAAAGTATAACAATTTGTTTTAAAAGTGCAATGGAAATGGGATCTTGTGGCAGTTTAAGCAGCAGCCGTAGGTGCCAAAAGAGGAAACGTCGTAGATCTTGTAAGCCAGAATGCAGCAGATCTTGTAAAAGGAGGCGCCGTAGCTGCAAAAAAAGACGCCGTAGCTGCAGAAAAAGGCGCCGTTTATCTAGAAAATCAAAATGCTGTGCTGGTAAGTTGACACGGAATCCATTCCTCAACTTCTTACGAGATTTTCGCAAACAACACCGTGATTGGCCGTCTAAAAAGATAGCAGCTGAAGGAGCTCGCTGTTGGGGCACGCTACCTGGAGTGATGTTAAAGAAATATAAGGAGAAGGCAAAAAATGTACCAAATAAGAAACCTAAAGGCCGTTGTTCAGGGAACAGGAGGAAAAGTACCTGTGGCAGAAAGCGCAGGAAAAGGAGTTGTAGAAAAAAGAGGGTCTTATTCAAGGAAGAAGCGGTCTTGCCCAAGAAAGAAGAAAGCTTGTGCAACGAAAAGGTCAGGCGGCCGAAAGTGAAGCTTCTGCGCATCAAAATTAAACAGAACTTAAGAAAGATGAAACCATTATTTACTTAAAGGATATTTTACAGATATTTTTTAAACATGGGTGTTGTTTTCTAAATGCTAACTGAAATTCCCTTAAATTCGGTTCATTGTTTGGCGGTTTAAACAAATAAATAAACCAAATATGTAAATAACTAAATAAATAAACCGGCTTGATTCAAGCTCATTAATAGGGTGGCCCATCTTTTTAACCCCTGGATTTTGTTTCGGGGCACCATCTAAAACTGTTCTACTAATAAAAATAATAAACTGTACCAAATTTCAGTTAAATCGGACAATATTAAGTGGCGCCGACATAAGGGCAAAATTTAAAATAATTTGAATTTACTTGTATTTTTCAAATAAAACACCAATTTCTAAAATATAAAGTTGTATTTTATTAATTTTTTAAAATTCAGAAAATACACGTATTTGTGTTATACAATACTAAATATAATAGAAACAACACACATTTTGATTGTTACTACTGCATTGGTATGATCACAGTTGATTTTTTCGAGTCCGGAAAACGCCGACGATAATCCATGACAATTTGTAATAAAAATTGTTTCTGTTCTTCATATTTTGTTAATATATTGCAGTAATCTGTAATTAATTTCACGCCTCTTTCAGCTGGATCGTTGACAACTTTTAAATTACTGACAATTTCAAAAGCTTTTTTATAGTTATCGTCATTATTCCAAAACTCGGGATCGTTTTTTAAAAAATCTGTATTTAAATCAAGCTGCCGAAAAAAAGTTTGTGTATTGAAGGATACAAAGTCAGGTATTGAATTGCTTGATATCACAGATATTTCGTTTCTCGTAAATTTCAGACGTTTAATGCCCTCATCGTTTGTTATTTCAGTCTCATGGGAATTTGTCATAACTTTAATCATTTCTCTTTTAACCTGAAACGAAACTTGATCATCGAAAAACGCCAGCGCGATATTTTCTGGATTTAAGTACCATAAATGATTTAGCATTTTGTTGGTGGCGGTATTCGAGATATCTAGATCAATACTTTTATAATTTATGAGCTTTTTAAGAAATTCTAAATCATGATACGGAGCTTTTACTGCAAGTGGGGCGGTAAACCAGGCTTTAATGTAAATAGTGACAATAAAAATACATAGATCTGTTACACTCGATAGTTCTTTAGCTTTTAGTTTAAATTCATCCCGAAATAGAAACATTTTCAAAAAATAAATGGCCTTTGCCATCCATCTTGCATGATGGAATGCTCCAGGAACACGAATTGTTATTTTGCGAGATGGACGTTCAAGGAAAATTTCGGATAGTTCTAGTAGTTCGCGGTAATCTTCTCGCGGTTGTTTTTCCTTTAATGACATCATTATAAAATTTAGAATGACATCTTTTTGTTCACACAAAATGACTCGAATATTTTCCGATTCCATCCCAGATTTAAAATTTTGTTTGTTGATTTTTGGCCACGACTCTTGAAAACGTTTAAATAAAGGAACATTAGGACCTGACGATTGAGGCATTTTAATGTCAAAACAACCTTTCAGAATTATTTTAAATATATGATGCCTGCATGGAAAATACAAAAGGCTTTTTTCCAAATTTTGCTCTAATAAAGTGCATGCACCATTAATATAACCAGTGTTAGATGCCGTTGTGTCACAACATAAAGCTTTCACGGCATCTTTTAAATTTAGTTCTACAAGTAATTCAAAAACTGCATTTGCTTGTTCTCTACCGGTAGAATCTGGTATTATTGGTACACCTAATAGTATCTCCTTATTTCCACTAGTAAGAACGACTGCAAGCCTTTCGAATTTTTCCCTACCGGTAATTGAGGACAGAAGCTTTCCATCGCAGTGAATAACCGAAGCAGATAAATCAGATATATCAAGTCGTTTTTTTATATGTTCCATCCTTTCTTTTCTTAGTTGCTGCCTAGAACGCTGAATAGTTGATCTACTTATACTTAAAGAGTTTACATCATGTCCTAATGCTTCAGCCGTCGCGGTTAATAGATGAACCGCATCTCGGTCAGTTACTTTACACTTGTCAAGAACAGCTACGATCTTTGTTGTTATTATATTTTTAACTCCATATAATTTTCTTTTCTTTGGTCCCGATGGTCCTGGAAGCTCTTGCGAAGTGGATCGTACTGGCTCCTCGTAGTCTTCGTCTTCCTCGTCATTTACCTCTTCTAACTGAGGTTGCGAACCAGTTGACAGATCGCTGCTTGATGTAGTAAGTCGACGAGACTCACCTGAAACAATGATCATTTTGAGGAATATTTTTTTTAAATTATTGGCCGCTAAAAATAAACAATTTCTCACGCCAATAGAGTAAAGTATTTAGGACGTTATTAAAATAGGGGGGAAAAGTTATAAAATCTCAATTTTGTGGCTAAACGTTATTTGAAAACAAAAAGGAAATGAAAATAAAGGAAAAATATAAATCTGTAAACACTTACTGGTCTTTAACATTTCCTGCCGGCTTTTTTCAAAGAACTCTGACTGTTTACGTTTTCGCATTTCAGCTCGGCACTCTTGTTTGGTTAACTTGAAGTCTACACCAAGCATAAATCCTGGACGACCTTTCTTTCTCTTGTTTAGTAAAAATTCTTCATCTTCTTCAATTTTCATTGTGTTTAATGCATTTGCATGCGCGATATCAAAGAGATCGTCTAGTTTTTCTACAAACATATTGTTGTGACGATTCGTAAATGCCGCGCACACACTAGGGATTTTTACCGCGCCTACACGCCTTTTGTAACCGGCAACGGAAGCTGATGCGCACCCATTCCTGTTTGGGCGCTAGGCAAGCTTACACTCATACAATTGTTCTAGCAGAAATAAATAGTTAAGTGCTTTCCAAGACTTTTATTAAGAAACCCAAATACAACAGTACACCGCGTCTATGCATAACGACGCACAAACAGAACAACTGGCGACGAGGATCGAAGAACTTGCAAACCGGGAAAACATAACCTCAAAACCACGGGGCAAGATGGCATAGTTCACCGTGGAAATTTTCAACCACGAAACTACGTCATGCGAGAGATGGGTAAAACGCCTGGAGACGGCCTTCAAGGTGTTCAACACGGAAGAAGAGGTGAAGCTACATTTTTTATTACACTACATGGGGACGACTACATACAACGTGCTGAGTGACAAATTAGCCCCAGAAGACCCCGAAGATAAAGAGTACAAGGAAATTATAGAAATATTGGAAGCCTACTACTCCCCAAAACCTCTGGAAATAGCGGAAATATTCCGGTTCCAGAAGAGACGCCAACTACAGGGCGAATCAGTACAAGAATTTTGTCAAGCACTACATAAACTTAGCATAAATTGTAATTTTGGAGCCTACTTGACAAAAGCCATCAGGAAGCAGTTCGTGTTTGGTCTACAATCAAAACGAGCTCAAGCAAGACTGATGGAGACGAAGGACCTTGAGTTAAAGACCGCAGTGGAGGTGGCCACAAGTATGGAAATATCGGAGAAGGACGTCCGACAGCTGGGAGACACCGTTAACGTGGTAAACAGAACAAAATATATCGTTCCGAACAAATTAAAAAAAAATGTTCCACAAAAACCTTATAAAAACGATAATTCTAATAATGTTGTATGTTTTAGATGCGGAAAAAAACATTTGGCTACCAGTTGCACCTTGAGCAGAGACGTCAAATGCAGTGGATGCGGCGGCTTAGGTCAATTACAGCGAGTCTGCATGAAGAAGACCCAGAAGGTACACCAGGTCGAGCAGATATTACACATAAAGACGGAGGACACCCAGTGGCGACAGAAGTACTCTTTAAAATTAATGGTAGAGAGTAAGGAGGTAACGTTCGAGGTGGATAGTGGAGCAGCGGTAACGCTGATGGGTGAGAGTTTGTTTCGTAGACTGTTTCCGACGCTTTCCATTATTTCAAGTTCAGAGATTTCTCTGGTCACGTACTGCCAAACTGCCTTAAATGTTGTTGGGTATGCAACCGTAAATGTAAGATACAAAGATTCAAGTTACTTGTTAAATATTTACGTTACGGTAATAAATGACCAGCCATTACTTGGTCGAGAATGGCTGAGACAATTAAATATTTTAAAATTAGAACAAGTAAATCAGGTGGACTACTCAGAAATATTAAACAAAATGCTTAATAAGTACACATCCATTTTCAATGTAGAATTTACAAAAATTACGGGCTTACAAGCCAAATTAAAGTTCAAGGTGAATACACAACCGGTTTTCATTAAAGCTAGACGAGTTCCATTCAAACTTTTGCCAGTGGTGGAAAAGGAAATTGAACGGTTAGTTGCAAATAATGTTATAGAAAGTGTGCCTTCAGCAGAATGGGCAACACCAGTACTTCCGGTGTTGAAACCAAATGGCTCGGTACGTATATATGGGGATTTTAAAGTTACGGTAAACCCTAAATTGGAAATAGACGAACACCCATTACCAACTATTGAAGAATTGTTTGCAAATATGGCCGGTGGAGTTAAATTTTCAAAGATAGATTTACAAAACGCGTACTTGCAATTAGGAATTGCGCCGGAAGATAGAAATGCGATTACCTTAAATACACATAAAGGGTTATACAGATGCAATAGGTTGCCATACGGTGTAGCATCAGCCCCTGCTATTTGGCAGAGAACGATGGAAACTGTTTTGCAAGGAATACCCGGAGTTTCTATACTTTTAGACGATATTAAAATAACAGGCTCCATTACATCAATTGTTACGAAAAGGACAGAAATTTATCTGGTCTAAAGAGAAATTTCAAAGTGATAAATTTTTAGCACATTTTGACCCAAAACTGCCATTGGTACTTGCAACCGATGCGAGTCATTACGGAGTGGGAGCGGTTTTGTCCCATGTTTACCCAAACGGTGAAGAAAGGTTAATTCAATACGCTTCTCAGACTTTATCTGAAACTCAAAAGAAATACTCACAAATTGATAAAGAGGCTTACGCCATCATTTATGGAGTAAAAAAATTTATTTTATACTTATATGGTACAAAGTTTACGTTACATACAGATCATAGACCATTAGTACAGATTTTTTCACCTACAAAAGGTCTACCGATGTACAGTTGCTTACGAATGCAACATTACGCACTTTTTCTACAAGGATTTATTTATGAAATTCGTTACAAAAATACTAAAAAACATGGAAATGCAGATTGTTTATCAAGATTGCCAGTACAAGGCAAAAATGAACACAAGCTTGACGTAGTAGACGTTTTTCATTTGGAAAACCTAAATACATTACCAATAATTTCAAACGACCTAATAAATTTTACACAAAAGGACCCAGAACTACTTAAAATTGTTTAATTTTTAAGAAAAGGGGAGCAGATTCCTGAAAACGATAGATTTCATATTGAGCAACTAGAATTCAACCTTGAGCAAGGTGTTCTAATGAGAGAGCACAGAGCGGTCATTCCAAAACAATTACGTTCGAGAATTTTAGAGGAATTACATTTGGGTCATTTTGGGGTTGTAAAAATGAAAGGATTGGCCAGAGGGTATTGCTGGTGGCCAGGAATAGATGGAGACATAGAACGACTTGCAAGAAGTTGTGAAACATGTAACTTACACAGAAATAACCCACCGAAAGTGGAAAATCACATTTGGGAACCGTCGGATACACCGTTTGAAAGAGTACACGCGGATTTTGCTGGTCCATTTATGAACAAATATTTCTTTATTCTAGTAGATTCAATGAACAAAATTTCCATTTGTGTCCATAGTGGACAACATGACAGCAAGTTCAACAATTAAAGTTTGCCGAGAAATATTTGCTGATTTCGGGCTACCGAGACTATTGGTTACAGATAATGGCCCTACTTTTACGTCAGCGGAGTTTACAAACTTCTTAAAAAGCAATGGCATTACATCAAAGTTTACAGCGCCATATAATCCGCAGACAAATGGTCAAGCGGAACGCTTTGTGCAGACATTAAAGCAGCCGTTATCAAAAATGGATCACAGTTCTAAGAATTTACATTTAAATTTGCAACAGTTACTTTTTCAATATAGAACTATGCCACATACAACTACAAATAAAACCCCATCAGAATTAATGTTAGACAGAACAGTAAGATCAAGGTTAGGCTTAATTTTGCCAGAAAAGTTAAAACAAAGCAAAGTTCATACAATGACAATATTACTGTTCGGAAATTTTCAAAGGGCGAAAGAGTACAGGTCAGAAATTATATAGGCACAGATAAGTGGAAGTTTGGTACGGTGCGCAGTAGATTTGGAAAGTTGCATTACAGTGTTGAGCTTGACAGTGGAAAGGTGTGTCGGAGACATGCGAATCAGATTCTTACTTCATCGACTCCAAAAGACGAACTTGATTTGGATTACGAACCGATTCAAAATACCGAACCGATTCAAAATACACCAGAACCAGCAGTCAATGACCGTGCGCCTAGTCCATTGCAGTTGAGCGTTGAAGCAGGGGTGCAACAGGAAGCACCAATGGAACGCATTGAAAACAGACCGCGTAGAGTTATTAATATGCCGACTAGATTTAAGGATTTTGCATTGTAAAGTTTTTTTATGTTCAATCTTACGTTTGTTTTTATGCATCATATTTTTACAGTTATTTATGTATTTTAAGTGAGGAGGGTGTTGTGACGATTCGTAAATGCCGCGCACACACTAGGGATTTTTACCGCGCCTACACGCCTTTTGTAACCGGCAACGGAAGCTGATGCGCACCCATTCCTGTTTGGGCGCTAGGCAAGCTTACACTCATACAATTGTTCTAGCAGAAATAAATAGTTAACTGCTTTCCAAGACTGTTATTAAGAAACCCAAATACAACAGTACACCGCGTCTATGCATAACGACGCACAAACAGAACACATATTTTCTTTTTGTTTAAAACTATCTCCTGCCTTTTTAGAGTTTTTTTGTAGTGTTTTCCATTCCGTATGTAAATCTTCCACTTTTTTGATGCAATGTTTTTTGTCCCTTATTGGAATGCGAGCTTTGTTCCAGAAGATCACAGTTCACGCTACCTGGAGTGATGTTAAAGAAATATAAGGAGGAGGCAAAAAATGTACCAAAAAAGAAACCTAAAGGCCGTTGTTCGGGGAACAGGAGGAAAAGTACCTGTGGCAGAAAGCGCAGGAAAAGGAGTTGTAGAAAAAAGAGGTCTTGTTCAAGGAAGAAGCGGTCTTGCCCAAGAAAGAAGAAAGCTTGTGCAACGAAAAGGTCAGGCGGCCGAAAGTGAAGCTTCTGCGCATCAAAATTAAACAGAACTTAAGAAAGATGAAACCATTATTTACTTAAAGGATATTTTACAGATATTTTTTAAACATGGGTGTTGTTTTCTAAATGCTAACTGAAATTCCCTTAAATTCGGTTCATTGTTTGGCGGTTTAAACAAATAAATAAACCAAATATGTAAATAACTAAATAAATAAACCGGCTTGATTCAAGCTCATTAATAGGGTGGCCCATCTTTTTAACCCCTGGATTTTGTTTCGGGGCACCATCTAAAACTGTTCTACTAATAAAAATAATAAACTGTACCAAATTTCAGTTAAATCGGACAATATTAAGTGGCGCCGACATAAGGGCAAAATTTAAAATAATTTGAATTTACTTGTATTTTTCAAATAAAACACCAATTTCTAAAATATAAAGTTGTATTTTATTAATCTTCAGAAAATACGCGTATTTGTGTTATACAATACTAAATATAATTCTGAAACAACACACATTTTGATTGTTACTACTGCATTGGTATGATCACAGTTGATTTTTTCGAGTCCGGAAAACGCCGACGATAATCCATGACAATTTGTAGTAAAAATTGTTTTTGTTCTTCATCTTTTGTTAATATATTGCAGTAATCTGTAATTAATTTCACGCCTCTTTCAGCTGGATCGTTGACAACTTTTAAATTACTGACAATTTCAAAAGCTTTTTTATAATTATCGTCATTATTCCAAAACTCGGGATCGTTTTTTAAAAAATCTGTATTTAAATCAAGCTGCCGAAAAAAAGTTTGTGTATTGAAGGATACAAAGTCAGGTATTGAATTGCTTGATATCACAGATATTTCGTTTCTCGTAAATTTCAGACGTTTAATGCCCTCATCGTTTGTTATTTCAGTCTCATGGGAATTTGTCATAACTTTAATCATTTCTCTTTTAACCTGAAACGAAACTTGATCATCGAAAAACGCCAGCGCGATATTTTCTGGATTTAAGTACCATAAATGATTTAGCATTTTGTTGGTGGCGGTATTCGAGATATCTAGATCAATATTTTTATAATTTATGAGCTTTTTAAGAAATTCTAAATCATGATACGGAGCTTTTACTGCAAGTGGGGCGGTAAACCAGGCTTTAATGTAAATAGTGACAATAAAAATACATAGATCTGTTACACTCGATAGTTCTTTAGCTTTTAGTTTAAATTCATCCCGAAATAGAAACATTTTCAAACAATAAATGGCCTTCGCCATCCATCTTGCATGTCGGAATGCTCCAGGAACACGAATTGTTATTTTGCGAGATGGACGTTCAAGGAAAATTTCGGATAGTTCTAGTAGTTCGCGGTAATCTTCTCGCGGTTGTTTTTCCTTTAATGTCATCATTATAAAATTTAGAATGACATCTTTTTGTTCACACAAAATGACTCGAATATTTTCCGATTCCATCCCAGAATTAAAATTTTGTTTGTTGATTTTTGGCCACGACTCTTGAAAACGTTTAAATAAAGGAACATTAGGACCTGACGATCGAGGCATTTTAATGTCAAAACAACCTTTCAGAATTATTTTAAATATATGATGCCTGCATGGAAAATACAAAAGGCTTTTTTCCAAATTTTGCTCTAATAAAGTGCATGCACCATTAATATAACCAGTGTTAGATGCCGTTGTGTCACAACATAAAGCTTTCACAGCATCTTTTAAATTTAGTTCTACAAGTAATTCAAAAACTGCATTTGCTTGTTCTCTACCGGTAGAATCTGGTATTATTGGTACACCTAATAGTATCTCCTTATTTCCACTAGTAAGAACGACTGCAAGCCTTTCGAATTTTTCCCTACCGGTAATTGAGGACAGAAGCTTTCCATCGCAGTGAATAACCGAAGCAGATAAATCAGATATATCAAGTCGTTTTTTTATATGTTCCATCCTTTCTTTTCTTAGTTGCTGCCTAGAACGCTGAATAGTTGATCTACTTATACTTAAAGAGTTTACATCATGTCCTAATGCTTCAGCCGTCGCGGTTAATAGATGCCTTTTTAGAGTTTTTTTGTAGTGTTTTCCATTCCGTATGTAAATCTTCCACTTTTTTGATGCAATGTTTTTTGTCCCTTATTGGAATGCGAGCTTTGTTCCAGAAGATCACAGTTTCTTCAATAACCAATGTTGCACTTTCTCGAAGAGTTAACTTAACTTCTCTCGTATTAAAAAAATAGCACTTGTAAAACTTGTTTAATCGAAGGTAATTTACTACCAACAATTTGAGACGAATAATGTTCAACCAAAAACACATAAGAATCCTTTCTTAAACTACGAGATGACAACATATTGCTAAAGAACCACTTATAAGGCGATTAATAAGTCTAAATATAATTATTAACTGGTATATTATTAAAATTGTACAGAATATTACAAAATGACACGACGACAAAATAGAAAACTATACTTCTAACCGACTCTACCGATGACTACAGACTAACACCCGTATTCATCTATTCATAGTCATGTGATTTCAGTTTCCGCTGTAGTTCTTCTTTTTTGTTTTTTCTACTGATGATGACTGCTTAGCAGTCGAAATGTACATTTAGAGTACAAAAGTTCTTGTGAGAACTAAAGGGTTTTGAATTTTCTTTATTTGAACTTTCTCACAGTTGCTCATTTATATTTATCTATTCATAGTCGTTCGTTGAGGACAAAGGACGCCTTGTTTGTAAACGCGCTTCCTATTGGACGTAATTCTGGCTCACGCAGACGTACGGGTGTAAGCCTTATTGCCTCAAGTTTCCTTATTCAATTGTATATTTATTTACCGTACCAAGACAGATGTTAATCCTGGAAAACCCTGAAAAGTTGTACCCAGATTACTGAGGTGCAAATATTTACGACACCCACAGCTGCACTGTTTTATGGTTGGTATTAGTACACACTAAAATGCCTCAATACTGCAATATTTTAACAAAAGATGAAGAAAAACAATTTTTATTACAAATTATCGTAAATTATCGTCGGCGTTTTCAGGACTCAAAAAAATCAACAGTTATAGAACCAATGCAGTAGTTAGAATCAAAATGAATGTTGTTTTTTAATTACATTTAGTATTTTATAACGTAAATATGTGTATTTGCAAAAGATTCATAAAATAAAACTTTATATTTTAGAAATTGGTGTTTTATTTGTAAGATATAAGTAAATTCTAATTATTTTAAATTTTGCCCTTAAGTCGGCGCCACTTAATATTGGCCGAGTTAACTCAAATTTTGTACAGTTTGTTATTTTTATTAGTAGAACAATTTTAGATGGTGCCCCGAAAAAAAAATTGATCTTTCACCTATATAAAGATGGGCCACCCTACTGGGTAGTCACGGTGCACAAGTTACAGGGCACTACACTTGATAAAGCTGTTATAGACCTTAGAAACAAAAATTTCGCTAAAGGCCAGGTGTATGTAGCTCTCAGTTGTGAAAACCTTGGAAAGAATAGCATTGTCTGATTTAGAATCAAATAAATAATTGAATAGGCCACACAACGAAAGAGCAGTGTCAGAAATGATACGATTGCGAAGTCTAACTTCATCCTCTAATTGACATTATACAGGGTGTCTCAGACATGACTCCCCAGGCCTATAACTTTGTTATTTTTAAAAATAACTATAATAAACTATATATATTCGTAAATGGGAGCAAATTCTCTATAAGATGGGGAAAAAAATTTTAGAAAATCTGTACTCATATTATGGCAGCGATATTCAACTTTTTTTTTTCAAATTGCACACTATGCTTTTTTTCGGTCATTCTGATAGTACTCTTTATTCTCTTTACAACCATGTAAACCAATATGGGTCTTACATAAGGAAATTCTCGAAAAAAATACGATTGAAAGTTGAAGTCTAGGTTTGCCATGGAAACAACTGATTTTTGTAGTTTGTACTCGTCGGCGATGAAAACAATAGCGTATAGCTGTAAAACAATTGCAATTTACGTTGCAAAGAACGACAGTTATTCTTTCTGTATTTGTATGTTCTTGTTTAAAATCATATTAGAAATGAATTACACTAATTCTGAGAAGCTTGATATGATCCTTATTTATGGTTTATGCGAGAAGAATGCAAGAAGAGCAGCAAGGTTGTATGCAGAAAGGTATCCGGAAAGAATACATCCTGATCATAAAACGTTTATTAACTTGGCATCGAACCGTCTTGAGCATGGGTCATTTAAAAAGAACAAGAAAATTCCAAATATAAATAAACGAACCGCTACAGATGATGCTCATGCAGTGGCAGTTTTGGGGTATGTTCAATTACATCCTAATTCTTCGCTTAGCACCGTTGCATCTCAGTGTGACATATCAAGGGCTTCTGTGGGTAGGATTTTGAAAAAGAATGCATACCGACCTTACAAATTTATGCGAGTACATGCACTGCACCAAGGGGATAGTAACCGCCGAATGGAGTTTATCAGTTGGGTTATGGCGAATTATTCAGAAGAACCTGACATTCTTAAAAGGATACTGTGGACGGATGAAAGTAGATTCCACAATAATGGACTGGTGACTACACAGAATTCAAGATACTGGTCAACAGAGCAGCCGTACTGGATCAGACAAAGAAATTTTCAGCACATGTGGGGGATTAACGTTTGGTGTGGCATAATAGGAGAACACTTAATAGGGCCCTATTTCTATGAAGGCACTTTGACCGGTGATCGTTACTTGTTATTTCTTAAAAATACGCTTCCAACACTGCTGGAAAATGTGCCGCTTAATATCAGAAGAAGGTTGCTTTTACAACAAGATGGTGCTCCACCTCACAATAGTCTTGCAGTTCGAGATCACTTAAATTACGTTTATAGAGATCGTTGGTTCGGAACAAACGGACCAGTGCGCTGGCCAGCTCGCTCACCCGATATTACACCATTAGATTATTTCTTGTGGGGATATGTAAAATCTCACGTCTATTCAAGTCCATTTGAAAATTTGGATGAACTGAAAGATAATATTACTACAGTCTGCAGTAATATTCCTTCAGAATTATTAATAAAAGTTACAAGTAGAGAATTTCTACATAGACTTGAATGTTGCGCAACTGAAAACGGAGAGAATTTTGAACAATTTTTGTAATTATAATTAATTTGTCATTAGCATTCAGTTAATTAAGGTAATATTGTATAAAAATAATGAATGGGCATTTTTTTTTACACTACGCTATTGTTTTCATCGCCCGACGAGTACAAATTACAAAAATCAGTTGTTTCCATGGCAAACCTAGACTTCAACTTTCAATCGTATTTTTTTCGAGAATTTCCTTATGTAAGACCCATATTGGTTTACATGGTTGTAAAGAGAATAAAGAGTACTATCAGAATGACCGAAAAAAAGCATAGTGTGCAATTTGAAAAAAAAAAGTTGAATATCGCTGCCATAATATGAGTACAGATTTTCTAAAATTTTTTTCTCCATCTTATAGAGAATTTGCTCCCATTTACGAATATATATAGTTTATTATAGTTATTTTTAAAAATAACAAAGTTATAGGCCTGGGGAGTCATGTCTGAGACACCCTGTATACTAATAAAAACAGACAAAAGCGTTTCCTTCTTTGGAACCAATAATTGTGAACAGAACACACAACAGCAGAAGTTGCTAACCTGGCTTTCCGCAAGGGTTCTCACCCCACCTCCAGCCAAGTTAATCAACATTACAATCAAACAAGACTAAAATTAATCAATCTTTTTTAAATAATTAAAAATGAGGAACTGCCTACCCGACCTTCCAAAGGGGTTAAAACCAGCAATCTCAGGTCAGGTTACTAGGCATTTCTTAATAGAGCAAACATTATCAACCCAGCATATAAAATTACTTTTGTGGGAATTTTTAAAAACAGACAAAAGCGTTTCGTTCTTTGGAACCAATAATTGTGAACAGAACACAACAGCAGAATTCTTAATTATTTATTTGATTCCCTTGATGTGTGACAATATGTCTTTGTCCTCTGTTTGTTGTGAAGTAGTAACAAGGGATGAGTTTAAAAAAATTATTGCGTGATTAAAGAATTTGAAAAAACAAAATATTATTTATTAATAACCTTGTGATAAAAATGGAAATTATGAAGTGGTTGGAATAGAAAAATGAGTGGGGGACAAACTGTCCAAACTGTCAGGCCAAATCATCATAATATAATAATAAAAATTAAATATGAACAAATTATTAGTATTTTTGAGTGAAAGCACAGCGGTTCCATTTGGGAACGCTGTCTTATGCTAAATTTTAGTATTTTTGTATGATTTTTCATCGGGGATTTCTGTCCCCGATGTAACTTGAGGATTTTTTATGATTTAACGCGTCTCGATTTTTGGGACGCGTCAGAAAGCTAAATTGTTATTATTTTTAGTCTTATCTACATCGTGTCCAAATGGATCTGATTTAATTCAAGTCATTTTATAAGATTTAACACGTCAATAGTTTTAAAAGTGTGCGTACTAGCGCAGATTTTTTTGTTGCGT
Organism: Ctenicera cuprea; assembly: GCA_958336395.1. Taxonomy (NCBI): domain Eukaryota; kingdom Metazoa; phylum Arthropoda; class Insecta; order Coleoptera; family Elateridae; genus Ctenicera; species Ctenicera cuprea. The sequence goes on along the minus strand of OY284489.1, from coordinate 43,347,235 downwards.
TTTTTTAAATACATGTATTGGTAGCGCAAATTTTTATTTTTAAGAATTCAATTTGAATAGCTAGCGCAGATATTTATTTTTTAAATTTCCATCTTGTCTTACTGTCTCTTTAGCTAGCGCAGATTTTTGTGGCAGTCAATTTCAACAAGGTTGAGCAGATTTTTTAATTCTGATTCATTAATTGTAATTTTTTAGTAGTAATAAAAGTGTACGTTCTAGACCAGATTTCTTTCTTTCATTATTGTATAGAAATGAACCCATTTTCATACCAATTTTCGAAAGGAAAGAAAATTTTTTCTTCTTCCATCAATCAAGTCTTTAAATCTACTGGACCAAATTTTTGGAATTCAAAAACCGCATCAAATACGTTTTAAAAATCTGGTCTAGCAAAATTGTTAGTTTTTGAGGATCCAAAAAAATTCCACGGATGAAAACGTTAAAATCGGTCCATTTTCCTCGAAAAACGCATGTTCAAAAAAATCTGGTCCAGACAAATTAGCTGTTTTTCGGGCGGATTTGTTAAAAAAAGCTTGTTTTTCCGAAAATTGGTATGAAAATGGGTTCATTTCTATAACATAATGAAAGAAAAAAATCTGGTCTAGAACGTACACTTTTATTACTACTCTTAACAACGCATGTTATTAAAAATAGGAAGAAAAATAAAACTTGCTATTTCCTATTTGATACTTGGCTTACTTCTAGAATACTTGACAATAATGTAAACAACGATAAAAAGAAGATGCCAAACATTGTATCTTAATCTTAAAGTAGGCAACCCGTCAAATACCTCAGCAAATAAACACATTTCGTCCCGGTACGCGACATTTGGGACCGGACCAATAACCGCTGGTCATTTGAGCGGCAGTTTCATTCATCTAATATTTATTGAATTCGGCATCAAATTTAGCAACTTTTCCGAATTTAAACTTACTTTATATTTAGTATAGCAAACTAGATCTCCATAGATATTCAAAACTGACTGTAATACTTTCACAACTGATTTGTTTTATTTTTACCATTACAACTGGTCTACCTGACAAACATAAACATAAGAGTGCAGCAATTGTGCCATACAAATACCAGAACAATAAATACCGTTGTAACAAATGTTATTTCAGATTTTTGCAATGCAGAGATTGCTTATCCAAACTCAAATCCGATTAGTTCCAATTGTAATATAAAAACCATTAACAAGAAAGCAACAAGACACTGACCGCTTCTAAAAGCCGAGTATTTTCAGCTAAAACAGTTGCTCAATTGAGCAAAAATAAGGCGCGACTTCACAAAAATCAAATCAAATTCTTGTAAAGAAAGCCAACATTGTTCAAAATTGGTCTCGTGACAAACACCAATGAAAATTCAGGATGCGGATAAAATGCCCACTAACAAACATAAATGTTGTTTTACTTGTCCCGATTAAAACGAAACAAAACTGATCAAACAGTTGATAAATAGGGATAAAAAGGTCTTCGGAATAATCTAGCCTTCGATCATATCACATGAAAATACAAAAATTAGGAAATATTTGCAAAAATAAAGAACCATTTGATGTTCAAAATAAGCTGAATGGATACATACGATGCTAATTTCTGGCACAATCCCAAACATTATGTCCAACAGAGACCCCTTTCTATAAATAAGTTTAAAATAGAAACATTCCACGTAGAAACCAGATGATGACCACAATGGATTGTTGGACAATTTGGCTAGGTTCACACGACGTCTATTCGATTCGATTTTTCACGTATACGGTTTTCTCGAATACGAGACAAGCATTTCACACGGCGACCATTTCATTCGTTTTTTTCACGGCCGAGAAATAGTGAATGAAGAAGATAAATCCAAAGTAGTTGACAGAAGTAAGATCAGAAAGGCAAGAAAAAAGATGTAAATGCAACTGCAGGATTCTAGTACAAAAAGTGACGATGACGAATCAGTTAGTGGAAATTACTGGAATACACCGAATTCTATGATAGTGGAGAATTCCAGCGTCAAAGTCCGTTTGCAAAGCTAATGGACATAAATAAAAAAAATACTGGCACAACAAAACTGTGCAAATTTGACAAATAATATGAACATTTCTGAAGCGTTTTTAAATTCGCAGCAGCTGTTAATTACACTGGATGGATTTGACGAAATGTCTGGCAAGCACAGAGCCAAAGTAATTAAAATGATTCGTTGCCTAAATTTACAAAAAAAAGAGCAACTAGAATTTTTCACAGCATATTTTTCAACTACACTCAAAGCAGAACAAATAGAAAACATAACAGGATTTTCAAGAAGATTGTTAGAATTGATCGAAGAAACTTTAAACCATTACGAAGAACCATTGGCAGGTATACCCTTACACATTGAGCTGTTGGCAGAATTATTTGGACCCCAAATTCAAAGAATAAACTTTACCATAGCAGAGAATTTGCTTAATTTGTGTTCGACACTGTTTTCGAAGAAAACACAAATTTTGGTAAAAAAGTACGGCCGTTATGCCGAGAACACCCAAGGTATATTTGAAGAAGATCGAAAGTTAATTGCTCTCTATTTCCTCTTCAGTGACATTTATCAAAATATACAAAGAGAATGCTTAAGTGACAGCGACAAATCAGAATTTCTTCAAAAAAATGGAGTTGTTACGACGGATGGTAACCCAGCAAAACGTGACCTTCGTAGATCAACTATTAGCAGAATATTTGATAGCAACGTGGACAATCGAAAACCCGCGCAGCGACATCGCAGTTTCAATTATCAATCGAAATTATGGAGTTATTAATAAGCTTCGCAATCAAATAGAAAGAATACACCAATAACGCGAATGAAATATTCAGTTTATTTTTAATGTAACAAGTAATTGTTTTTAGTAATGTTTTAGTTATGTAAATGTGTTGTAATAAATTGTATTATTCCGTACAGCTTTAAATCAATTTCTCTCAGTCTGTGTTTCATTATTATTTGAAATCTATAACAGTCTTTGAACTTTCTCTCCTTGACTTCTTCTTACCTCTTCACCATCTTCCCCCCAGCCCCGCGGGCCCTTCGAGTAACAAACGCTTCAAAAAGGAGTAGCGTCTGGTCGGTCAATTAACAATCGTTCCATTGAGGGGTCGAATCTCTGTAGGGGCCAAATTTTTTTTTATTTTTACTCCTTTTTTTTAAAACAATGTTGTTGGTCTTTGCTGCTTACGCGAGGTTATGGTTAAGAGCAGTTATATTTTTAAAGAAAAAATACGAAAACAAAGTTGCATTCGCTCACTGAGATTGACGACATACTAAGTGCGCAAGTTCAACCGTTAAGAACGGTTGTTAAATTGACCAAGTTGACCAACTATACGCTAGTACAAAAAAGTGGCTTTGGATGTCACTGTTTTGTCCTGCGACGGATATGCTATAGTGTGTAGGATCGACAAAGCAGCGGCATCCAAAGCCCACACTTTACCCTTTTTTTAACGGATGTTATGTCAATTGGTTATAAATTACAGCCCGGCTCCTATGTTCCTTTCAGCCTCCCGTTTCTCAATAAATCTGATATAAAAAGATGTAGGTCTGGGTTTTTTTTAAAGATGGTACTTTAATCTTGTGCATTGTTTTATACCGCTATAATTCTACTTTTCTTTACCTCTGAATCAAGGAGTGCTTCAGCTTTTCAGTTTTTTGCGGCTTATTGGCGCAGATTGCCGGAATCATTCTACAATTAAACTAAAACTAAATGACATCCATTTCACCTGACTTGATCCGCAATGTGTGGATGTCCGACGAAGCACACTTTTATTTGGCAGGGTACGTTAACAAGCAAAACGGGTCCAATAAAAATCCAAGAAACGTTTAGCCGCTTTAGACCGTTAATCCAACGGTTTGGTGCGCACTATCGTCATTGGAATCATTGGGCCTTATTTGGCACCCTGCATTCTGCACCATATATAGTTGATATTACAATCAGTGAAAAACGTTAGTGACTGGCAGTTTATGCAAGGATCTGATCATTTGGGTCCGTAAATTAACGTATGCGTTTATCTTGCGGAAAATAGTGCAAACTTGTATTTTCCCGATATACGAACTGTACTAAGGCACGCAACATAACATTTTCGATTTAGACATAACCTTCATTATACACTATTGAACAAAAATAACAAAATATTATAAAATAATCTCAACGATTTTGTATACCTTCATATGGACGTTTCGAATTGTTCCATACATACTCCAATAGTTCACAAATTGCTGCTTGGGGGCAGCTTTGCTTGTGAAGGTGGATACAAAAATCCAGCCTGGTTTGATTTTTTCCGAAGCTTTGTCGATTTTTTATCTAAAGTGATTGGCTGTTTTTTTAATAACTTATTGTTACTGAACCGAAAAAATTATGACGACAAAAAGAATTAGAATTAAGTTAAGCATTGTGTTACGTATCTTATTTCATTTTATACAAAAAACAAAATTAAAGTAGAAGCCACTACGATAGAACAAAGAAGTGAGAAAAGTAGCCAAAAATTATTGTAATACTTTCAAAACTCTTTTGTTTTATTTTTACCATTAAAACTAGTTTACTCGACAAATATGAACAAAAAAGTGCAAAAAATCCTACCATACAAATATACCATAACGAAACTGTTGTAATGAATTCCATTTCGAAATAATCTACAATCCAGATTACTCATTCCAACACAAGTCAGAATAGTTTCAATTATAATGTGAAGAACTTTAACAAGGAAGCAGCAGGAGAGTTGCCGCTCCTAAAAGCCGGGTATTTTCAGCTAAAACGGTTGCTCAATTGGGCAGAAATAAGACTAGACTTCACAAAACAAAAGTCAAATTCTTGCAACGAAAACCAATATTGTCAGACATTCGTCTCGAGGCAGGTATCGGTGAAGGATCGATTACCAATAAAAATTCAAGATGCGGATAAAATACCGACTTACAAAAATAAATAATGTTGTTTTACTTGTCCCGAGTTAAAACGGAACAAAACTGATCAAACAGTTGATAAATAATAAAAAGGTTTTCAGAATTTTCGAGATTTCGTACATTTTATATAAAAACACAAAAATGAGGAAACGTTTCCAAATAGAAAACCGTTTGATGCTCAATACAAAGTGGATGAATATCCAGATGACAATTTCTGCTACAATCTCAAACGTGATCTCCAACAGAGATCTGGTCTGAGGAAAAATGAAACCTTTGGCAAAGAAAAAAGTGTCTAATAATGACCACGAAATTATCATCGGACGACTTTTTAACACCATAATAAGACGATGTTCTTTAAAGTTGTCGTCATTCACAACAGTTTTATTTGTACGACACGATAATTGCACTTTTATGTAAATATGTGACAAATATGCCAGTTGTAATAACATCGAAGATTTTTTTGCGGCTTATTGCCGTCGATTTCCGGAGTCCTAGTGTTAAAATAGAACCAAGCCAAAAACATTCACTAGGAATCGGACTGCACCCATCCGGGAGTTATTTGGCCTGGAAATAAAATCTGAAACCACCCTATATAAAGAGGTTATCCATTTATCACAGCACTATTTTTATTTTTAGAGATACAGATTTGTTTAAATTAGGAAAAATTTGTAACTTTCATGCTGATTAAGAGACGCCATATATAATACAACAATTGAGCATCACCTTGTCAAGTTATTCCATAAAATAGCTTTCTTTAAAATGGAACACCTTATGTATACAGGGTGTGTATAAAGTGGTAAAAGAATTACACGTGGCGATGTTGGTCATAAAATTCTGAGTCGAAAATCTTAATACCAAAATGTTGGACAATGCTTCCCCTCTCCTCAGGAAGCATTTTAAAGGAACGTACATTTGACAACATTGGATCCACACACCACAGGTGTTTTGTTATAATGCACGGTAACTAAGGGTCATTGAACGTCAAACCCATTGTTAGTGAACGAATATTGTTTTACAATGCTGCCATATGTATTTTTTACAATAATAAGTTAACGAAGAAATGTTTAAAACACGCTGTTGGGGCTGAAAAACAACATCATGAAAAAATATTTATTACAGTTCTGTATATCTCTTTTACATATTCCGAAAGAATATTCCATTCAGAATATAAAATTTTTATATTCAGAATTTTATTTTCTTTCAGAATAATAAAAAATATACAGCATATTCCATTAAAACAAAAGGTGTTTTATGGAAAAAGTATAACTCGAAAAGGCGACGTGGTTTTTTATTATATGGCATCTAAATCAGCTACAAAAGTTAGAAATGTCCTAATTTAATCAAATCTGTAAATATAATAAGAAAATTAACACTAGTGCCAAAAGATAATTTGACACACCTTGTTTATACACGTCAAGTGAACAGGCCATGGTGTTCGATATCTCCTTTTTACTATTTAAAATACAGAAAATGTTTTCAAATAAATGTTGTAGCGGACCAAGAGGACAATATTGTAAGTTGTAAAATTATTTTCAATAATACAGAGGGTTCTATATAAGAGTCCTATATCAAACTTATGTTTTGTAAAAAATTGTTATACTCTGTACCTCGAAAAGTAAGCTGTTGCCGACCAATGTTTATTGAAAGTTTTTGTCTTATTTTTAAGTAAGGAATCTGCCTCTGAATGGGGGCCCATGTTTTTCATAACACCCTGTGCATCTTGGCAATGCCGCAATGGAATTTCACACAAAAAATACACCCAGAGAGACAATTTAATATGCAAAATATACAGGATGTTCTCTTAAATAAAACATAAATTAGGTATGACACACTTATATGAAACCCCCTGTATAATTGAAAATAATTTTAAAATGTGGTCTTCTTGGTCCCCTACAACTTTTATTTGAAAAACTTTTCTGTATTTATATAAATAATACAAGAGATATTCAACCGCTGCAGCTTTGTTGACTCACCCTGTATCAAAACCTAGAGAGAAGATTAATATTATTATATAAATAATAACAATAATATTAATCTCCTTTAGAAATTTAAAAAACATTTCCTAAAAATCAAAAAAAAAAGAAAAAACGTACTGTTTTATTGGCTGGTTCCGCTTCCAAATCCATCACCAACTGGTGACAATGCATCCGATATTGCATGTTTCTACATCTAACAATTGAACGTTTCAAATCCAATAAAGCATCCGAGACTTTGCCTTTGGAGCATAAACAATAAATGAACTGGTCGGTGTCGAAAAAATTATTCTGTTTAAAACTCCACAACAGACAGGATTCAGGCAACTTATGGCAATGATGCTCCTACCTGGTTACAATTCTAACTTAAAATAATAAATCGTCCAGTCAATTATTTCAAAAACCGTGGGAAAATTGGGAAAAAGGAACATTCGTAAGTACTAAATGAATAATATATTTATATCTTACACCATTAGAAGTATTTAATTTACACTCATAGTTCCCTTTTTATAAAAAAGAAATGAAATATCGTATTAGTACTAGTACCAGGTAGGTATCGACTTAAATCTCGTACATTATATATAAAAAAACAAGTTAGCGATGATAAAACAAGTAACGCAAGCGTGTTTTAAGCTGCATAAAAACATTCACACGGAATTGGGGGCTGGGGGCTCTGAGGTGGATACACCTGACACACTGCCGTGCACTGCTGGATGATATGAACGGCAGGCATTATTATAAGTGGCCTGTTGAGTGGGACTGGTGGAATTGAAACAATAAAAGTCCTGAGCTTGTGTGGGGGGAGGATACCCCGGTGATGTATCTTTCCACATGTACACTCCACACTGGGGCGAATTCGCCAGCTCTCGAATATTGTCCATGGTATTGTTAGACCGATTTGGCTGGTGGTTAGCTGCTACGCCAATGAAATTTGGCCGACGGGGCTCCATGGAAGTGCTCGGGTTAGATCTGTGAAGAGCAAGCAACTACTAATATTCAAGCAATAATAACATAAAAAGCTAAAGCCAGGCTTACAATCACGGCCACCTAAAATTCTTGAAAAAATTTCAATTATATATATTTTACAACCAAAGTTTTTTGTAAACTTAAAAATACGCTTTTATTAAATTTTTTGAAAAATTCTCATTTTTTTTTAATTTAGAAAATTTTTAGAAATGTTGATAATCTATTTTCAAAATTTAGAAAATTGAAAATTATAAATTTTTTCTAAATTTGAAAAACTGGAAATTTTTAAAAAAGTTATAAATTTTTTGCATTAGTTGTCGAGGTTTTTGGTGTGGAGCAAGGCTAAGCTGGCATATGTTAGACATCAAGGGCCGGCTTGCAGGTTACCAGGCTTGTCCTTTTCAAAAATTTTTAATGTTTCTGAATATTTAAAATTTTTTGAAGTTTTGATAATTTTTGGAAATATACAGGATGTATCAAATTGCGTGTTAACTATGGGGATCTCGTTTATGTGAAGAGATACAACTATGGTTAAATTAGAGAAAAGTTGTGGAATTTTATGCCTACTAATAACCTAAAAAGAAATTAAAGCTATCTTGCTTACTTTCTGAATAAACTAAAATTTTGGATTTTTTGTTTTTGGCTATAACTCATTTGTCATTTATATTACATATTTCTAGTTAACGCATTATTAGGACACTTTTTTAAGCTGAATCTAATTTTTTAATTAGATCTGATATAGCTGCTACCATTCCTCATTTTCGACTGTTAACTTTTTTTTTTCTTATGGTCGGCATTTTTAGTATATTACATACCGAGGTGGAAAGTGTTTCATTCCTGTCGAGAGATATGGTAGTTGACCAACGGCTAGACATCGCTAATGGAGTAGGAACACCCAAAGCTTTAATCTGCTGTTGCATGGTGGGAGACGGTCTCTGCGTAGTAAGGCTTTCGGGCGTGCCGCTACAATTTGGATCAAGCCCTCGTGGTCGTGGGTATGGACTGCATCTAGGATAATAATTGGGTGATTCCCCATCTACAGGGGGTAGGAAGAAGTTACTCTTGGAGCCGTGACGTTGTAGCAGGGGCGTGGGTTCGCAATCTTGAGATTGAGAGGCCGATGGTTCCATGTCTGGATTGCATCCATCTCGTCCGAGCGACAACTGCAACATTAGTATGTTATGAATCTTTTTGTAAATACAGAGCTTGCTCAACAAAAAAATAATGAAATATGGGAACCAGTACTAATTTCGAGAATCTTTAGGAGAACGATTATTAATTTTGGAAATATAGAACCTTCAACGAAAACAAATTACAAGAACCACAATGGAAGTTTTTTTAAGAAAAGGAATCATTTATTGGTTACAAAATTACCAACCAAGCACATTTAATCTAAAAATTCATTGTTACGATTAAACCTATCAAGCAACATGAATTTGTTGGAATTTACTTTATTTTTTTGTTTGTGTTTTTATGCGGTTAGAGCTAAACAGGAATGCCAAAGGTAGATCACTACCTTCAGTGAAATTGACTAAAAACCAAAAATGTATAGCACTAGCATTATATCAGTGCATTAAGAAACGCGTTATGCGATTCCCCTTTAAACCTGGCTAGTCATTTCAGTCTACGTGACGATAAAAATAAAAACAGGATTAAAGCATCCTCAAGAATAAACTAATGCTTATTGAACATTAAAAATTTCAAATGTGCGTTATATTTACCGGTTTTCTCACAATTTTCAACACAAATCAAGGAAAACAAGTCAATTATTGACAAAAAATGTTTGGTTGCTATGACGATAATAAATTTTGTAGATACAGTGCTACTCTGTTTTTAAATAAAATACCATGCTACTCTGATGTTAAATAAAAAAGATAATCTGTCAAAATTCTATAATTTTTTCAATTTTGAGCAGACGTAGATAAAAAATTGTATTATATACATGTGATAAAGGCCATTAACATACTCATGCTCTTACTCACTGCATTCCTATGTTAATAATGCCTTTATCCCACTGATATAATAAGTAACTATTAAAACCATATTTAATAAAATTTGTGCTGATAAAACGACTTGTGGTGACAAACACTATAACTGTCATCTTTGTCGGATTTTTTGCGTTCACACAGAAGTATTAATAGGAAATATTTACGTGAAATTACACAAAAAGGTTTTAAACGATTCCGTATTAATGTTACAATAATTCATGTAAAATTATGTTTTTTAACGTTTGAAACAAAAACAAAATTTGTTATCGTTATACGCACATGTATGATTCTTTGGATATCTGCACAAGTAATATAATAACAACAAGAGCAAAAACTGGTTAAATTTGATAGGCTAACCAACATTAACACCTAAATTTGGTATAGGCAACATACTTTATTAAGAAACACAGACAAAAAAAACCATTAAATTGTGAAATTTTTCTTCTTATTGTTAAACTGACAAAACCTGTTTTTCTGATTACTTTCGAGCTACTTAGAGGTAAAAATAACTACTCTCTATTTGTGAGTCTTAGGAACTATAGGGTTTCCAGCAACTCTACTTAATCCAATACCTTGACTTTTCCAGGCTTTCCCTGACCTGGTTTGCAACGTTTCCAGACAAGTTTATCGAATAAAAATCATAAAATACAAAGTGTAGAAGGTGTGCATGTTACTTTTTCAAAACAGTTCAAATAAACTTGAAAACCAAAAAATAAAGAAACATTCTCAAAAATTAAAAAATAATAGATTATTTATGGTACATAGTATAATATACGTTTTAAATTACGCTCACATTTGTGATCATAGAAAAACAATTATGTTGTGATCGCCGAACAGTAAGGGTTGGATCGTGCTGCCGCCCAAAACTGCAAAATTTAAAACAAGCGTGATCTTGTCTAACTTTTGTCTGAAACTGCTTGCGCGTGTGTGGTTTGACGCGAATGTTTCGTGTATTTTACGTTTGTTTTATCCTTGTCAATCGTGGACTTCGTTTACGGACAAGAGAGAGACAAATATATGAGTCAAGTGTTTTTCTTACGAAAATCAAACGGAAAATAACGAAAGAGGAATTAAAACGCTCAAATACACAGCTCGCGAAATTCAAATCATAAAATTCCCTGACATTAAAAATAATTCTCAATTTCCCTGACTTTTCCCTGGCTGTTTTAAATTTCCTGACTTTTCCCGGTTTTCCAGGTCGCTGGGAACCATGAACTATAAGCGTACTCCTTGCAATTTCCAAATCAACTTTAATTTAACGTTTCGGCGCACTATGGGCCTTCTTCAGAAATCTATTTTAGATCATTTGCCACAAAACAGAAGTTTAAAATTTCAAAACACATTTTTCTCTTTATCTTTACAACCATAGAGTATTCAAACAAACAAAAGATATTCTGTGGTTGTAAAAATAAAAAGAAAATGCGTTGCAATTTTAAAATGTGACAATGTATGTAAAATAGTTTGGTCCGTGTCCCAGTCCGCTAATTTTTCTGTAGAGTAGAGTCGGTGGCACTACACTCCAATGAGGAGTTTGGCCTGCAATGCGGTGGCTCAGGTCCACCGTCCCATCACTTCCGATACCCAGCCGTCTCGCACTTCTTATATGAAGTACGGGGTGGTGTAGTAAGCACCACACCTTAGACGGCTGCCTTACTTCCCTCACCCCTCGAGGGGTTTGGTTCCCAATTTTTAAAAAGCGGCTGGGTAGGCCGCCCGCCACGCATCCAGTCTTCGGGTTTAAACCCAAGACCTTCCGCGTAGCAACCAAGTGCCCTAACCACTCGGCCACTCTGGCGCCAATTTTTCTGTAACACTTTTTATGAATTTTTGAAAATTAAAAAGTCCTACTCCTTTATTTAATAAAAAAGGATTTTTAACCCATTTAGGTGCTAAGGGAATTATTTTACATTCTACAGATGTTTCGAAATTTCTCCACTTTGTAGGAAGAATACTTCAAACGAAAGCCCTTCTTATTCGCTTTATAACATTATCATTTTTTGTTTTTTAAAAAACTTCATTATTTTAAGGAATTTCTAACACATTCTAGGTAGTAAGTAAATTTTTCTTCTTTCTATTGATTTTTCATGCTTTCACTTTGTAGAAAGAACACTCCGTCCGTGTGTGGCGCCTCCAACAAAAGCCCTGCTTATTCCCTTTATAACATTTTTTTCAGTTTTTTTTTAATTTCATAATTTTTTTTCTTTCTATGCATTTTTCAGAATATTTCAACATCTCAAACAAAAGCCCTTCTTATTCCCCTTATACCACTTTATTATTTTTTTTAAAGCTCACAGTGGTTGAGAATTTATCAGAAGTTTGTAATATTAGTCCACAAATGTCAAAATTTTGGAAAGAAAAGTCAAACTATTCAAAAACTACTCATTTTAAGATCGCAGTACCTTAACACTTTTATATCTAGAATTAAATGCAAAATCTAAAAATACAATAATATATAGGGTGTTCCATTTAAAATAAAGTAATATGCTGTACAAGCATAACCAAACACCCAGTATAATTCATAATAATTTTAGATTATGCAGCAGTTAATTATGAACAACTTTTGTATTTAAAGATTTTCTATATGTTTAATATTAGCAGAGCTTTAAAGAACGGCATGGTTTTGACGAATCCTGTTTACGCATTAAAAATGGGCCACCCTGTATATAATAAATTTTTAAGCACAGGAGACTGGAAGAAATATATGGTACGATTAGAAAAAGACGTCAAGTACTTCATTCTCCATATACACATGGTCGGGCAACACATCTACATACGACTATTCAAGGGTATGAACATGCGGCCCTTCCTGTACTCAACCGTGCGAGCAACAAATTTTGATTGTGAGAAACCCTCAACCGACAAAGAAGTCATTATCATTAAGCAACGGCACTAACACACTAAAATCAGAAAGTTTACGCTCATATTTTTGAAAAGGATTGAATTATCGGCCCGCCACAATAAAACTGTGCAATAAAAAAGCGCGCTTCAAATCCTTACAGCTGGGGCAGAAGCCCCGCTCACCCTCGTTCCGGCACTGTGCATTAGTGTACTTTCTTTAAGTCATAAAAATTAAATATTTTTTTCTTTTTAATAACGACATGACGAATATCATACTTTTGACATTTAAAAATGTCAACACTTACTTACCTTGTTATACACACTCGAATTAATATTTCTGACACCATTGCTGTTATTCATATACGTTTTAACCTGATTGTCGTTCGTAATGGTGGCAATAGGACCATGGGAGCAATGCTTCCGTTTCACACTGTATTTGCTTGGTTTTATTCAGCTGCAAAAAATTAGATGGTAAAACAAAATAATATGATACAAAAACAACAAGAAACCTTGGAAACTGTGGACCACATTGCGTGTAACAACAGTTATCCCAACAGCCCCTCGAAAATGGATTATAGCCACCCTTGAATTTGCCTGTGACTTGTTCATTAGTGGTGCGACCTCTCGAAATCAACACCATATGGAAGCCAGTAAGACCAAATATGAGAATTGCAGGCAGTGCCACAATTCCCATTAAAACCATACTGCACACGTCGTTAAGGAAATCATTTCTTTACCTTAAATTTCGTTTTTATTTTAAGGGAAAAATTAGAAAAGCAATGAAAGGATACGCAACAATTGGCTCGACATCTGATAGTTTCTCCTTGTTTTGTAATACAAATATTAGGCTTAAAGTAAATATGCCTATCATGTGTAAACTAAACGAAATTAAAAAGAAAAAGAAAAATCTGTAGTTTCTCCTTCCTATACATTTGTTAACCCATGGACAATGATGATCGAATGTCTGTAACAAAAATATATAAATTAAATCTTTATTTCTTAGGAGCTAAAGAAAATTTAAAAATTACTGGGTGTAAACGAAACATAACTCACTCCCTTATTTCCCTTTATTTATTAATTTAAACAAATGTCTGTTTTTTCTTGTTTTCATTAATTTTTAAATCACAAATTATAATTAGTTTGCCATGCTAACAAAACTATATTTTAGTACTATATTATAATCACCAAATTTATATCGTGCATGTAGAGCAAATAAATGGTGAAGTTTTCAAGTCAATATAAATTCGAACAAAAAACTTATATTTTGCATCGGGCTTAAAAATCGTACGTTTGGGCCCTATGGAAATGGTCATTCCGCTTTAGCACACTACTTAGAGACACACCTAGGTATGACACATTGTGTGCTCGATTCGATCTTGGCACTAGGCAACGTACGCCACTGGTGCAAACTTAAAAATCCAAACTTAAGGTGGAAAAAATGGGCAAGGCTTAATTTAACTTCTAGGCGGCACTTAACCTTCAACAGACACTGAGGAAGAAGCTTTTGCAGCCTAGAGCAAAAATTTCTCACCACGGTCATATCGGGATTTTTTTTTAAAGAGACCGGCTAAATGTTCGCAACATGTGGGGAACATTGTTATTATTAGAATTTTCCAAAAATTTCTGTTTGGGATCGCTTCTACATCTCAGATAACCTAAAAATTGATTTACACATAGGTCTGGTGTGACTGCAGGTTTAGTAGGGAAAAAAAATTAAATGAATTGGCGAAAAATCGCCTTATTTAAAAAAATATCAAAAAAGTTATTAGAAATATTGATCTAATATACCACACAATTAAGTGTTATTTTTATGTTTGTTAGGAAATGCATTATAATTTTGTTACTTTTCAATGAATAAAATGTATCACAAAACTTTTTCTTTAAAACACGGGAAAAACAGGCTGTCACGCTTATCTTAGATGTGACCTTAAATTGTGTAAACATTTGCTCCATTATCAATTTCATATCTTTATATAATATAGAAAACATTCCAAAAATTGAATAAATGCAGGCCAAGCAAAGAAACAAAAATTGACACAATCGAAGCAAACAAATACTTAGAAGAAAACACAAACCCAATAAGCAGTTATGAAGAAATGGATGTCCAATGCTTGTACGATACTCTATCAAACCAATTAGAACGGGCTGTAGAATCAAACAAAAAAAACGAAGTATTGTCCCAAAAACAATAGAACTAATTAGAAAGAGAGAGGAGCTGAAAAGTAGAAGAACCCAAAACCCCCAGCTGCAAATTGAATTTGCTGAAGTAAATAAACTGACGAAGAGGGAAATATGAAACGACAGAAGAAAAAACGAGGAGGAAATGATAGAAAAAATACTGGGCCAGACCGGATCGACCAAAAAAATAAGTAAGGAGCTAAGCCAAGGGAAAACATGGATCCATGCATTAACAAACCCAGATCATACTAAGATACAAACAAGAGAAGGACTGCTCAAAGTCACTACAGATTTTTACTCAGAACTCTACAGCAGCAAGTTAAACAAAGAGAGTGAGCACTACCGGATCAAATAATAGAAAAGTGCAACGAATTCAGCAAGACAGTGTACATCGGTTTCGTGGATTATAAGAAAGCTTTTGACACAGTCGAACATAAACCAATGCTAGAAGCTCTGCGTCAACAAGGAGTGCAAGAGAAGTATGTAAAAATAATCAATATAATCTACAAACAGAGCAAGGCAAAAATAAGAACTGAGAAGGATGGGGCCCGTCTTCAATCTGGAAAGAAGTGTGCGACAGGGAGACCCTCTATCGCCAAATATCTTTAACTGCGTCCTCGAGTCTACCTTTAGAAAATTAAACTGGCACCGCTCTGGATATGGAATAAATATTGGAGGAAAGAAACTAACAAATTTAAGATTGCAGATGATGTCACCGTATTCGCAAAGAGTCTACCAGAGCTAAAAACGATGATAGAACAGCTGAGCACTAAGAGCAAGAAAGTAGGACTCGTGATAAACTACAAAAAGACCAACTTTATAACAAACGGAGAGATAGGACTTATAAGTGTAGAAGTGGAGGAGGTAACGTGCATAGAAGAAGCTGTGTATTTAGGCCAGACAATCTCTTTTAAAAGTAGCTTTGAAAAGGAAATCCAAAGAAGAATAAAAGCAGGATGGGGCAAATTCTGGTCTCTGTAACACATTCTTAAAAGCAAAAAACCTCTACACCTAAAACGCAAAGTATTCAACACATGCATATTACCTACTTTAACGTACGGGGCACAAACCTGGGCACTTACCAAAAATACAGAAAACAAATTACGAGTAACGCAATCAAAGATGGAGAGAAGTATGCTCGATATAAAAATCAAAGATAGCTTAGCGGAGATCAGGGAAAAACCAAAAACCGAAGACGCAGTAGCAAGATGCAGATATCTGAAATGGAACTATGCCGGGACCTAGCAAGGTCAGAGGAAAACAGATGGGCAAGCAGAACAACAAATTGGACTATAACAAGTAGCAGACCAAGAAAAAGATGAGAACACGAACTCGGTAGCACGGCAGGAAAAAACTGGAGAATCGTCGCACAAAATCGCAGCGTATGGAAAACCATGGGGAAAACCATGCCCGACAGCGGGATGTTGGCTCCTGAGAAAGTAGATTAATGGCGGCACAAACCATCGCGAGTCCTAATTTTTCCTGCTTGTGGTGATCAGATATTGGTCATCCGTGAAGGGAAATAATTTGCATTGTCTAATGTAGAGTTTGTTGATTTGGAATTTTTCGAAACTCTCCTACGCTTCAGCGGATAAAGGGACTTTGCATGGTTGTTACTCTTTGACGAAGGAAAAGCTGTGGCCTAGGTGCTGTTATGCTATTAGAGGTTGTCAATGCTGTATATTTGTTGTTAAATGTAGAAAGGCTCAGACGTGAGGTATGTGTTTAACAATTTTTTCTTACTCTAGAATGTGGTCACGGTAGTGGTTGTTTCTTTTAGCCTTTCTGGTATGTGCCTATTTAATCAAAGCCTAGTTCAGGAGTTTACGCTAGACTTGTACAAGCCAATGATTGTAGAGTGCAGATTCTGGATGTCCTATAGCTTTGGGCCCATGGGAATTTATTCGCCGAACATCTAGCATTTCCATTCATCTGTCTTCGAATCGTGCAATAGGGTATCGTCTGCTGAAAACTCATCGTTACTTAAGGTCACATTATACCAGTACTAATAAATACCTAGTGCTCTTCGATTTTGACTTATCGTACAGTGCTGCACATTTCATTGTAGCATCTACAGCTGGTAGTTTAGCTCCAGGTCGGTGTGTAGTAAATGTTTGAATATTTATCTGTAAATATTAATTTAAAGTTAGTTGTAAGAGGTAACAATATTTTCTTAGGCAGTAATTAGGGATTTGTAGATTCTGTATGTTTTTGTTACTTACCATGGTTGGAACTGTAAATTAAAAATACTTACTGTGCAAGTAATTGTTTAGAAACTTCAAAACACATTTAAACTGTGAGAAAACTGAACTTGTAAATTTGTAAACACGATAGGTAACCTCACTTGCAGTTATAACAAGTCAGTAGGCAATTTTTGTTTAGCTTTCATTCATACCTAATTCATACCATGGTACTTGGTTGGTAGCTGCGGAAGTTCAGTAGGGATTTAGATTTTTTTTTGGTAATCAATAATTATGAGAGTGAGTAATCTGCTTATCTAGGAAAACAGCCGAGCAAGTTGTCACAGTTACCAAACCATTAACATACAAAATTGGTGAACGTATAGTATTAATTTATTAATCATCGCAAGCGCTTGTAGGTGGGAATATTATAATACTGCTTATGAATCTTTTAAAGACATTTACTTAATTATGACATACAGAGTATCATTTTGTAGTTAGCTTGCGAACGCTAATACCGTGTGTTCAAAAAGTAATTATATAAGGGTTGGCCATGGAAAATAAAATTTCTGTCTTTGCATGCTTTAGAATTTAAACAAAAAAATATAATGTCACTTAAAATTTGAGATTCATTATTTTTCAGAAAACTAATATAAACGTTAATGCCTAACAAAGCGTAGGTAGGCACTTTACTGAATTTCCTTGAAGTCTTTTGTTTGTCTTGTACTTATAAAACTATAAATACTTAATTAATTAACAGAGGGGTTAATTACAAAAGTTAACTTGTTTACAAATTGAAGTATTTCTTAAATTAAACAATACAGGTATGTGCGAATGTTTGTTTGTTTTATTTCTGCGTCTTGAGAATTATTGAATATTTTGATAGTCTTCAATCTGAATATATTATATAATAAAATGGAAAAGATATTTTAATGGTTCAATTTGCTTGTTAACTCTAAAAAGAATAGATAATTATTATAAATATTTAATAATATAGTTGTAGGGTAGAGTAGGATTTTAAGAAATAATTGTTTGAACTTTAGATGAACTGTATTTATAATATTTTATTTTGTAACGAAACCTTATACTATATATTATGAAATTAAGCAAATAATGGTAAGACATAGATGTTAACCCTTACAAGTACATCACAACACTACTCTTTTCTGCCAAAAAAACAAGGATCAGGTTAACCATCTGCAAGTACCTGTCCCTGTGAAAATTGTAAAACTAAATTGGCACGGCTTGCACCGTCCGGTCTTAAGTAGCAATACGTAGAAATATGCCGAAAAAGTAGGGATTAGCTACCCAACAGGCGCCTATCGTATTTAAGACGGAACGTACCGCCACCTATTAAAGGTCCTCAATATCCTTTCATGATATGTGATTAAAATACTTAATTAAAATTAACAGCTATTAAATAATAAACTATTGTTATTGTAAGTTTGTGATGAAGTCTTTAATTGTTGCCCTCGATTGGCAGTACGCACAATTTTGCTGTCGCGCGTTTCACTACACCACTATTTGTTTTTATTGTCACCACACGCACAATGTTGTCCTTTTCTGGATGGAGCTGGACAGTTCTTCCTAAACGCCATTGAAGTGGTGGACGATTGTCATCGCGAATTAAGACCAACATGTGCAATCTGAAGTTGCAGTTGTGTAATATACTCCATTGACCAACGTTTCCAGAAATGTTGCCGTAACTGTTCAATTCGCTGCCATCTAGATAGTCGATTGATTTGTATTGATCTTATATCTGGTTCCAATGATGCAGTCAGTGGTGTACCT
This sequence comes from Ctenicera cuprea, assembly GCA_958336395.1. NCBI lineage: Eukaryota > Metazoa > Arthropoda > Insecta > Coleoptera > Elateridae > Ctenicera > Ctenicera cuprea. Next base: position 43,328,428 of record OY284489.1, on the reverse strand, counting down.
GTGAGGAAGTGTCCGCGGGTAAGAGCGGATAGGTCATTTGGATCATTAGTTAATTGGGTTAATGGACGTGAGTTAAGGATTGCCTCGATTTGTATATACATTTCCTCATATGTTGTTGACGCATTTCCAACAATACGACTAAGAAAATATTTTGTTGACTTCATACCGGCTTCCCAGATCCCCCCAAAATGAGGTGATCGAGCAGGTATAAAATGCCATGTGATGTTTAACTTGGCTGACTCATTAATTAACTTTGAATTTGCATCATCTGAGTTAAATATATGTTGAAGATTAATCAGCTCTCGTTGTGCTCCCTTAAATTTGGTAGCATTGTCACAAAAAACATTCAATGCATTACCGCGGCGTGAAATAAAACGTTTAAGAGCGTTCAAAAATGCTGTACAGGGCCGGCATAATCAATGCCGCAGTTTATAAAGGGCCAAGAAGGCTCTAGACGGCTAGCTGGGAGGTTTCCCATTATTTGTTCGTTGCCACGGATTGGTTTAACCCGGAAGCATTTAGTGCATTGGTGTATTACATGCCAGTATTTTTGACGTATGAATGCCAAAGTAGCTTGCTGACCGGCCGGCGGCGTGCAGATTATTTTCGTGTTCATGTCTTATCAAGAGTTTTGTTACATGATGCCTTGCTGATAAAATTATCGGATGTTTGACGTCATACGATAGGATAGAATTTTTAAGACGTCCCCCTATTCGTAATAAGCCACCCGGGTCAAGAAATGGACTAAGCTGCAGTAGATTGCTTCCTCTTTTTAATTGACGCCCACCTTTTAAATTGTTTATTTTAACCGCAAATTCCCGTTGTTGAATATATTGCAGGATCGCCTCTGTCGCGTATTGAAGTTCGCGACATGTTAAAACACCTACTTGTTAAACGAATGCAATAAGCCATAACTCGTTGTAATTTGTTGTAGTTAGAGTATTTTGTAAATAATGGCATTTCAGGCATTATTGTTGCAATTGAAATTACTCGTTTTTCTGGTGTAGAGCATGTATCGTGCTCTTGTACGAGATTTGGCCATTTATGGGAATCGCTCATTAACCAGATGGGCCCGTGCCACCATACATGACTTTGTATTAAATTTTCCAGAGTTACTCCCTTGGAAATGAGATCAGCTGGATTTTCTTTGGATTGTATGTAATTCCAGTTACTGACATCAGTTAAATTTTGAATTTCGGTAACCCGATTGGAAACAAATGTTTTCCAGTTAGAAGAATGTGCTGATAGCCAAGCCAACACTATCGTGGAAACAGTCCAGTAACAATGTTGATTAATTGAAATGTGTAATGAATTTTTAATTTTGTCTACTAAACTAGAAGTAATAGCGCGCTGCACAATTCAAGACGCGATATAGTTAAAGCCTTTAACGGTGCCACCCGCGATTTGGCGCTGCTAAGTTAACCGTAAATGTATCGTTTGGATAAACAGTGCATATACAGGGTGAATAAAAAGTAAGGAACATCGATGCTACAGCCTTAAATAATAACTTTACGAAAAAAAGTTTCTAACAAAAGTTTCCTTCCTATCAAGTTTTTTGCTACAATTTGGGGTTTTTCATTTTTTTTCAATTGTCATATGTTTTAGCTATGACGTCATCGATGTCACTGGCAACATTTTTCATCAGGTACACTTATTGCAAGATAAACAAACCACAATAGTAGGAAATTGTTTGAAAATGTTTAAAATTTAACAAATGTAAATTTGTAATGTCAATTCGGTGACAGTTAGCATTAATAAGTGATTAAAATTTAGTCTGTGTCCTGTTTTCAATACGAATTTCTAATCATGGTACGTTTAACAGAAACTGAACGTATCGAAATTTTGATGATGATCGGGTACGGTGATAACAAGAGAACTCACGACGATGTGCGCGCTTTATTTAATACTGTACATCCAAATCGTGAACCTGTTACGCGGTCCACTGTAACCAAAATTAATAGAAAATTTAGAGAAACGGGCCACGTCAAAGATTTGGATAAAATGGGCCGTCCAAACATAGCAAAAGGCGATAAAATGTTGGACATTGTGCTTACAGTTTCCGAAAATCCTCATACTTCAACTCGACAATTAGCCCTGGACAATAATGTTAGTCAAGGAACGATACTGAATATTTTACATACAGAAAAATTTCATCCTTATAAGGTTAAACTTGTTCAAGAATTATCAGACGATGATTTTGATAGGAGAATTCAGTTTTGTGAAGAAATGATGGACAGGTGCAATAACGACCCACAGTTTGTGAATTCTATTATCTTCTCCGACGAAGCCACATTTTCTTTAAATGGAGCTGTAAATCGGCACAATTCCCGTTATTGGTCGCGACATAACCCACATTGGATGGAAGAATTACACCCACGGTATCCACAAAAGTAAACGTGTGGGTGGGAATTACAGGACACAGAATTCTTAGTCCTTTTTTTCTTTGATGGCACATTAAATGCTGATCGGTATTTGGGTTTTTTGAGGTTGGAACTTGTTCCTGCGTTAGCTGTTTTATTTCCAAATGCAGAAAATCTGGACACGCCGAACGATAGAATTTGGTTGCTCCATCTCATTATGGCATTCATGTTCGTTAATATTTAGATGTAATTTTTACAAATACGTGGATAGGAAGAAGAGGACATATTGAGTAGCCAGCGCGATCTCCGGATCTAAACCCGCTTGACTTCTTTTTATGGGGCCATCTTAAAAGTAGGTACAGTGTATACAAACAGACCAGACAATTTGAAAAATCTAAAAATTCGTATCCACGAGCATATACGAGCAATATCACCTGCTACAGTTTAAAATGCAGTTCGAGGATTTTCTTATCGTATTGCCCACTGTCAGGCAGTGAATGGCGAACAATTTGAACATTTGCTTTCTTAAATTGATGTTAAATATGATTTAAAACTAGTTTACTAATTTGTGGACCTGCTATTGTCGTTTGTTTATCTTGCAATAAGTGTACCTGATGAAAAATATTGCCAGTGACAAAAATAAATGTTTATCGTGATTTTTCTTGCAATTTTTATTATACAACTGTATGATATTAATACATAGCTGTATAGAGAATGAAAAGCACTAACTGGTCATGCCATAAAAAGTAAAGGTTGCCATTAAAAAAAAATGTCGATGACGTCATAGCTAAAACATATGACAATTGAAAAAAAATGAAAAACGCCAAATTGTGGCAAAAAACTTGATAGGAAACTTTTGTTAGAAATCTTTTTTCGTAAAGTTATTATTTAAGGCTGTAGCATTGATGTTCCTTACTTTTTATTTACCCTGTATAAAACAGCAGTCAGACCATTGATGACCTATGCAGCGGACACCAGGGCTGACACTACCAGAACAGCACAGCTATTAAGATCTGTAGAAATGAGAACTATACGAACTATACAAAGAAAAACGCTACGAGATAGAATAAAATATGAAAAACTGAGGTAAATATTCAACGTACAGGATGTAGCGCAATGAATAAGAATCAGAAGAAAAAATTGGAATGAACACGTCACCAGAATGGAAGATAACCGGTTAGCAAAGAGAGTAAGACAAGAACGGCCCGGGGGGAAACAAGCACAGGGCTGACCACCTAAAAGATGGAGAGACTGCTGTACTTCTACCATCCTATCCTTTGTAATTTATAGGGTGTCAATTTGAAAACGTACAATGCGTTATATTTCTGGAAGTAAATAAGGTATTGAAACTTTCTAGAAACCGTTTCTACAAGATGGAGGCGGAATCATCATGACTCATAAAGTAACCTTCCCCATTCCTTAAGCTCTAGCTATCCCAATAAAAAAATTGCAAATGGTACACCCACCTTGTGATACCTCATTGAAAAGCTCTTAAAAAAATGCAATTCAATAGTAGCAAACATTTTTTTACCGTTTCTGAAAAATTAAGAAATAAAACTCAAAAGCTTTAGAACCAATTATTTTAATTCAAATTAAAAGTATTAGATTAAATGTTCAAAATGATTTCCATTATTCTCTAGGCAATAGCAATGTCTACTCTCAAATTCTCTCCGAACATTTTGGAAGGTTTGGCACGGAATCAGTGTTGCCAACCCTATTACTATAGTAATAGATCTATTACTTTATGACTGCTTCTATTACGCTATTACTCCCGAAGCAAAATCTATTACGTTTTACAATTTTTATTACTTTTCTATTACGTTTCAAAACAATACTAATTTTTTGTTTTTATCAATTTACGTAGATAAAAATATTTAATTTACCACCGAATACAGAATTAGGTAGTTATTTCAACATCTTCAAGTTTGACGGTTGGCTTTATTCGTGACCGTGAACGGTCAACCTCAACGTGTTGTATATAAGCTGCATTCGGTAAACACCGCTAACAGTTTCGCGATTGCGATTATTAGCATCTCACTTCCACCCGCGCCGATGGTTATTATCGATCTCTTTCCGCCAGCAAAACGAGTTGGTAGAGGTACATTACCGAACGCGGCCATAGATGGTATTGGTGTTTATTTTATTGTTTGACGTTTAACCAGAGTTTGAAATTTTGAATGACGTTTATCAGCACTCAGCAGAGCAAGGGAGTGTCATGTCCTCTATCCTCTTAGTTAATATTCTTTGTTCTGTGTCGTGTGTAGAAAGAAAATAGAAATGTAGAATAGACAAGTAAGTACTTATCCCTTAAATAATATATTAAACTATAATAATACCATTCCTTCCTTTATTATTTTTTTAATTTACATATTAATACGATTATTATTTAACTGTAATCAATCGATTTAAGGTTTTTACAGTTCGGAACGCCGTTAAAGAAAAGGCCGAATTCGCCGGCAGCCGTGCCGTCTACGTCCGCCCAGACTGCCGTTCAAGAAAAAGAGGTACTTGAGGTACAAGAAGACGTTTCCGTTTCTACCTGTAATACCAACACCGATACCATTGATCTCAGGGAAGACGGTGATATAAATCGTACTCCGCCAAAAAAATTACAAAAAAAGTCATACAAACAGAAGTATAACAAAGAATGGGAGAATAAATATGAATGGCTCACCAAAAACAATAAAAAAGCATATTGTCAATTTTGCCTAAAACATATGGGGGTGGAACACATATACAGCGTCATGAAGATTCTGCAGGTATTAATTTTGTTTATAATAAAATGTTTCATTTTATAATTTTTTGCAATTGACAAAATTTTGGAATATAATATATTTTAAATTGGAATATTTGCCAAAGAAATAATTTAGAATTATTTATAAATTTAATTTTCTTACCTATTCTTGTTATTGCATATTGCAGGACACATTAAAAGATTTAATGCTGCTAAAAAAGTGCGAACATTGAAAGTGTTATTAATTTTGAAAATAACGAAAAAAGAACATTAGATAAAAAAACTAAAGAAGCAGAACTAAAATTATGTGGTTTTATAGCAGAACACAACTTGCCTATGAGAACAATGGATCATTTAACACCGTTATTAAAATCAATTTTTCCTGATTCTGCAATAGCTAAAAATCTTGCAGGGGGCAGGACTAAAACCACAGGAATTTTGTTAAATGTTTACAAAACGAGAGTTTTGCAGAGATAATTAAGGATATGCAGAAATATCCATTTTCTTTAATTATTGATGAAACAACAGACGTTTCTGTATCGAAATCATTGGCAGTTGTGGTTCGATATTGCAAAAACGATTGCATTGTAAATGATAAATTCTTAACTCTATTAGAGGTACATTCTGGCACTGCAGAGGATCTATATAAAAACTTGTGATGCTTTATTAAGCAGTAAAGAGTTGCTTAGAGGAAGTACTTGTTTTGATTGGAAACCAAGTGACAATTTATTAAAACAGAAGTGGTGGAAAGTAAATAATAATAATAACAAAGTTGAAGAGCAGCTTATGGATCAAACAGCGGAAGATGAATGTGGATATGTTAGATTACCTGAAAAAATCTTGGTTTAATATTTGTATGTTATACATTCCCTACTGAAAATCACCTCAGTTGCCTCATAAAACCTCATACAAAATGAACCTGGTTGTTTCAAAAACCGCATAAAACCACATACAACCTGATGAAAACATTATCAGGTTATATGAGGTTTCTATATATATTTTCAGTAGGGTTTACTTAGGCGAACATTTATATTTTTTTACCCAACAATTTCTACTTGTTCCTACAAATGTGCTTATTTTTGTAGTTAATGTTGGTTTTTATAAAACAGAATTATATTTTTTGTGTGTATGTTATACATTTACTTAGGCCAACATTTATATTTTTTTACACAACAATTTCTACTTGTTCTTACGAATGTGCTTATTTTTGTAGTTAATGTTGGTTTTTATAAAAAATAATTATATTTTTTAAGTTACGTTATAACCTAATCTTGGATGTTGAAAACAAAAAAGTCTTTAGCTGTACAGTCTTGTGTTATTAAAGTTATACAAAACAAAACAGAATAATTTTTAAGTTACCTTTCGTGTTTATTATTTTAATTCCCAAAAGGTCGAAATTTTTATGTTTATGTTTAAGAAGTAACGGAGCTGTGCTCCGGTGATGTGGTGTTGTATAATAAAGGACTAATTTAATATTATCTTGTACAATTTATTGAACTTTGCTTCGCATTTCCCATGTGATTAATTAATTGGACTGATCGTTTGCTTAAGCAGGCGGAAGATCAAAAATCAATTTAAGTCTAACCTAAAAAACTGATGATTTTGACGAATTCGAGCAGTATTTACATTATTAATTATTATTATTAATCTATTACCTAAACTGCCAAATCTATTACTATTTTTTTTACTTTCTATTACTGAAAAATATCTAGAGTTGGCAACACTGCACGGAATAGCTCGGCACTCCTATACTATCTGTTGTCGCAGTTGTACAATGGACTAAGGCTGAGTTTTGTAGACAATAGATGAATAGAAAACAAAATTCGATTTTGTGACTGTGCTGTGGCATTTTATTTGCCTTTCAGTTTCACTGTATCATGTTGCTGTATTTCTATTTAAAGCTCACTCTACGAGTACGTGCCTTTTAATGCATAAAACAATAACAATTTCTGAAGTTATTTATTTCCAAACAGTCGGGTATTTATGTATGACCAGATTTTTGCGTCTAAATTCCAACTTCGACTAACACACCATTTCGGGAAATTTGGAATGAATACCGACAATAACAAGTTTCTCTAAAAAATCTGGTAATTAAAAATAGTAGAAAAATTCACTGTATACTTATACATACCTGAAATCTACAGAGATTCCTCTGCATTAAATACTATTTTACCACAAAATTACTTAACATACCTATTTATTCCTTGAACCCAAAGATTAGGGAGGGTCAAGATGGGAAACGCAGCAACTAGATCTAAAGTAGCGCCATCTATTGCTTCAGATGTAATCGTGCAAAGAGATCGGTAACAACAGAAAGTAGAAATCTAATATTCTAAAAATGTGCTAAACGTCAAATATGTGTGTTTACTGTTTGGTTGGCGCACGCGGGTTTATTATTTGATTTCGTTATTAGCATAAAGCATATTGCTGTAGTGTTTGTTGAAGTTGTGTGAATTGTTAATTCGATTTCCGTTTTTGAGTGTTTTTAAACGGCAATTTTTATTGCTAATCATGAGTCACGGTTCCTACTGCATTGTCAATGACTGTAACAATAACAAAAAGGAGCATCAAAAAGCATCTTTTACTCTTCCAAAAAGTGCGGAAGCGTAAGTAAAAACTTCAATGTGTTTTTATGATATATTATTAAATTTGGTGATGTTTACAGGGCTAAAAAATGGGTTCAATTTAGTGGACGCAATGATCTGTTGGTGGCCGATTCGTATTTAAAGAAAAGCTACAGGGTTTGTTGTGATCATTTTTTACCTGAACAACTCAAGTTCACATATCCCAGAAAACTACTAAAACCAGATTCGTTTTTATTGTTATTTATAAAAATGAGATGTCACTGGGCAGTGCGGTTAGAAAATCGAAACAAGGAAAAAAAGGTGTACACTAAAAATCAAAAATTGAAAAATATTTCACACGAATAAGCCAAAGATTAGGGAGGTAATCTTTGGAATAAGCTATCTGCTTTACTTGTATATGCATTTTAATAAAACATTTCCTATGTTAATGTATTTTGTATTTCAGTTTAGTTACTAGATTCGTATTTTGAATTTATTTACTTTAATGTGCCTAGATTCGATATTGGAAATTTTAAATTTGCCGCCAACATGCATCTGAAAATTTAAATTTGGCGGCTTCCAGTAACTGTCTGCTACGCCATCTAGTATCTCAGATGTTTAAAAATGTCTCCAAACTTGTGGTCGGTATTGGCCACACACTTCTTACCGACGTTTCCCATCTTAACCCTCTCTAATCTTTGCTTGAACCAATACAAATCATTTTCAATGAAATTAAAGAGCAATTTCCGAAAACTTTATTTTTACTGCGTTTCCTAGAAAATTTTACCCCACCCGACCCAACCTATCACATAAACGCCTACCCACCTATTGGCATGGGGTAAGCCTGTAGTAATCCAGGATCGACCTTCGAGTCAGCTCCATGTCAGATGATGATGATGATGATGACTAGGGATATGATATTAACGAAATATTATTTACACCTATACACATTTTTTAAATTTTAAAATTGCTCTGCTGCTTTGTATTTGTAAAAGCTTCTTCTAACGACGCATGATCAAATGAGCACACTCCAATTGCAGAGTTTGGGAGTAGGTTGTATTTTTTAAAAAATGTTTATTGGTCCTGTAGGAATTTCCAACATTAATATTTTTACCCATTAGCATAATGCAGAAGTAGCGGAAGTAGGTAAGTACTTAGTTATATTTTACATCAAAGTTTAAAGTTCTTGAAAAAAAAGTAAGCAATAAATACAGGTATAGGAAATAATTAACACTTTTAATTCCTCCAGAATATCGAAAATGCTTTTAAGATAGCTAAAACTTTTATAGAAAAGCATGTAAAATACCAAAAAAAAGTGTAAAACGTGCAATAAAATCCAAATTTTCCAAAATATGTATGCATTTACAAAAAACTCTAAAATATGCATTTATGTGCAGTTTCAAATATCACACATGTAGTTCACATGTTGATGAATCATGCATAAATTTAACTCTGCATATGTCTACTACCAGCAAGGAAAACATGCAAATGCATAAACATGCTATCGCTAATCCAAAGGTTACTATAGGAGGCTTTGCCTAATCATGACATTATCATCCCATCCCAACTAGTAGTCTAAGAGTAGAATAATAAAATATACTTTCCAGTTTTTTGTATTTTATATACAGGTAATCATTTAATGTAAAATAAATCTTTAAAGCCGGAATTCAGAGGCGATCTGATTATAAAACAGTGTGAACACAAGACCGCGTATACCAGGAATCTGAACTCCGTGAATTATTATTGCGAATCGAATAATAGTCTAGTCGCCTGCCGAAAAATTCCAAGTGAGCTGAAATTTTGCATACACTTTTATTTTGACATTACAAATAATGGCTCAAAAGTCCCCATCGATATCGCGCTTGCGTTTTCAGTTATTCAAGGTCAAAGGTCACAGAAATCAGTTTTTTGCAAGTATCTCGCTTCCTATGGGTCGTATGACTTTTTAGTTATTACAAAAAATGAAGGCTAGGAAATTCTCTACAAAAAAGGTTATATAGATTTTTTCGGCAGATGCTGCTTTTTTTCTGCTTAATGTAACTGGACTATAAGATTTATCAAAAAAAGATTAAAAATCTTGAACAAAAATTGAAGGTTGTTGAAGCTGCAGTACGACGTCTGTTAATAAGTAACAGTAGAATGAAAAGACAATTGCAAGAAAAGCGGTCAACAGTAATTCATAATCCTAAACTACAGAATAATAGTGGTCCAATTGATAATGTTATTCAGCATATTGATCCAATTGATAATGCGACTATTGTAACAAATGGTGAGCAAAGTCCAGCGCGAAATCGCAAAAGCGAAATTCCCACAACTGGAAAAAACCCTAACGAAAAAGAGCTTAATCGCCACACCTCACATATTACGGAAAAAGCAAAAATATTAATCGTCGCTGACAGCCGTGGAAGAAATATTTCGAGCATTCTGCAAAATCTACTAGGCGATAAATATGAAATCATGTGTTTCTTTAAACCGAATGCCTCGTTTCAATCTGTAGTAGCAAACATTGGTTCATTAACAAGTGGATTCACAAAAACTGATTTTGTCATTATTATGGGAGGATCAAACAATGCTATAAAAGGATTGCCAATAAACAACATTGCAAAGGAAACAACAAACTTGGTAAAACATACGAACTCAATTTTCATATCAGTGCCGTACTGGTATCCTCGCGCTGTTCTAAACAATCTTATCTATCAATTAAATTGTGAACTATTTAATCAAATCAAAAACTCCTCGTCCATCTTGTGTGACATTAACAGTGTAGTTCTGAAAAATGATTTTAGTGAACATGGTCTGCATTTAAATAAGTTAGGCAAATACAAACTATGCAGAAAATTAACGGATTTTATCATAAATAGACGGCAGTTCAACGAAAATACACAAAAAATAAATTTTATCAATTTTAACAACTTAATGGACGTAAATTTAAGTGGAAATATATTGCCAGAACCATTCAAACAAATAATTAATACTTCAAAACTGTACCCCAAGCTTTTTTGAATGTAAGTAATCATACATATGATATTCTTTGTTTAACAGAACATCATTTAAAACACGACGAAACGTCTTTTATCAACATAAAAATTTTTATAGTAGCTTCGAGCTGTTGCGGGCAAACTTATCAGTCAGGGGGGGCTATGATCTGTGTTGGGCCACACATCGCCTGTATCTCAAGGAATGACATAGTCGGGCTATCAATAGAAATTCACTGCGAGATTGCTGCTATTGAGATAAAAAATGAAAATTTAATTATCGTAAGTATATACAGATCTCCGTCAGGACTTTTTGATATTTTCCTTGATGTCTTTGAAAAGCTATTGAAAAAATGCGAAGTGTTAAATAAGAAAATTATCATAAACGGTGATTTTAACATAAAATTTAACCATGTATATGACAAGTGTAACGTTAAGTTTAGAGATATATTATCTTCTTATAATTTGCATGCTAAAATAAACGAATCGACTAGGGGTAAAAATCGCCTTGATAACGTCATTACAAACTTAAAAGAAAACTATATATCATACGTATTAAAACCAAATTTATCTGACCACGATGCAGTCTGCATCAATTTGGAGCTGCGTGAAGTACAAGAAACAGTAGATAAGAACTTTAGACATAGGCCAATAAGTAACCAAGGGTGCTTCAGGTTATTTACTCTTTTACGCAATGTAAATTTTGATTTTGTAGATACCATAAACATGCCAATAAATGATAAATGTGACAAGTTCGTCAATTTAATTTATAGCAATATATCTTTGGCATTTCTTTTAGTTGTTAAAAAAGCAAACAAAGTAAATAGGATAGGTAATCTAAAATGGTTTGACGATAACCTCCGCCATTTAAGAGAAACATTAAATCTTATCACTGAAGCATATGCAATTAGACCTACCAATGAACTTCGTCTTATAAAAAATAATTTTCGATCACAATATAGAAAAGCGTTACAAGCAGCAAAAAAAATGCAAATACTGACTATATTTTAAATTCAAAAAATAGGTCGAAAGCGTATTGGCAGGTAATAAATAAAAGTAAGAGCCAAAATAAAATTCATATTTCTGATACCCTGTCGGCAGAAGAATTCAACAACTATTTTATTAATGTGACTGAGGATATCGTCAAAAACATACAATCAACTTGCCCCTCTGTTGAGGAATATTTAAACTTTGATATCAATTGGACTTCGGGGTTTGCCTTCAAGGAGATTTCGTAAGTTCAGGTTAGAGATGTAGTTAAACTAATAAAACATAAAATTTCGTTGGATATTTACGATATGAATATTGACATTATCAAATATATTTTGGATTTAATTATTTCTCCTTTTTCTACATTACTAAACGAGTCTATAAGATGTGGTGTATTTACAAATTGTTTGAAAAAATCTAGAGTTATTCCAGTTTATAAAAAAGGGCCTTACGAAAACATTGAAAACTATAGACCAATTTCCATAATTCCAGTGCTGTCAAAAATACTTGAACTTTAAAAAATCAGATATGTGAGTACTTTAAAGCCAATCTACTGCTAAATGACAACCAATATGGTTTTAGACCAAATAGATCTACTTCTTTAGCCATTTTAAGCTTAATTGCATCTATTGTAAATGGATTTCAAGAAAAAGATAAAATGTGTGCATTATTTTTTGATTTGAGCCGAGCGTTTGATTGCGTAAATCATGATATCTTGATAAAAAATTTGAAAAAGTATGGCTTTAAAAACACAAGTTTGAATCTAATAAGTTCATAAATGATATAGTGGCGTCGGTGCCGGAAACGACCCTTGTTCAGTATGCTGATGACACAACAACCTTAAGCAAATGTAAAAATAACTCTGAATTACAACGCCGTGTGGCGCAAACAAAATCTGCCCTAAGCAAATGGTTTGCTGCAAATGATCTTTTAATGAATGAAAATAAGACAAAGGAATTGTTTTTCTCAACCACTGATGATACAGGAAATGCTGTAAAATTTTTAGGTATAACACTCGACTCTAAATTAAATTGGCAGCAGCACGTCGAGTTTTTGTCAAGAAAAAAATCAAAAAATTTATTTTTACTGCGCAATTTAGTACAAATAGTTCCTAAAAGTGTATCAGTAGCAGCTTATTTCGGAGTAATTCATTCTTTAATATGCGGTGCTTGCTTGGGGACACTCCTTTCATTCCGAAAGAATTTTTGGATTGTAGAGAAAAGCACTACGACTTATATGTAATTTAAATTATCGAGAAGATGTGAGAGATAAATTTAAAAATCTGCAAATTCTTACTCTGCCTTGCATTTATATAAAGGAATGTCTCTTGTTCGCTAAAATAAATGTAAAGGAGTACATCCAAGTAAACCAATTGCACAATTATCAGACAAGACATAATGATGATTTACGGCTTGATTTCCTTAGAATACAGAGATGTCGGTTTAGCAAGAATTACTACGCCCCCTTACTGTTCAATAAGTTGCCTGCAGAAGTCAGAAACCTGCCCGTGATTAAATTTAAGAGGGAGATAAAAAAACATCTGCTTCAAAAAGCTTACTACAGCCTTCAAGAGTTTATAGATTCGGAAATAATATTGTAATTTTTGATATAGTGGTTTTCCTACGAATATGTATCTCTGTTTTTGTATTGTATATACAAATACATATATATTAAGTATTTGGTAATTTGTATATATATATATTTATATGTATGTGTATGTGTATATATGTATATGTATGTTATATACGATATGTTGACGTTGTAAAAGGCATTATGTATGCTTGTACTACATTAAATAAATTCAAATTCAAATAAGTACCGAATTATAGCAGCATAAACAAGATAATTTTCTGGTAGTCTTTGGTTTCCAAAAATATATAGCTAGTGCATTGTTTTTTGTTAATAGTTATAAAATTAATATATTCATTATTATCATAATAACAATTACTGGTGTTACCCCAGCGCACAATGCACTGACAGACTGAGCGTTGACTGAGCCGGCTAAATGCTAAGTCACGTGATGCATTAGTTCCATGAGGAGACGCGGCGTTAGTGTAGATGTCGCCTCAAGTGAAGCGCGTCTAGCAGACTTTCATATATATTATAAATTAAAATAATTATTATTGAAAAATCGACGTAGAATAAAAATATTAAAATGTTTCATGTTCCATCTGAGGATAGAGACCTTTCATTGAAAAAAAATGGTAGGATGACAAAATGGAAGCCACATACGAGACCAAGGGGGAGGCCAAAAGTACGCTGGGAAGAACAAGTAGTGGAAGACTTAATAAGAATGAGAGTCAAAGGATGGGGTGAGAAAATGAGAAACAGAAGAGAATGGAAAATAATTATGAAGAAAGCAGCAAAACACATCAACCTATAAGAGAGAGAGCAAAAAAAAGAACAGAAGTGTAATGAAGATAGTGTAGTGTAGTGGAGTGACGCACCACCAACACTGAAACAGTCAGAAGAGCCCCTTAGGGGCGGCTCCAATTCCTACGGGAATGTATAGCCTTTAATAATAATGCAAAATATGCATCTCCGATTTTTCCAGTTGCAGGGGCTCTATAATGCGACTAATGTTTACGTTTACATTAATTATTTCAATATGAACAGAAACAGCTTTGAATAATTTTTCAGATCTACAAAATAATACCATTTAGAGTTTTTTCGCTAAAATGAAAATATTCCCTTATAAATATTGCTACCCCGCAGCCTTGGATTTCTTTTCTACAGTAAAAACTAGCGTTATTATATTTATGAATCTTGATCATCCCGGCTTTTTTAATCTGTAAGCCACGTTTCACTAAGCCAAATAACTTTAGGATACCCTAAAGAAAAAAAAGTACATTAAACACATCGACCTTGTTTCTTAAGCTCCGTATATTTAAGTTTAATATGGAACATGAGAAATGTCATCGTCGGGGTGCGATTATTACAACATTACTGATTCTAATCAAAGACCACCTGGACATTTTTTAAAACACTTCGCAATGGTAATTGTAAAACTGCTCTAATAAATTACTTCCGTAGTTCGTGGGAACGTGACGACTGTTCTTTACATAAAATTAATTGTTCACTTCAGCTGTTGATGGAGGTAGGCCGCTTGTCGAATAATACGCAAAAATTAATATACATACTGTATAAGATGTTAAAGATGAGGAAATGAGAATTGTTTATCTACTTAACTGTTGATTAATATTTCGACGATGAAGTTTAATTTTTCAGTTTATCTTATTTTGTCCACGTGAAATATAATTTTCAATATCTTAAAAACTGTTTTTTTTAAGAATTAATCGTTTGTCAAATATAAAACGTTTTAGTATTTCAGCATATATGTAGTTTATTGTGTTTGGTTTAATGCAATTGTTAGAAAATAAAGATGTGTAGCTAAAACAATTAGAAATTGTTATTAAAAAATCAATATTTATTGAGTAAAGCCAGAGCCTGTGCTATAATTCTTTCGCGCCTATAATAGTATATTAAAACACAAGTTGCATAAGACATTGTCTTAACGTACGAGTCCAATATTGAAAAACGAGAGAGCGTAGCGACCAAGTTTTTCAATGGACGGGTGCGTCAAGACGCCTTATGAAACGAGTTTTTTATACTATTTTTTCTATTAAGGAGAATTAATGAAAAAACGTTATAAAAATTGCTGCGATTAAATTTGGTAAATTTAGTATATATATGTAGGCAGCAAGTTCAAATTCCTGCCATCAAATTTGGTAAATTTAGTATGTATATGTTGGCATACATACTAAATTTACCAAATTTGATCATGAATATATCATGAATACCAATCTTTGTTGGTGAAATTTTACAAAAAACAATGCGTTAAAAGACTTTCTTAAAACACTGTTTTTTAGCTTAAACAGTGCTTTAAGAATAACCTTAAAAAACCGAAATAGAAAAAGTTATTTATATCTTTTTTCAACCAACTCTAGCGTGTATCGATGACTCTCGCTTGCACCCACAGTGTCGCGCGGCACGAATTATTTTCTTTCAACTCTAGAAGCGTCTGCCGCCATGAAGGCCCCACCTAAAATCGTCTGCCATGGAATATTTGACATCTTCATAAAAAACGGAAACGCTTCGCGCGCCGCGCCCGAGTTTTGGCCACCACTTATGGCCGACAGACGGCTCGTTTTATAAATAGTTTTCTATCCTCTTTCACTCTGTATAGTCAAAAATTTTTGTACTTTATGGTTTAGTATCGATGCACGCTGGCTCCCGGACTATTGTACACGACGGGTGCATATTTTAGCCCGATTTGAAATACAAACGCCCTAAAAATGTAAATATAATTTTAAGTGTTGTAAATCTAAAATCATCAATTATGCTCTCCTGCTTTACCTGCCATTTTGTATTTTTTGAGCGTCTTTATCGTTTTTTCCAATGTGTATTTTTTAATTAACTTTTTCCTCGTATTTGGTAGTTCCCTAGGCTAGGCGATCCTCCTACTAGGGGTGCTGATGTACATTGTACATGGCACGTTTACTGGATTTGCCATTCCTGAAACTATACTCAATCGATTGGGGACAACATGAAGCCATCGGTTGTAAAACACAGGCTTTGGAAGATACTGTGGAATGAAGTGGGTTAGAAAATTCGACAAACATAATGTTTTCTAGTAAAAGCTGTAACAGCTTTATTACTTTCCTATACCTACTTTCAGTATAGGGAAGTATTGATTTCAGGCAAAATTTCAAAGTTGAGATTTTAACGGAAATAGTCGGGGGGGGGGGGTCCATGGACCCCAAAAAAGTAATTTTAAAAAAATGTCTGTCTGTGGGTGGGTGGGTGTGTTACGCTCCATATCTCCGGAACGGCTGGACCGATTTTGATGTGCTTTGGAATGAGGGGGTATATCAAAAATTCACCGAGAAAATAAGCTTTTAGAAAGAAACCGAAACCGGAAGCGGAAGTTAGACATGTTTTTTTGGTAGCATTTTTTTCTGAAACTGAATTTTGGAAATTTTAATAGTGGAGATTAAAGAATGAAAAATCAAACAATTATTTACCGAACTCTCTAGCTTTAAAATGGCGGCCGCTACGAATTTTTGAACATTTCGACTTTAACGCCCATTTACTCAAAAATCAGTTATCTGATTGGAATCAACTACATCTTGTTTGGTAACCCTTCAAGGGTACTATACCATGAACTATAATTAATTTTGAAAATATAAAAACGATCGCAATGACATCACTCCAAAAGTTTGGAATTTTTCAAATAAATATTTCTCAAAAATGCCCACACGTTTTTGTTTAAACTTTTTAAGCATTAAAGAAGGCCTTAGGACAAATCAAACGATTTTTTACCGAACTCTCTAGCTTTAAAATGGCGGCCGCTACGAATTTTTGAACATTTCGATTTTAACGCTCATTTACTCAAAAACCAGTTATCTGATTGGAATCAACTACATCTTGTTTGGTAGCCCTTCAATGGTACTATACCATGAAATATAATTAATTTTGAAAATATAAAAGCGATCGCAATGACATCACTCCGAAATTTTGGAATTTTTCAAAAAAATATTTCTCAAAACTGCCCACACGTTTTTGTTTAAACTTTTTAAGCATTAAAGAAGGCCTTAGGACAAATCAAACGATTTTTTACCGAACTCTCTAGCTTTAAAATGGCGGCCGCTACGAATTTTTGAACATTTCGACTTTAATGCTCATTTACTCAAAAACCAGATATCTGATTTGAATCAACTACATCTTGTTTGGTAGCCCTTCAAGGGTACTATACCATGAAATATAATTAATTTTGAAAATATGAAAACGATCGCAATGACATCACTCCAAAAGTTTGGAATTTTTCAAATAAATATTTCTCAAAAACTGCCCACACGTTTTTGTTTAAACTTTTTAAGCTGATAGATCTGGGAATCTTCTACAATTTGTTTTTTTGCGCATTGCTATAATTCACTGTGACGCCCTCTATGAATTTTTGAAAATTGAAAATTGGTACCCTTTTATTTATTTAACGGGGGTCAATAAAATATTTCTGTTAAAACAATATAGCTCATCATTGATAGCAAAATCCGAATATCATAATATTTTTTTGATACTTTAATATTTAGGGGGGCTACTGTTCCCCCTCCCCCCCAAAATTTTCGCTACAAAATTTAAAAATTGATTTCTTCTTTTGTTTGCTCTAGGAGAATCTTTTTACAAAAAATCAAAAAATCGAATTTTTTGCCGCTTAATAATCTTTTTGTCCTTTGAAGAATTTCACATACTTTCTACAGCAGTCGTATTCTTGTACTAGTCGTTTAATGTTCAGTGTAGGCTAACTTTTTTATTTTAATAGATAGACTCGCAAACCCAAGAGCAAAGTTGTAGGGCAAATTCTTTTAGATTGTTTTTAAGAGAAAAACTTGAGTTTTCAATTTTAATATGGCGGCCACGGTAAAAAATAACTTTTTTTTAACGGAAACGTGGCATTTTGGCTTTAAAATCAGAAAGGTTTTGAAATTCTAAATACAAATTAATAAGAGTAATTTCTTGCTAAAAATAATACTTCTCGAGTTATTAATATATTTTCAAATATCAATTTCCGCGCTTCCGTTGATTCAGTCCGAATATTTTACCCAACCTTATGCTTGCAGCGCAGCGGTCGGTCTTTCTTCATCCGCTTCAAGATGTTACAACTTATAAAAACTATTTACTTTAACTAGTCGTCTCTAGACAGGTGTATATCGAAAGTGTTGGAAAATATAAAACAATGTATTTAAATGTATAGGAAAGTCCAGGCGAAGTGTTTCGCTCATTTTTAAAGCTAGGAACACGTTCTATAGCTTTCTGAACGCAAAATCAAATGTACTTTTCAGAAAAAAATAAGTTTCCGCAACAAACAATCAAAAATGAGTTGCTTTTTCTAGTACCAAAGTTAGATAAAGGGGAAAAATTTCTTTTTTAGCATTGCCTCTTTCTTTCTCTTTTTAGACCATTTCTAGTGAGAAATCTTTTTTTATACGATTCGGTTTCTCGAAAAATTCTAAGTCTGGAATGGTACTATTGTCATTATAGTTTCAGAAGTAAAGAAATTAAAAGAATCGTGTTGTTTTTTTTGTTTGAAAATATTAATTTTTTTTGATCGTTTTTTATGTAGCTCGCTAACTTTAGCATTTGGTCTCGTCTTACAGTGCCACACCCTATTAGGGGCGTTGGCTACCTCTCTCCTATGTCTGTGTTTGGTGCGCGGCGATAGATAATTTGCACAGACAGATATACGGGACCTACAGTTTAACGTGGGCTCCGAACCACAGGAAGTGCATGCACTTCTTCTCCAGAGAGGTTTTCCTGGAGAAAAATCCGCCTCGCTGGTTTCCCGTTTTGGTCTCTAAAGTCGCTAATTTACGAGCTTTGATTCACCACATTTTTGAAATTTCACGTTATTCAATCCGTCTGTATCTTTTTGTTATCCTTAAGTTGGTATATCCATCGATTTTGACCTAACATGGGCGTACTCGTAAAATTTTGCAAGTATTATCTAAAGTAAAACTGCTGAGACACCTATGTTATGTTAGTGAATCATTTCGGCACGAAAACAGCGATCAAAAGTAAATAATATACAGGGTCAATTAAAAGTATGGAGTATCGATGCCACAGCCTTAAATAATAACTTTATAAAATTAAGTTAAATACAAAAGTTGTTTGATATACAGTTTCACATCATTAAAAATATTATATTAATTAGACACGGCTTTAATATATTTATTTTCATTTACTAGACTACAAATAATTTTTTCCTGTTGAAGAAATTGTTCTTATTATCAATTACTTTATTATTGAAGTTTTTTTGAGGATGGGGCCAGGGCCCTTCAGGTATCGCTTGCCTAAAATCCCCCCCAAAATCTGAAGATACGCCACTGAGTATTATCTAAAGTAAAACTGCTGAGACACCTATGTCAGTATGTTAGGTTAGTGAATAATTTCGGCGCGAAAACAACGATCAAAAATAAATAATATACAGGGTCAATTAAAAGTATGGAGTGTCGATGCCACAGCCTTCAATAATAAATTTATAAAATTAAGTTAAATACAAAAGTTGTTTGATAGACAGTTCCACATCATTGAAAATCAATTTCACTTATACAAGGTGTTTAAATAAACTTTATTTGTAAACTCCTGACGATGATCGTGATGGTTGAAACTTAAGTCGAGAAAATAAATTCCAACAAATTGTGAAACAATTACCAAGAGTTTTATTTTATTAATAATCTATTAATTTTTTAATAGTTAAATATTCATTAAAAACTTCAATTAAGTAGAAAAATAAATTATAGGGTAAAATATAGGGTTACCGTATATGGAATTAAGGAACAATAACTTAATAGGTGAATATGTACTCGTAAAAGGGGAAAATAATTGTTTTTTCCAGAAAACCTTGTTGCTGTCTATACATGATTTTATACATTTTGATTGGGATTTGTCAATAGTTGCAAATTTATAAAAAACTTTTTTTATGGAAAATACATAGATATTTCCCGTTTTTGAATAAATAGTGTTCCCTATAATTTATTTTTCTTCTTAATTGAACTTAACTTTTTATTTTAAATGAAAATTTAATGCCGAATAAAATAAATAACCCAAAAATCGGTTGAAAAACAAAAAAACATTATCAAACAATTTTCAAGAACTTTAATATTTTCAAGGGAAAAACACTATTCTTGTAAATTTTTTTTCGTGCTGAAAACTTTGAAACAATAATGACACAAATATCATTCTAGACTTAGAAGTTCCCAAGGAATCGAATTAAAACAGATAGGTTTTCTCACTAGAAATAAGCTAATAAAAGAGAAAGAAAAAGTTCCTATTCCTTTTTTTTAAACTGGTGCTAGAAAAACAATTTCTTTTTGATTTCTTCTTGCGGCAACTTATTTTTTCTGAATAGTACATTTGATTTCGCGTTCAGAGAGCTATTAAACATGTCTCTAACTTTACAAAAAGAAGCTACAACTTTTACTAGAAAATATTAAGTTTGAAAATTTTGTAACCCACTTTTGACTTCATCTTCCAAAGCCTCAGTTTTACAAGTTGTGGCACTATGGAAAATCCGGTGCACGTGGCATGTACCTCAGCAGCCCGACTATCTAATTAAGCATATGGACCCAACAGCCCATCGGCATGACGGCCTAGTGGGAAATTCCTTTTAGCTACCAGAGTTGCTGCCAGTCCGGCCCTGGGTTGTCGAATAATTTAAATTCGGTTCGTACACGACGCTGTAAACGACTTAAGGCCGGAACACACATGGCCGCACCGCGCCCGCACCGTGTGACGCCCGTGTGTTGGACGTCGCACGGCGAGAGAATTGCACAATGGATAAGTACGGCGTAGTCCCCACCTTACCGCACCGAGGGCGCACCGTGCCCGACTAGTTTTGACTTTTTGACGGGCACGGTGCGGTGTACGAAGTTTCAATCTATTAAACATTTTCGCTTTCAATTTTATTTTGAATATTAAATTAATATAATACTCGTATATTATTATTATAACAATAAATATTATTAATATTCAAATGGATGTAAAAAAATTAATGATTTCTTCTCCAATTAACATCTTCTTCTTCTAAAGCAAGTGCTACCATCCCTAATTCACTATTTGTAAAACTTTTCAACATTTTGTCTCCACGAAATAGCTGCATAAGCTTCAAAAAGAATACTGAACTGCAATCGTGAGACAGACCGCACGGCCGACACACGGATCACGTGCGGACAAGTGTGGTTTCCCGTCATCGTCACCGAAAGTCGGCCGACTTGCGGTGCGGGCACGGTGCGGTCATGTGTGTCCTGGCCTTTAGTTGGCCCTGACAATCATTAAATACACGTGACATGCGCGGCGCCACAAGTATCCTCGTTACTTATTCAGATATTCACGAACTGGTAGTGGCAACAAGCGTTTGATGTATTCGCTTGGTTTCAACCAACCTAAATTGTTTTTTAATTTAGTAATATCAATTTTCAACACGAATTATAAGATGAAATTACACATGGGTAGCATTTTTGGTAAGATAATAGAAATATTCTTTACTAATAAACGAATGTGACGATGATGAAGTTATTGACATGTTTGGATTTCCTGTTCAAATAAAGTTTGTTTTTCAGCTAGCAAGTCCGCTAGTTGGCATTCTTACAGCAATCGATTAAATGGCGATACATTAACCAATTTACTGTAAAGGAAGCATGCGATGAAGCCTCTAATTAAATCATTAAAAACATTTTGTTTTGGGGCAGCTTTCAATTACGTACCACAGGAATTCTAAAAGTAAGTGTTTTCGTAGAATATATGTTTTAGTTTATTCGTTAAATGTTTCATATGAAGTAACCTTTCAGTACTTATTGCTGATAAGAAGTTATTTTTATGAACAAACAAAGATAACGAACGCCTACTTCAAAACTTTCCATAGTCGGTTGGTATGTTATCGTTATGACTTATTGCGTAATACAAAAACAGATTATTCAGCTTATAAATAACTTTATCTTATCCAAAACATGTTAATTATATTAAAAAGAGGGACTACAAACCAGAGTTTTTGTAAATAATAACAGCAGTAAAGAGGACAGTAACATGATAATAAAAGCCGATATTAATTTGTTTTTCTAGTAGTCAAATTAAATTATGAAAGAAACCTTTGTATGCTAATGAATGCATTTATAATACTAATATTGTTCTCCTGTTGACTTTAAAAAAATCTAGGACTTCTGATCGTTTTCAAATCTGCTGTAATTCACAATAAGGCTTATATTTTAACTTTGATTAAACCTTCGGACATGTGGTTGTTGCGTAAAATTATAGTACATATGGGAATTTAATAAATTACAACATTTTAATTATAAGTACTATTATGCCTATCAAAATATTAAAAACCATCCCGTTGCTTTGATTTACATAAGTGCTTATGAAGAATTTATAGACGAGTGACTAGAATCTTATGGTAGGGTGACCCACTAGTGGGCCAAAGAAACAGTAGGGGGCCCGCGCTTTTTTTGCTGTTAATAATAATGTAACTTGGTGCAAAATTAGCTTGTGACTTTGCCGATATGAAACATTGTTTTCTTATAAACGCGCATTATGTACAAAAAAATGTATGACGTTATGAATTACGATTATACAGAATGGACAAATTGGTAACAAACTTTTTTATGGCAAATTTTATGAAAAAAAAAAAGGTATACAAAAAAGCTTTCCTTGGTCCCAAAACTTAATTGGCATTAGCAAAGTCGAAGTACTTACATCATACAGGAGGTAGAAAATTGAGTTTCTTTATTTTTGGTTTTACAGAACTTCATCCCCCTATTTACTAGGGTTTGTAAACTTAACTTTTTCGCTTTTAGTAAATATTGCTTATTCTAATTTTGGTAGTTTTTTTTAGTAGGCATATTTACATTTAAAAAAATAATCTCACTGTTAACCTAATACAACCCGGTTCGTCCTATACAACAAAACAAAATTTATCGATCAATCTTTTTATAGTTTTGGAGATATCAGCTCTATTTGCGGCACCTTCTACACTTATATCACTGTATATATCAGCTTTCAGTAAATTTTATTTTTCTCGGCAATTCTATTATGAAAAAAACGATTAAATTGTTGTTACCAACCGAGTGTGTCAGTGGATTGGACAATGTTTTTTTGGTAGGCCTTGGCCCACTCTTGCCCACCCGTACCTACGTGCCTGACTATTGATAAATAAAATAAAAAAATTCACATTATTGAATTGCAACATAACATTTGCAACGAAAATTTATTTTAAAGAAAATACTTTATTTCACTTCAACAAAATTATTTATTTTAACCTTACACGTTTACATGCCATTATCAAAGGTAATATTAAAATAATAGTATTATTTTTAATATTACCTTACATAATGGCATGTAAACATGTCGAAATACGTGTAAGGTTTAAAACAAATAATTATTTTTGAAGTAAAGTAAAGTATTTTATTTAATATCAATATGAACCTCAACGACGTAAAGCTGGAACTTATTAATAAAGCAAATTTAGGTTAACAACTCAAAAATCCGCAATGCTCGATTTGTTATTCTTTTCTTACTTATTGTTTTAGTAGGCTTTATTTAAATTTGCGTAACTTTTCTTGGCAATAAAAAAAAATATTAAAATCAGAATATTTAAAATTTTAAATTGATAGCTTCAAATTGTGAACATTTTTTATGTCAAAGATGCTTTTTCAACTAATCAGTTTAAAAGGCAGCTCTAAGTTCAAACCTCAAACTGATTAGAGATCAGCAATACTTGATTATTTGTGGATTAGCCTACAAATTAAATAATTAAGTAAGTTTGCATTAAATCCGTCCATTTAAGAAAATAAATTTTAAATTATTGACTAAAACAATAACTAGAACGGTTAACACATTTGAATATTATTATGGCATGTTTTTTTATTGAAATTCAACGGAATGTGTTGGAAATGGGCGGACTTTATTGCAAAATTATAAAATAGATAAAAAATAATTTATTGATGAATCTATATAAATGATAAATATATACCAGAAGAGTGTTACATAATTTAACACTACGGATTTCTGGGCTAAAAATAAAAGGAAACGTCTTATAAAAGATTTTAAATCTTTGACTTTAACGGCTTAGTTATCAAAAGCGAGTTCACAGAACGGGATTAAATTTGGAATAGTAATAGCCGTATAATTTTGTAAATTTTAAAACAAATAATATTCAAAAATTAGCCACATGTTTTTTTTTATTGTAAATAAAACAATTTTTAACTTCAGCAGTTTTTTTTAAATTTTAGCCTTATACGTATTTCAACGTGTTTACACGCTATTATCAAAGGCAAGATTGTTTTTTTTAAATTTTGTGTGCTCATGCAGCTTGAAGTAAACTACAAATTCCTTGGTGTTACCGCCAATTTTATTTAATAAAAGGAAACGACAACACATTTCTGTTTAAGCTGAATTGCTCATGAGTGATAATAGAATAAGGTGCACAATTTAATTTTTAGGTGCTGCATTATTTAGATGGATTAATTTTCTTCAATTGTATATTTTTAATTTTACATGACTGCGGTTCCACTAGAGCACAACAAAACGATTTAATTACGCAACATAACTACATCCGCGTCTAACTGAATAACATCGCAGTTTTTGTTCTGGT
This sequence comes from Ctenicera cuprea, assembly GCA_958336395.1. Classification (NCBI taxonomy): domain Eukaryota; kingdom Metazoa; phylum Arthropoda; class Insecta; order Coleoptera; family Elateridae; genus Ctenicera; species Ctenicera cuprea. The sequence goes on along the minus strand of OY284489.1, from coordinate 43,303,664 downwards.
TTGCTGTAATTAAATTTGTTTTTATTTTTACGGTATACTAGATGATAAGCTGAACGGTTATTGCGCCGTCGCGTCGGTAACTAAAAACTTTATATATTATATGTTTTAAGTTGAAAGAGATGAAAGGAAAAAGACTGTCTTATTTACCAGCTAATATCAATAACTAATGCCCAGTTCTTTTGTTGCAGATATATTACGTCAGCGCACGTTCGATTGTACCAATTGAATCTACAGTATAGGAATCCTTGCCCACGTTTAAAAGAATGCTGTTTGAAGTTAAGCTGTGCAAAGAAGTACAAAAACAAGTATAAAGAGTATAACTGCTCAGTAGTATTGGGCTTGATATAAATGGGGACTACGTGCTGATTGCATTTATTATTAGATACTTGGAAAATGGCTTATCACTCAGTGCAATAGTGCAATACATAATTTTTGTGTGTATTGTCAGTTTTTGGAGTCTAGAAAACCAAACTTACACAGTGTAATCGATAGATTTAGAACAACGAGCATTCACGTTTTAAAACGTTACATTAATTCTTTACTTCGCCCTATGGTTTTAATCAAGCAATAAAACAACTCTAATTGAAACCTAAGTGTTGAAAAAAATAATCTGCTTAATGATTTTAAAACCTTTGAAGATTCTACATAAAACAAAGATTAAGTTCCTATTCTAAATTTATTTAAATAGTAGTGAAAAAATACATTCAATGAAGCGAACTGTGCACTTCCTAGTATTGCCCGCATTACGTACTATTACTATGCCATTAGAAATAACTTGGCCACAAACCTGGCTGTCGAATATGTCACAGAAAATTACCCTATCCTTTCCTCATCGTTTTAGGTTTTCTTGTGAATTTGGGGATTTTATATGGAGATGAATTCAGTGTTTATAAGACGTGGATGTTTTTTTACATACATGCGATATCATATTTACACATAATTATTTACTTAGCGCTACGGTATCACTCAATCAATAATACAACTCTAATTGGTAACTACGTCTCCAAAATACTGGTTTAATAATAATCTGTTTCATGATTTCAAAACCTTCAAGTGCCAATATAAGGCAATGTTGAATTAAGTTTATATTCTGAATTTGTTTAAATGGTAGTGAAAAATTACACCTAAATGAAGTGAAATTAGGTGTCGAATATCTCACAGAAAATTACCTTATCCTTTCCTCATCGTTTTAGGTTTTCCTGTGAATTTGGGGTTTTTATATGGAGATGAATTCAGTGTTTATAAGACGTGGATGTTTTTTTTACATACATGCGTTATCATATTTAAACATAATTATTTACTTAGTGCTACGGTATCACTCAATCAATAATACAACTCTAATTGGTAACTACGTCTCCAAAATACTGGTTTAATAATAATCTGTTTCATGATTTCAAAACCTTCAAGTGCCAATATAAGGCAATGTTGAATTAAGTTTATATTCTGAATTTGTTTAAATGGTAGTGAAAAATTACACCTAAATGAAGTGAAATTAGGTGTCGAATATCTCACAGAAAATTACCTTATCCTTTCCTCATCGTTTTAGGTTTTCCTGTGAATTTGGGGTTTTTATATGGAGATGAATTCAGTGTTTATAAGACGTGGATGTTTTTTTTACATACATGCGTTATCATATTTAAACATAATTATTTACTTAGTGCTACGGTATCATTCAATCAATAATACAACTCTAATTGGTAACTACGTCTCCAAAATACTGGTTTAATAATAATCTGTTTCATGATTTCAAAACCTTCAAGTGCCAATATAAGGCAATGTTGAATTAAGTTTATATTCTGAATTTGTTTAAATGGTAGTGAAAAATTACACTTAAATGAAGTGAAATTAGGTGTCGAATATCTCACAGAAAATTACCTTATCCTTTCCTCATCGTTTTAGGGTTTCCTGTAAATTTGGGGGTTTTATACTGAGCTGAATTCAGTGATTGTAAGACGTGGATGTTTTTTTACATACATGCGATATCATATTTAAACATAATTATTTACTTAGCGCTACGGTGTCATTCAATCAAGAATACAACTCTAATTGGTAACTACGTCTCCAAAATACTGTTTTAACAATAATCTGTTTGATGATTTCAAAACCTTCAAGTGCCAATATAAGGCAATGTTGAATTAAGTTTATATTCTGAATTTGTTTAAATGGTAGTCCAAAATTACACTTAAATGAAGTGAAATTAGGTGTCGAATATCTCACAGAAAATTACCTTATCCTTTCCTCATCGTTTTAGGGTTTCCTGTAAATTTGGGGGTTTTATACTGAGCTGAATTCAGTGATTGTAAGACGTGGATGTTTTTTTACATACATGCGATATCATATTTAAACATAATTATTTACTTAGCGCTACGGTGTCATTCAATCAAGAATACAACTCTAATTGGTAACTACGTCTCCAAAATACTGTTTTAACAATAATCTGTTTGATGATTTCAAAACCTTCAAGTGCCAATATAAGGCAATGTTGAATTAAGTTTCTATTCTCAATTTGTTTAAATGGTAGTGAAAAATTACACTTAAATGAAGTGAAATTAGGTGTCGAATATCTCACAGAAAATTACCTTATCCTTTCCTCATCGTTTTAGGTTTTCATGTGAATTTGGGGGTTTATATGGAGATGAATTCAGTGTTTATAAGACGTGGGTGTTTTTTTACATACATGCGATATCATATTTAGACATAATTATTTACTTAGCGCTACGGTATCAATCATTCAATCAATAATACAACTCTAATTGGTAACTACGTCTCCAAAATACTGTTTTAACAATAATCTGTTTGATGATTTCAAAACCTTCAAGTGCCAATATAAGGCAATGTTGAATTAAGTTTCTATTCTGAATTTGTTTAAATGGCAGTGAAAAATTACACCTAAATGAAGTGAAATTAGGTGTCGAATATCTCACAGAAAATTACCTTATCCTTTCCTCATCGTTTTAGGTTTTCCTGTGAATTTGGGGGTTTTATATGGAGATGAATTCAGTGTTTATAAGACGTGGATGTTTTTTCTACATATATGCGATATCATATTTAAACATAATTATTTACTTAGTGCTACGGTATCATTCAATCAATAATACAACTCTAATTGGTAACTACGTCTCCAAAATACTGGTTTAATAATAATCTGTTTGATGATTTCAAAACCTTTAAGTGCCAATATAAGGCAATGTTGAATTAAGTTTCTATTCTGAATTTGTTTAAATGGTAGTGAAGAATTGAACTTAAATGAAGTGAAATTAGGTGTCGAATATCTCACAGAAAATTACCTTATCCTTTCCTCATCGTTTTAGGTTTTCCTGTGAATTTGGGGTTTTTATATGGAGATGAATTCAGTGTTTATAAGACGTGGATGTTTTTTTTACATACATGCGTTATCATATTTAAACATAATTATTTACTTAGTGCTACGGTATCATTCAATCAATAATACAACTCTAATTGGTAACTACGTCTCCAAAATACTGGTTTAATAATAATCTGTTTCATGATTTCAAAACCTTCAAGTGCCAATATAAGGCAATGTTGAATTAAGTTTATATTCTGAATTTGTATAAATGGTAGTGAAAAATTACACTTAAATGAAGTGAAATTAGGTGTCGAATATCTCACAGAAAATTACCTTATCCTTTCCTCATCGTTTTAGGGTTTCCTGTAAATTTGGGGGTTTTATACTGAGCTGAATTCAGTGATTGTAAGACGTGGATGTTTTTTTACATACATGCGATATCATATTTAAACATAATTATTTACTTAGCGCTACGGTGTCATTCAATCAAGAATACAACTCTAATTGGTAACTACGTCTCCAAAATACTGTTTTAACAATAATCTGTTTGATGATTTCAAAACCTTCAAGTGCCAATATAAGGCAATGTTGAATTAAGTTTATATTCTGAATTTGTTTAAATGGTAGTCCAAAATTACACTTAAATGAAGTGAAATTAGGTGTCGAATATCTCACAGAAAATTACCTTATCCTTTCCTCATCGTTTTAGGTTTTCCTGTGAATTTGGGGGTTTTATATGGAGATGAATTCAGTGTTTATAAGACGTGGATGTTTTTTTTACATACATGCGATATCATATTTAAACATAATTATTTACTTAGCGCTATGGTATCATTCAATCAATAATACAACTCTAATTGGTAACTACGTCTCCAAAATACTGTTTTAACAATAATCTGTTTGATGATTTCAAAACCTTCAAGTGCCAATATAAGGCAATGTTGAATTAAGTTTCTATTCTGAATTTGTTTAAATGGTAGTGAAAAATTACACCTAAATGATGTGAAATTAGGTGTCGAATATCTCACAGAAAATTACCTTATCCTTTCCTCATCGTTTTAGGTTTTCCTGTGAATTTGGGGGTTTTATATGGAGATGAATTCAGTGTTTATAAGACGTGGATGTTTTTTTTACATACATGCGATATCATATTTAAACATAATTATTTACTTAGCGCTATGGTATCATTCAATCAATAATACAACTCTAATTGGTAACTACGTCTCCAAAATACTGTTTTAACAATAATCTGTTTGATGATTTCAAAACCTTCAAGTGCCAATATAAGGCAATGTTGAATTAAGTTTCTATTCTGAATTTGTTTAAATGGTAGTGAAAAATTACACCTAAATGATGTGAAATTAGGTGTCGAATATCTCACAGAAAATTACCTTATCCTTTCCTCATCGTTTTAGGTTTTCCTGTGAATTTGGGGGTTTTATATGGAGATGAATTCAGTGTTTATAAGACGTGGATGTTTTTTTTACATACATGCGATATCATATTTAAACATAATTATTTACTTAGCGCTATGGTATCATTCAATCAATAATACAACTCTAATTGGTAACTACGTCTCCAAAATACTGTTTTAACAATAATCTGTTTGATGATTTCATAACCTTCAAGTGCCAATATAAGGCAATGTTGAATTAAGTTTCTATTCTGAATTTGTTTAAATGGTAGTGAAAAATTACACCTAAATGAAGTGAAATTAGGTGTCGAATATCTCACAGAAAATTACCTTATCTTTTCCTCATCGTTTTAGGTTTTCCTGTGAATTTGGGGGTTTTATATGGAGATGAATTCAGTGGTTATAAGACGTGGATGTTTTTTTTACATACATGCGATATCATATTTAAACATAATTATTTACTTAGCGCTACGGTATCATTCAATCAAGAATACAACTCTAGTTGGTAACTACGTCTCCAAAATACTGTTTTAACAATAATCTGTTTGATGATTTCAAAACCTTCAAGTGCCAATATAAGGCAATGTTGAATTAAGTTTCTATTCTGAATTTGTTTAAATGGTAGTGAAAAATTACACCTAAATGAAGTGAAATTAGGTGTCGAATATCTCACAGAAAATTACCTTATCCTTTCCTCATCGTTTTAGGTTTTCCTGTAAATTTGGGGGTTTTATACTGAGATGAATTCAGTGATTGTAAGACGTGGATGTTTTTTTTACATACATGCGATATCATATTTAAACATAATTATTTACTTAGCGCTACGGTATCATTCAATCAAGAATACAACTCTAGTTGGTAACTACGTCTCCAAAATACTGTTTTAACAATAATCTGTTTGATGATTTCAAAACCTTCAAGTGCCAATATAAGGCAATGTTGAATTAAGTTTCTATTCTGAATTTGTTTAAATGGTAGTGAAAAATTACACCTAAATGAAGTGAAATTAGGTGTCGAATATCTCACAGAAAATTACCTTATCCTTTCCTCATCGTTTTAGGTTTTCCTGTGAATTTGGGGGTTTTATATGGAGATGAATTCAGTGTTTATAAGACGTGGATGTTTTTTTTACATACATGCGATATCATATTTAAACATAATTATTTACTTAGCGCTATGGTATCATTCAATGAATAATACAACTCTAATTGGTAACTACGTCTCCAAAATACTGTTTTAACAATAATCTGTTTGATGATTTCAAAACCTTCAAGTGCCAATATAAGGCAATGTTGAATTAAGTTTCTATTCTGAATTTGTTTAAATGGTAGTGAAAAATTACACCTAATTGATGTGAAATTAGGTGTCGAATATCTCACAGAAAATTACCTTATCCTTTCCTCATCGTTTTAGGTTTTCCTGTAAATTTGGGGGTTTTATACTGAGATGAATTCAGTGATTGTAAGACGTGGATGTTTTTTTTACATACATGCGATATCATATTTAAACATAATTATTTACTTAGCGCTACGGTATCATTCAATCAAGAATACAACTCTAGTTGGTAACTACGTCTCCAAAATACTGTTTTAACAATAATCTGTTTGATGATTTCAAAACCTTCAAGTGCCAATATAAGGCAATGTTGAATTAAGTTTCTATTCTGAATTTGTTTAAATGGTAGTGAAAAATTACACCTAAATGAAGTGAAATTAGGTGTCGAATATCTCACAGAAAATTACCTTATCCTTTCCTCATCGTTTTAGGTTTTCCTGTGAATTTGGGGGTTCTATATGGAGATGAATTCAGTGGTTATAAGACGTGGATGTTTTTTTTACATACATGCGATATCATATTTAAACATAATTATTTACTTAGTGCTATGGTATCATTCAATCAATAATACAACTCTAATTGGTAACTACGTCTCCAAAATACTGGTTTAATAATAATCTGTTTGATGATTTCAAAACCTTTAAGTGCCAATATAAGGCAATGTTGAATTAAGTTTCTATTCTGAATTTGTTTAAATGGTAGTGAAAAATTGAACTTAAATGAAGTGAAATTAGGTGTCGAATATCTCACAGAAAATTACCTTATCCTTTCCTCATCGTTTTAGGTTTTCCTGTGAATTTGGGGGTTTTATATGGAGATGAATTCAGTGTTTATAAGACGTGGATGTTTTTTTTACATACATGCGATATCATATTTAAACATAATTATTTACTTAGCGCTATGGTATCATTCAATCAATAATACAACTCTAATTGGTAACTACGTCTCCAAAATACTGTTTTAACAATAATCTGTTTGATGATTTCAAAACCTTCAAGTGCCAATATAAGGCAATGTTGAATTAAGTTTCTATTCTGAATTTGTTTAAATGGTAGTGAAAAATTACACCTAAATGATGTGAAATTAGGTGTCGAATATCTCACAGAAAATTACCTTATCCTTTCCTCATCGTTTTAGGTTTTCCTGTAAATTTGGGGGTTTTATACTGAGATGAATTCAGTGATTGTAAGACGTGGATGTTTTTTTTACATACATGCGATATCATATTTAAACATAATTATTTACTTAGCGCTACGGTATCATTCAATCAAGAATACAACTCTAGTTGGTAACTACGTCTCCAAAATACTGTTTTAACAATAATCTGTTTGATGATTTCAAAACCTTCAAGTGCCAATATAAGGCAATGTTGAATTAAGTTTCTATTCTGAATTTGTTTAAATGGTAGTGAAAAATTGAACTTAAATGAAGTGAAATTAGGTGTCGAATATCTCACAGAAAATTACCTCATCCTTTCCTCATCGTTTTAGGTTTTCCTGTGAATTTGGGGGTTTTATATGGAGATGAATTCAGTGTTTATAAGACGTGGATGTTTTTTTTACATACATGCGATATCATATTTAAACATAATTATTTACTTAGCGCTACGGTATCATTCAATCAAGAATACAACTCTAGTTGGTAACTACGTCTCCAAAATACTGTTTTAACAATAATCTGTTTGATGATTTCAAAACCTTCAAGTGCCAATATAAGGCAATGTTGAATTAAGTTTCTATTCTGAATTTGTTTAAATGGTAGTGAAAAATTACACCTAAATGAAGTGAAATTAGGTGTCGAATATCTCACAGAAAATTACCTTATCCTTTCCTCATCGTTTTAGGTTTTCCTGTGAATTTGGGGGTTTTATATGGAGATGAATTCAGTGGTTATAAGACGTGGATGTTTATTCTACATACATGCGATATCATATTTAAACATAATTATTTGCTTAGTGCTACGGTATCATTCAATCAATAATACAACTCTAATTGGTAACTACGTCTCCAAAATACTGTTTTAACAATAATCTGTTTGATGATTTCAAAACCTTCAAGTGCCAATATAAGGCAATGTTGAATTAAGTTTCTATTCTGAATTTGTTTAAATGGTAGTGAAAAATTACACCTAAATGATGTGAAATTAGGTGTCGAATATCTCACAGAAAATTACCTTATCCTTTCCTCATCGTTTTAGGTTTTCCTGTAAATTTGGGGGTTTTATACTGAGATGAATTCAGTGATTGTAAGACGTGGATGTTTTTTTTACATACATGCGATATCATATTTAAACATAATTATTTACTTAGCGCTATGGTATCATTCAATCAATAATACAACTCTAATTGGTAACTACGTCTCCAAAATACTGTTTTAACAATAATCTGTTTGATGATTTCAAAACCTTCAAGTGCCAATATAAGGCAATGTTGAATTAAGTTTCTATTCTGAATTTGTTTAAATGGTAGTGAAAAATTACACCTAAATGATGTGAAATTAGGTGTCGAATATCTCACAGAAAATTACCTTATCCTTTCCTCATCGTTTTAGGTTTTCCTGTGAATTTGGGGGTTTTATATGGAGATGAATTCAGTGGTTATAAGACGTGGATGTTTTTTTTACATACATGCGATATCATATTTAAACATAATTATTTACTTAGTGCTACGGTATCATTCAATCAATAATACAACTCTAATTGGTAACTACGTCTCCAAAATACTGGTTTAATAATAATCTGTTTGATGATTTCAAAACCTTTAAGTGCCAATATAAGGCAATGTTGAATTAAGTTTCTATTCTGAATTTGTTTAAATGGTAGTGAAAAATTGAACTTAAATGAAGTGAAATTAGGTGTCGAATATCTCACAGAAAATTACCTTATCATTTCCTCATCGTTTTAGGTTTTCCTGTGAATTTGGGGGTTTTATATGGAGATGAATTCAGTGTTTATAAGACGTGGATGTTTTTTTTACATACATGCGATATCATATTTAAACATAATTATTTACTTAGCGCTACGGTATCATTCAATCAAGAATACAACTCTAGTTGGTAACTACGTCTCCAAAATACTGTTTTAACAATAATCTGTTTGATGATTTCAAAACCTTCAAGTGCCAATATAAGGCACTGGTGAATTAAGTTTCTATTCTGATTTTGTTTAAATGGTAGTGAAAAATTACACCTAAATGAAGTGAAATTAGGTGTCGAATATCTCACAGAAAATTACCTTATCCTTTCCTCATCGTTTTAGGTTTTCCTGTGAATTTGGGGGTTTTATATGGAGATGAATTCAGTGGTTATAAGACGTGGATGTTTTTTTTTACATACATGCGATATCATATTTAAACATAATTATTTACTTAGTGCTACGGTATCATTCAATCAATAATACAACTCTAATTGGTAACTACGTCTCCAAAATACTGGTTTAATAATAATCTGTTTGATGATTTCAAAACCTTTAAGTGCCAATATAAGGCAATGTTGAATTAAGTTTCTATTCTGAATTTGTTTAAATGGTAGTGAAAAATTGAACTTAAATGAAGTGAAATTAGGTGTCGAATATCTCACAGAAAATTACCTTATCCTTTCCTCATCGTTTTAGGTTTTCCTGTGAATTTGGGGGTTTTATATGGAGATGAATTCAGTGTTTATAAGACGTGGATGTTTTTTTTACATACATGCGATATCATATTTAAACATAATTATTTACTTAGCGCTACGGTATCATTCAATCAAGAATACAACTCTAGTTGGTAACTACGTCTCCAAAATACTGTTTTAACAATAATCTGTTTGATGATTTCAAAACCTTCAAGTGCCAATATAAGGCACTGTTGAATTAAGTTTCTATTCTGAATTTGTTTAAATGGTAGTGAAAAATTACACCTAAATGATGTGAAATTAGGTGTCGAATATCTCACAGAAAATTACCTTATCCTTTCCTCATCGTTTTAGGTTTTCCTGTGAATTGGGGGGTTTTATATGGAGATGAATTCAGTGTTTATAAGACGTGGATGTTTTTTTTACATACATGCGATATCATATTTAAACATAATTATTTACTTAGTGCTACGGTATCATTCAATCAATAATACAACTCTAATTGGTAACTACGTCTCCAAGATACTGGTTTAATAATAACCTGTTTGATGATTTCAAAACCTTCAAGTGCCAATATAAGGCAATGTTGAATTAACTTTATATTCTGAATTTGTTTAAATGGTAGTGAAATATTACACCTAAATGAAGTGAAATTAGGTGTCGAATATCTCACAGAAAATTACCTTATCCTTTCCTCATCGTTTTAGGTTTTCCTGTGAATTTGGGGTTTTATATGGAGATGAATTCAGTGTTTATAAGACGTGGATGTTTTTTTACATACATGCGATATCATATTTAAACATAATTATTTACTTAGTGCTACGGTATCATTCAATCAATAATACAACTCTAATTGGTAACTACCTCTCCAAAATACTGGTTTAATAATAATCTGTTTGATGATTTCAAAACCTTCAAGTGCCAATATAAGGCAATGTTGAATTAAGTTTCTATTCTCAATTTGTTTAAATGGTAGTGAAAAATTACACTTAAATTTTATTTATTGTTAGGTCTGATGGAAGGTACATTCTTCTTGTTGTTGAACGACAATAATGGGATTCTATACATTTAAATCTGGTAATGAAATATTGAACCGCTTGTTGTTTTTCTATAAATTTATGTGTTTTGTGGTGTCCCCCTCGATTTTCTACAGGAGCTTGTCCAGTCTCATTAAAGTGCCGCATTACATAAGATAGGCGATGTTTTGTGATACCTGGTATCTGAAGAAACGAAGCCTGGCATACTGGTACTTCTTCTCTTGATGAGTTTCTTACAAAACAATGTACAGTTGTCGTCTTTGGTGCGTGTATATTATTTTTTTGCACGACGACGTTTACATGGCTTCACTATACAGTACTTCAAAAGAAATGCATCCTGCATTAGTTTATTCTTAGAAGCGAAAAATGACTGGTAGAAATCTTTAATCTCCTTCATGGTTAAACATTGGCATTGATAAGCTCCACTGGTGTGTCCACACTTTGGGTATTGTGACAATGATTTTGAGGAATACCTTGAAATGAAAATAAACCAGTTTTAATTAAAACAATGCTATGGACATGGCGTGTCCATCCTCAGTCACAGGAACCGTACACCCTTAGAGGGTGAATGAAGGTTACCAAAGAGTTCTTGTAGTAAAAGAAGTACTTTTTGCCAGCAATGACCAGAAGGTGGTTGTAGGAAAAGAAGTAATTGTTTTGTCAACAATGACCAGAAGGTCTTAAGAATGTCTTGTAGTAGGAAAAGAAATAATTTTTTTTTAACAGCAAAGACCAGAAGGTCTTGTTACCAAAGAATTTTTAGTGAAAGCAAAAGAAGTAATTTTTTTTGATAGCAATAACCAGAAGATCTTAATGTGGTGGTTGTTGAAAAAGGTGTAAACAATGACCAGAAGAAGAAGAAGATAACGACGACGACGACGGTTATGAAGTGTTGTTGGTTGCCTAACTTAAGTGTTTTTTAGACAAGGCTGAATAAAGTAGGTAAGGTAAGCGTGAAGGTAGTAGGTAAGCTTATTTCACCTGAATAATTAGGCTAGCTGAGTATCTATTAACTTTACCTGCAGTTTTTAATTTAGTTATTATTTTTTTTTTGCTATTACAATCCTTTAGGTGTATTTTCAAATACTTTTTTGTTATAAAGAAATAAAAACACAATATTATGTATACATATTAAATATTTATTTTGAAAATGTTAAATGTACAGTAATGAGAATTAACACAAGTTATCTAGCAAGTTTTTTTTTTATCTTTCACGTCGTCGTCGTTCAACATGTCAAATTTTTCAAAAGTTTCAACACGATGTGATAAGTTGTGTAGCGCAGGAAAGCTGTCCAAGCAGATCCGAAGGTGTGGATTTTTGGTATATAGATGTAATCCATCGTAGTGAAAGAATCCATATTTTTGTTGAAAAAATTTGTTTAATGTAGTATTTAGCGGATGTGAAACGTTAGGGAATGTGAAGCAGAGTTCTGGATTGACAGCAGGCACTTCGTCGAAATTATGAAAACGGCTTTCGGCATCTTTAAAAACATGATAAACGGCCTTGTCTGCAACGTATAGGAATAACATGTTGATAGCTCGAGTACGTTTATAAAACTAATGCTCATGAGCTGCATTCGGGTAGTACAGGAGGTAGAGGTGACGTTGAAGTGAATTTATAAAAAGACAGATGTAATTTATCACTATAATCATGATTTAGACTATCTTTATCATGTAAAATATACAAGTCTATAATATGTTTACAGTCTAATAAATCGTATCCGGTATCCCAATTCTTGAAAAATATATTCAAATCACACAGGAATAACCTGAAATTTAATGTTGATGATTGATCAAGGTGCACTGTTATTTTATTATTGTTTTTCCTCCTGTCGCTCTCAATAACACTAAATGTTAGACTGTGTAAACGTAAAAGGTCTATTATTAACCTGTTGTTGCTTACACCACTTTTCAGAGCTGCGGATCTTGTAAAATACACCATGTTCGACTATCTTAAGTTAAATAAGAATAAATACCAATAGACGCTTATTTATAGCTTATTCGAGAGTTAATAAAACGATATTTATAATTTTTTATTATAATAGCTTTTTTAATGTATTTAAGGGTTACATTCATATATTAAATAATTTTTACTGTATTTGTCAGAGGACTGTATCTAACTAAACGATCATGTAAAATGAGACAATATGCAGACGTGTTTGCTGGTACATTTAGATTGTTTTCAAAATCTAATATTATATCAACAGGACCATTTACAAGTGTTTCGTTTTGTCTACTACAATCTATTACAATTACTAATAAACTCTGTAGGTGTAAGACATGGTTCGCTGTGATATTTATAATAATACGATTGTTGAAATTGTGTAAACATTTCATATAATATAGCCCATTGTTTGTTATTAAAGTTTACGTTTAGATTGTCATATGGATACATTTCAGAATTTAAATGTAATTTAATGTTTGTTAAGTTACAATGATCAAATTGACTTGAATTTTTTGTTGGTTCATTTTTTCTACCGGTCTGAAAGCCTATGATAACAAATCGTGGTTTTTCAAGTTGGCTAGCTGTTTTAACAGACCAAGTATGTTTCGTTGTTTCTTGCAGCAATGGATACTCGTGAATTTCCCAACTTCGGAATGCCATATCCAGGTCTACATCGTGTTCCATATATTTTAAAAGTCGTAATTTTTCAACATCGGCTACTACTATATGAGGTACTTTCCAGAAGATTTTATTTATAGTAATTTTCGCTTGTTTTTCTCCAGAATTTTGCATTGCATTTGAATCAGAATTACTGCGTATCAGCACAAGTTCCTGACGTACATTTATTACAATTTTTTTAAAATCCTCAGCGAATCCAAGAAGCATTTTAAGTGGTATACACACATTAAAATTTCCCTTATCATCAACTAATGATGGATTTGATACAGGAGACCATCCAGAATTTAGTAATCGCTTACTTTCATTATCTGTGAATGAAACGTAACTTTTCATTGTAGAAGTTATACCTGGATTTTTTACACGATCGATAACACTTCCTCCAATTTCATAACGAATTTCATCAAACAAAAATGCAATACCATTATTAGTGAAACTCAATGTTTGGTTAGCTTTATTTTCTTCGTCTAGTAATTTACCTTCAATATAAAGAAAACTTTGTGAAGGTAAAGTCAATAGATTTTGGGTTTGTATTGGTATTCGTATTTCATCATTGTTATTGAAGGTCGTAGCTGCATATGGTTGATGTGTATGATATTCTGAATTAATAATGGAATTGTCAACGAAAACACGTTCTCCAACATTTAAAATGTTAAAATTCATTTTTCTTCTTTTTTTCTGTATTTACAAGAACACCTTAATAAAACTAAGATTCTTCTGGCACTTAAGTTATTCGTAATTTTAGGTTAAACCAAAAATCCTTTAGCTTTGCACCAATTTTTGTTTCTTTCGTAGCACCTTAAACCCTAACGAGTTTAAGAACAATTTGTTTCTAGACGTTAACTCTTTCAATTGTCTAGGCGGACTGGATTGTTCTTTCATATTTGTTGATTTTATATCATTCACAATTGGAGGCTGCTGCTGCTGCTTTGAGGTGTAAGAATTGATATTGTACACAAATACCATAATGTACTCTGCTCATAACCAACTCTCTCTTGAAATTAACTACATTTCTCTGTTGATCACTAATTTAAATTCTTATTTCGTTGATATAATAACAAGTTTTGATTGGTAGATAATACAAAAAAATTCGATGCTCTTATCTTTTTAGAGTTTTTTCAAATGTACTCTAATCGTAACCAATTCATTCTTGAAATCTACTAAATTTCCATGTTGATCAATAATTTTAATAATTATTTCATCAATATATCGTGTGTTGATTGGCAGATAAATAACGTTTATGGGAACTTCAACAATTTTATAACCTGGTGGTACAGTTGGGTAAAACATGTGTAAAATATGTGCCTGTTTATCATTGTTATAAGAATTTGTAACAAGATTACATTCTAAACATATAGCGTTAACTTTTTGAATATTTATAGGAAAATCTGACGAGTGCTTTTTATTTTCCTGAAGCATCTTTTCGTTAAATCCTAGTAAGCTGCCTATGTTATTCGGTTTAGTAAAATCTACAATTTTGTTACATTTTATTTCACACTTCAAAGTATTTAGGTTAGCTGATATAGACAAATGAGTTCTAATCTCTTCTTCTTTTTCATGGTCATTTATATGATTTGTTAAAACATTTTCAATGTCGGTGATCTCATAGGTGCCTTCAGGAATTTCAATCACGTGTCTTCCACAGTAGAATTTGTTATTTGTTTTATCAATGTTTGATATTGCATTGGAACTTACAAAATCAATCAACCCCAGAGCATATTCTTCATTATAATTTAATAGAATAGGTGGATAAATTCTTGTTGAGAGAATAGATTTACGATCAGAAACAGTAAATGTATAAGACATGTTTACTTAATGAACACTACAGCGTAAATAAAAGATTGAAATATAAGGTAATCTATTTATTATACAAAAATAGTAAGCACAAATGTCCACAATTATAACTATTGTAATTTTGATATATATTATGATTATATTTAATATTACACGAACCATTTGAATTAAAATATTTGTTTGCTTCCAATGGAGGTCTAAGATTACCATAGCTGTCAAAGAAAATAACAGAATTTCCAATTTTTTTATAAGCAGTCGAGTGTGTGCCAGCTCCATTTTTGTTATCCAGATTGATTATTCCAGTTTCATTTTTTTTGTTAATTTTCCGTGGTAAATTATTTCTCATAAACACACCTCTAAAGTGAGGAATTTTTAATTTTTTTACAAATGTTTTTATATCAATGTTGGTTAATGCACGTTTAGGTAATGTTATCGGTAGTTCTTTGTTCTGTGGCCTGGACTTAAAAAAAGACCCAAACCACTTTTGTAAGGTTTCAGATATAAACCTTTACCCATTGCTATGCTTTCCATTGTTGAATTGTGACGTTTCGTTTCTTGCAATTCTTGTTTCGCATTTTTTGCATCATTTACAGCTTTCGCGATACCTGCAGCACCTCCACCTAAAGCCCCCAAAGCGCTCAATCCAGCAAATAATGGTATTAGAGGAAGAAAACCTCCAACTTTTGGAATCGGTACAACACGAACAGGTTTTATTTTCTTTTTTATCTGTGCAGCTTTTTTTACTGCCAACGAAAGTGCATCAGACATAGTTTGAGGTTGTTTTGCAATAATGTATTTTTTTATTTGTTTGATAACTTCTTTTAGAGAGATTGAACCCTTTTTGGAACCTTTTAAATTTTTTTTAAATTTCTTAACGTTTTTCTTAGATTTCTTTGATTTAGTAGTTTTGTTTGAAGTATGAGGTGCCATTTTCGTTTTCTTTTTTTGTCGCACAGAGCGTGATTCTCAGTTAACTTATGTTTGAATACTAACTTTAAGTGTTAATGGTATGTAATATTTAAGATGTTCTTTGATGTTTACTTTTGTAATTGTCACCACTATCGTCAGCATCAAAGCTGGCTTTTCTTTTAAGTAACAAAGAAGCATTATCGCTAACAATATCCATTGGTGATTCTTTTGATGTAGTATCATTTTTATTTTTTATTCTATTCATACGTTGTTTTTTTGATTTTTTTTTAAATTTCTACATTGTTTATGTTTTTATTGTTTGTACTCTGTTTCATATTTATCAAAGAATCTTCCATTGTTTTTAAACAATTTTCAGTTTCTTTTTTAACCTTTTCTACCGATTTCAAACATTTATTCACTATTTTTATACAATTATGATTCTTTCGTTTTTTTAAGTTATTATTCCTGTATGCCATACCAAGTTTCACTTTAGCTTTCATTGCTCCGACTATACCTAATGCAGCCATTTTTTCACCAACTTTTGCATTAGGTGATTTAAATCGTTCTAGAGCTTTAGCAGCCAACACTTTATCTGCTGAATGTCTATTAATTAAATTCTTTTCCTTTGAATATGCAATATCATGTTCTTTACAAGCTTCATCAAGTTCGTTAATGCCTCTATCACCCCTAGCCAACCTTTTTGCAAGCTTTGTACCTGGACCACAATAATTGTAGGTTGGTATGTGAAGTTCAAAGGGTAGCTTATTTATAACTGTGTTTAACAAACCCTTACCGTTGTAATATTTCATATTGTTTTTTTTTGTTTGGGTGTGTGTCTGTTATGATATCTACAACTCAACTAAGTATAAATATTGTTTTACATGCTATTATAGTTATTCTAGTGTGAACCACGAAACAATGAAAATAGTAAAACAAAAGATAACTTTAAATGTACAAAATCATGATTTTGAAAAGGAAAAAATATCGAAACATGGCTTCCTTCTACCATCAACTATACGATGTATAATTGTTGGACCCTCAAATTGTGGTAAAACTAATGTGATTGTTACTTTAATAGAACACGAGAATGGATTGAAATTTGAAAACATTTATATCTATGCTAAGTCTCTGAATCAGCCTAAATATTTATATTTAGAAAAACTGTTAAAGCCTATAAAAGGAATGGGATTTTATACGTTCAATAGTTGTGAGGATATTTTTGAACCTTCAAAAGCTAAACAAAATTCGATATTTATCTTTGACGATGTTGCGTGTCATAATCAAGCAAAAATTCGAGAATATTTTAGCATGGGGAGACACAATCACATAGATTGCTTTTATCTTTGCCAAACATATGCAAAGATTCCCAAGCACTTGATAAGAGATAACGCTAACACTCTCATTCTCTTTAAACAAGATGAGCAAAATTTACGACACGTATTTAACGACCATGTTGGTACTGATATGAATTATGAAAATTTTAAAAAGTTATGCTTAATATGTTGGGAACAACCGTATGGATTTTTAAGTATTTTTAAAGACAACAAAACCAATGAAGGTAGATATAGAAAAGGATTTGATTACTATATATACCTTGATTAACATGAAAAGAAAATAGACAGAAACGGATCTTCAAGCTGATTATACCTGTTCAAAAACCTGTTCAAACCTGTTCAAACCTGTTCAAAACCTGTTCAAAACCTGTTCAAACCTGTTCAAAACCTGTTCAAAACCTGTTTAAACCTGTTCTTTATGCTGATTCAAAACCTGATCGGTATAAAATGAATACTAGTGACAAAAAAATAAAACAACAGTTAATAGCTAAACGTAAAACCATTAAAAACAAATTCGACTTAATTAAACATGGTATGATTGTTCAAGAGAGAATATTTTCGCCTATTACAAAACATTTAAAAAATATTGAGAGCAAGTTAGAAGATTCAAGAAAAAAACCAATAGATAAATTTGACTTGAAAAGTGATACAGATTATAATGATAATAATCATAGTTTGTACGATATTAAAACAGAAGAGTTACCAATATCAGAAAGGGATCAAAGTAATATGTTATATACAGAAACACCACAACTGAAACGTTTTAAGAAATTAAAAAAAATTCATGCTTCGTCACCGCTAACATCAGAATTCGGTTCTAAGCAATCTATTATAAAGGAAACTTTGACTGGAGAGAATGAATCGGAAGATGAATATGAAAAGACTCAAGCCTCAACAGCAGCAGCAGCATCTAAACTCTCTGAAACATCATTAATAGATTATTTAGATCAATATGAGCCTTTACCTAGAAGGTACATATATGATATGATGACAGATGAAAATAACGAATTTGATCACAAGTATGGAATCAGACACGATGAAGTGGTAGAAAAGTTTTATATAGGAGATTCAATGTTACATATAGATGGCTCTGACATAGTTGTAAAAGGTAAAAAGTATAAAGGAACACCAGGATTGTATGAATTATTATTTAAAAAGCGTCCAGACAACTATACACTTAACGATGAAAAAGCATACAAAAAAATTGTTGTAAAAACAAACGCAAACAGGCGATACTACAAAAGTACAAATCAAATTGATGGTAGTAAACTAGCAAAGTATAAAGAAATTATTGCACCTATAAGTGGAAAAGGGTTATTTATGGAAGTAACAGATAATCCAATTGAATATATTCATTGGGATGATCCGAATGAACTTGTTGAAAGATTACGTTTACTAACTGCATCCAAAGAAGCCGGTCATACAGGACACCAAAACGAAATAAATTCAATCATCGAGGAATTGCGTGAAGCTGGTATCATTAATTAATTAATTAATTAATTGTTCAAAGATGACCTCAAAAAAAAACGTAAAAATAAATAAACCCAAAAATTTTGTAACCGATGCGAAAAGACAAGTTGTTGAAGAATTACACAAAAATGCGAGAATTAATTTTAAACGACGTAGGGTCATTATAAAATCATTAAACGATTTATTTCAAGCTGATCTTGTAGAAATGATACCATATTCAAAGGAAAACGAAGGCTATAAATATATATTGGTTGTAATTAATTGTTTTTCAAAATTTGTATGGACATTTCCTTTGAAAACCAAAACAGGTTCAGAAGTTGCAAAAGCACTGGAAAATGTTTTTAAAGTAAAAAAACCAAATCATTTACAGACTGACTTAGGCGGCGAATTTTTTAATAAAGATGTTAAAAATATTTTAAAAAAATATAATGTTAATCATTACAATGTGTATAGTGAAAAAAAAAGCTTGTATTGTTGAAAGAGTCAACCGAACACTTAAAAATCTAATGTGGAAAGAATTTAGCTTACAAGGAAGTTATAATTGGTTAAATTTGTTACCAAAAATAGTGAAAACATATAATAATACAAAACATAGAACAATAGGATTAAAACCTGTAGATGTTAATAAAAAAAATGAAAAACATTTATTACAAACAGTTTACAGTCATATAAAAATGGCTGATAAACATTCAAAGTTTAAAGTAGGAGACTATGTTCGTATATCAAAAACACGAGGAGTTTTTGATCCACTGAAATATTTATAATTAAAAAAATAACACTATCAAACCCCACAACATATTTATTACAAGATGTGCATAATGTAGATATTCTAGGTGGGTTTTATGAACAACAATTACAAAAAGTAAAATATAACGATGTTTATTTGGTGGAAAAATTTTTAAAACGTAATAAAAATAAAGTTTTTGTTAAATGGTTAGGATTTAGTGATAAGCATAATAGTTGGATTGATTCTAAGAACATAGCGTAACTCTAATAATAATTATTTTTAAAAATTGCTGACTGGTAAAAATCAGCGACTATATAAGTAGAAAACTCATTCATACAGAATTAGTCTGTCTAAGATAGTTTTTTTATAATCAACATGCATCTCACAACTATTGTTGTTGTTGCATTAGTGTTTGCAATATACAACGTTAACGCAACACAAATTTGGGTTAACGAAAAAAATTATACTATTGAAGTTGGAGGTTCTTTTTTCCTATATGAAAAGCATCGAAACTCAGTCATTTTAAACGAGTATGCTGCATTTTATACCAAGGATCGTATACCTTTATGTAAGTATAAAAAAATTTAACAAACTGTTTGCTTTATTTTAAAATATTGCTGCACGTATTTACAGCTACACCAATTATTGAAACAATTGAGGGGAAAAACCTTACCATTGGATATGTTATTGGTTCATATAAAAACTACTATCCAATCACTCCTTTTGAAGCTAACAAAATGTGGTGTGGAAAGTTCAACTTTAAAACGCTTATAGACACACATCCTGTTTATTACCGAGACTATTGGTGGAAAAATGCTAAGGAATTTTACAAGGCTATGAGGCACAATACTTTTAAATTTTTGAAAAAAGTTAAATGTTTTATATATGCAAATGACTACTAATAAATAAATAAAAAAAAGCTTACAACCTTAATCGTTTTTATTTTATTCTTTTTACAGTTATTATTTTATAATTTTTATTTCCTCCTTTTTTTTTAGACCTCCTGTAAAAATATAAATTTATTTAATTTTTTATGTTATCTACCTATATAGAAGAAATATCTTACCAAGAAACCCATAGGGTTGATGTGATATCCCTATCTAGGTACATCTTGTAGGTAATTTTATATCTCTTAATGACCACCTTTCGGGTGGCCATTCTCTTGACTCTGGGGGGCAACAGTTCGTCCCTCTCAAGGACTAGAACTGTGTACTAAAAATAAAAAAATAAAATATGTTTGAAATAAGAACAAAATTATACTTACTTCGGGGAACTGTCCCCTCAAAAGTTTCCTCAATTCGTTTACTAAAAATAATAATAAACACTTAATTTAATTAAAAAGCACTGAATATACACTAAGCACTTACCAACATTCATCGCTGTTTTCTTATTAGTAACAATAGATAAGCCATAACAAGGATTGATTATTGTTGAAGGTGTTTTTTTTAAGATAATGTATGTTGTTGCATTTCCTATTTGTATCAGCGAATTTTGATAAGAAAGCAGTTACATCGTACAATCATGACTTTATCGTGCATAGGTCAAGAAATAGGTCAAATATGTGTACATTTAATTTATTACAATGTAATATATAATTAATTTACTACACAATGTTAAAATATGTAAAAAAATATAAAAAAAACAGTAACTAAGCGATGGTAATGAAATTCTTTTTTATTGTCACACAAACGACTATTGTACAATTATTATTATCTTACAAAGTCTAAAATAATTGCTGTGTTAAAATATCGTCATCATTAAATAAAGTTTCTGCTTCTTCCTTTTTATTCCGTTTTGTTTTTTTCAAGGGTGGTGGTGTTGGTGGTATATTTTCTTTATTTTTTTCATCCTCGTCATCACTGGATAATAACAAGGTTGGCGCCTCTTCTATACTTAATTTTTTCTTGTTTCCTTTGCTGTTGCTCCCCCCATCTTCGATGGCCTGAACGTCATCCTCATGGATATTGAATTGATATTTTTTTAACGCCTTTTCGAGAATGAACAACTCTTCTTCGCTTTCAATTTTCGTTCTTATGTATTTGACCGGCAAGTTTCCAAATTTTCTTTTGAGAGTTTCAGTTTTCGGCGAATAAGTTAGCGAAATAAACACTTTGTCACCTTTTATTGTAATATCTTTTACACCATACCTAATTGGTGAAAAAAAAACAAAAAGTAATTAAGAAGGAAAAATAAAAAAAGAAATAATAATAACTTACTGAAAAATCTGTTTTATAATTACATATACCGCTTTAAGCGGTAATGACACTTTATCTTCCGTGCAGACGACTATTGTCGAAGGTGTTGTAGCCATTTTGGTTGGTTGGTTGGTTGGTTGGTTGTTGTAGTTCTTCTTACACTTGTATAACTGTATAGCTGTTGTAGAAATAAACTATCTATTTATAGGGAGAATTTTAGTAAAAAACTGCTTTAAATTTAAAATAATAATCTAAAATTGCATTATTAGCATTACACACAGTTCTGAAACATTTTTGTTCAAAACATGCAACAAAGTTGCAAAAACTTCATATGAAATACGTTACTATAAAACAGCAAAGTTTGCAAAGATACTACAATTTTTAAGAAAATGACGGTTACATTTACCATTTGCGTCATTCAGTAATTAATTTTCTAAGAAAATAAGTATGATGCATATTACTATAAAAACAGCAAGTTTTGCAAAGATACTAGAATTTTTAAGAAAATGTCCGTTACATTTCCTATTTGCGTCATTCAGTAGCGAATTTTGCTAAGAAAGCAGTTACATCATGCAATCATGATTTTATCTAGTGCATAGGTCAAGGAATAGGTCAAATACGTGTACATTTTTAAAATTTATTAAATATATATAGGTAATTTACTACACGTTAAAATATTAAATGTAAAAGTATAAAACAATAACACTACAGTTTTTTTAACGAAGATGAGTTCTGAAAAGGTGCTTGATGAATTTGTTGGTGATGTGGTGAAAAATATTGAAAAGGTGAGTAGAATAATTAAGACAAGAGATGATTTTAAATACTACATTAATTATTTGCGAAAAACAATTGCTTTAATTAAAAAATGTATTAAAAATAAGTTGACTTGTATTAAAAATTTTTCTAAAATTGAATCTTACTTATCTTTTTTAGAACACTACAGACAAAATTTCAAAATTAAATCGAAGAAAACAAAAAATTCAAGAAAGAGATTGGTTTGGTGGGACATTGAATCCTGTTTTAAAGGTAGATTACGAAGTGGTGTCATAACCAATTTTAGTATAAAAGACCCCCTAGAATTTTTTAAAAAGGCGTTTAGAAGTTTTTCAATTAAAATTAAAAATGAATTGAAAAAATCTTTATTAAAAGTGAACGTAATTTTTACTGGAAATTTTGTAAAACCCCAAACCGGTGAAACCGATTTTAAACATTTTTCAACTAAAAACAATGTCATTGATAATACTACAAATTTAAAACGATGGTATCAGGAGCATGTAACAGACAAGCTCTTATCCAAATTAGAGGACTTTCAGGAACGTGACAGTGGTTGGGCCCTTTTTGAAATTTTACATTTAAAAATTAATATTAACAATTATACACCAATAAATTGCGGTTTATCAACATATGCTGATTTGCCTCAATTTGTACAGAAAACTAAAAGTGTCATAAATATTAAAAATAACGATGAGTATTGTTTTTTATGGTCTGTTGTATGTGCTTTATGCCCAGCTGATAAAAATAAAAATTGCTATAGAGTTTCATCATATCCACACTTTAGTCAAGTTTTAAAGTATGACAATATCAATTTTCCTATTAAATTGAAAAGTATTTCAAAATTTGAAAAAATGAACGAATTGTCAATCAATGTTTTTACAATCGAAAAACAGCAAGTATTACCCTTATGTCTGAGCAAAAATGAATTTTCCCGTCGTATTAATTTACTTATGGTTGCTGCAAGAATCAATCAAAATTTAGAATTTAGTAATACTGTAGCTGCAGGTAATTCTAAAAGCCACATATATCATTTTGCATATATTAAAAATTTATCAAAATTATTAGACAAACAAGTAGGACATAAGAAAAATAAAAAATGGATTTGTGAGCGATGTTTAAATCATTTTCATACAAATTTTGCATTACAAAAACATTTAATAGATTGTAAAAATTTAAATAAGTCAAAAATAACCATGCCTAAAGAAAACGAAAAAATTCTAAAATTTAAAAATTTTAAAAATAAAATTCCAGTACCCTTCGTTATTTATGCTGACCTGGAGAGCATATTAAGAAAACATAAAGATGCTGATTTTTTAAGTACTAGTTGTAGTACGAAAAGATATCACAAACATGAACCATTTAGTATTGCTTATTATATTAAATGTTCATACGATGATACACTCTCACAATTCAAATTGCACACGGGGAAAAATTGTGAGGTATGGTTTGTTAAAGAGCTTGAAAAAATAGCGCATAAGTTAAAATCAATTTTAAACAATAAAATTCCAATGCATCCATTAACTAACGAACAACTATCCAGTTTTCATTCAGCAAAACTTTGTCACATCTGTTTAAATCCATTTCAACCAACTGATAAAAAAATTAAAGAACACTGTCACCTTACAGGTGCATACCGCGGAGCAGCACATAACAATTGCAATCTCAATTATACTGATACACATGTAGTACCTGTAGTTTTTCACAATTTATCAGGATACGATAGTCATTTTTTTATAAAAGCCCTCAGTACTGAAGTCAAGGGAAAAATTAGTCTACTTCCTGTTAATAAAGAAAAATATATATCATTTACAAAATTCATTGAAAATACCAATATCAGTTTTAGATTTTTAGATTCCTATAGGTTTATGGCTAGTAGTCTTGATAAACTATCTTCATACTTAACTGATAATCAAAAAATTACTACAAAAACGTATTACAACAATGACGAAAAATTTCAATTAGTCACACGTAAAGGTGTTTTCCCTTACGAGTATCTTGATTGTTGGGAAAAATTAGAGGATACTGTTTTACCATCACAAGAATCGTTTTATAGTAGCATAAATAAAGAAAATATTTCGAAAAAAGATTATGAACATGCATGTACTGTTTGGAATACATTTAAAATTAAAAACTTGAAAGAGTATGCAGAATTATATTTAACCACAGATGTGCTGCTCCTTACAGATATTTTTGAAAATTTTCGAGCCACTTGTATGGCTACATATAAATTAGAATGCCTTCATTACTTCACAACGCCCGGATTATCGTTTGATAGTATGTTAAAAATGACAGGTGTGGAATTGGAATTGTTAACAGATATTGACATGATTTTGTTTATAGAACGAGGTATAAGGGGAGGTGTTTCTCAATGTAGCAATCGTTACGGTAAAGCTAACAACACATTTATGGGTGCTGATTACAATCCCAATGAACGGACCTCATACCTTATGTATTATGATGTTAATAATCTTTATGGTGCTGCGATGAGTTTCCCCTTACCTACCGGAGGGTTTAAGTGGATTGAAAACGATCAAATATATTTTGAAAACTTTTTAAATATTTCGGATAATAGTGATGTTGGGTACATTTTTGAAGTAGATCTGGAATATCCTCAAACACTTTTTGAAACACATAAAGATTTACCTCTTTGTCCTGAGCATTTAGTTCCACCATGTTCACAGTCAAATGGACGAAAATTATTAACAACATTATTTGATAAAGAAAGGTATATTATTCATTATAAAAATTTACAACAAGCTGTTAAATTAGGTTTAAAAATTAAAAAAGTACATAGATGTCTTAAATTTAATCAGTCGTGTTGGTTAAAAAAATATATTGATATTAATACTGAATTAAGAAAACTAAGCAAAAATGAATTTGAAAAGAATTTTTATAAATTACTGAATAATGCAGTGTTTGGTAAAACAATTGAGAATGTAAAAAAATATAAAGATGTAAAATTGGTTACTAAATGGTCAGGTCGATATGGTGCAAGTTACTATATATCACAACCAAATTTTCATAGTTGTACGATTTTTAGCAAGAATATGGTAATTATAGAAATGAATAGATTAAATATAAAATTTAATAAGCCCATATATGTAGGGTTATCAGTATTAGATATTTCTAAAACTTTTTTGTACGACTTTCATTATAATTATATTTTAAAAAAATTTGGAAATAAAGCTAAATTATTAAACACTGATACGGACAGTTTAATTTATCAATTTTTTGTTGAAAATATTTATGAACACATAAAAGAGGATATATCTAAATTTGACACATCCGACTATTCCCCAAATAATGTCTTTGGAATACCATTGGTAAATAAAAAGGTTTTAGGTTTAATGAAAGATGAAAATAATGGAATTATTATGGTCGAATTTATTGGACTACGATCAAAAATGTATACAGTAAGAGTAGGGGTAACTGATGTAGATATTAAAAACTTAAAAAAAAAACTAATGGATGAGGGATTAGATGATTCTCAAATAGAAAATGCTATTTCAAATTTTGGTACTACAAAAAAAGCAAAAGGCATTACAAAATCCTCATTAAAGACTATAACATTTGAAGATTATTATCAATGTTTGTTTAACAATTCAATAAAAGAAACATATCAAAATTTAATTAGATTAGAAAAACATGAAGTATATACAGTTGAACAGAAAAAAGTGGCACTTAACCCTAATGATGATAAGAGAATTGTCAATTTCATAACACCAGATACCTTACCGTGGGGATTTCATAACAAAATTGTTTAAACTTATGTTTTCAAAAAAATAAATAAAATAAAAATCATCTCATGTTTTGAATTAATTCTACTTGTATCTTTCCAATGCTACTTAAGAAAAAAATGTAAGTTCTGAATTAGTATAATTAAAAAAATAAAAAAAAACTAACAAATTTAATATTATTTTTGTAGAAAGTAAGCAACAATGACGTAATATGGAATAGAATTAAAGACGAAAACAGATTCATCAAGTTAAGCAGCAGTATGTTGACAACAAAGAGGATTCATCCTACTACACCAGCCACCCCCACCATGTCTTTCAGAGCTATAAAAAAAGACCAACAACACTCCATAACCGTCGTCGTCGTCGTTATCTTCTTCTTCTTCTGGTCATTGTTTACACCTTTTTCAACAACCACCACATTAAGATCTTCTGGTTATTGCTATCAAAAAAAATTACTTCTTTTGCTTTCACTAAAAATTCTTTGGTAACAAGACCTTCCGGTCTTTGCTGTTAAAAAAAAATTATTTCTTTTCCTACTACAAGACATTCTTAAGACCTTCTGGTCATTGTTGACAAAACAATTACTTCTTTTCCTACAACCACCTTCTGGTCATTGCTGGCAAAAAGTACTTCTTTTACTACAAGAACTCTTTGGTAACCTTCATTCACCCTCTAAGGGTGTACGGTTCCTGCGACTGAGGATGGACACGCCATCCTCGGTCACAGGAACCGTACAGTTATACTACTATCCTTACATCCAGATCCGATTCGTGAACCATGTTTGCATCCAAAATTTTCGCTGAAAATCCCAACATGCGTCCAATTGAGTCGGAACGGGTAAAATCAATGTAGTACTTGCTTTCTATTATGTACTTCAAGGTGTTGGTATTTGCTATGAGAGAGAAAACTTGATTTAATTCGTCTCTTTCTTTAGGAGCACCTTTTTCTCTTAAGTGATCGCCGATGTAATCGTTTAGCGAATTAATTTCGTAAGCACCGTCGGGTATGGTTAAAACCTCATAATCGTTGTCTGATTTAGAGTAGTAAATTTTATTTTTACCTTCGTAAATATTTTGCAACGCGCTGTAACTATAAAATCCAACCAATCCTAATCCATAATTTCCATCTAAATCTATGGATGGTCGAAAAAACTGTGTAAATAATTTCCGATTCCCGTAAGACTAAATGTTGTAGACATGTCCGAACTCTATGATAATTTTACGAATACAAAAACTTTAAGCAAAGATGACTGCAATTATATGAATCAAAGTCCTGATACTTTGTAGTGTTGTATGTTTGTTATCTTACAGTTTAAATAGTTTATCAGTTCACGAGGTGGTTTCAGGTTTCCAAAGGAATCGAAATATTCAGCGAGCTGTCCTTTCTTCTTGTAAGCCACCCAATGAGTTCCTAATCCTCGTTTATCATCTAAATTTACCACCCCACTTTCATTCCTCCAAGGTCGGGAAGGTAAATCATCACGCATAAATACTCCTCTAAAATTAGGCACATTAACGCTATATTAAGAATATCAATATCTCGTAATGGTCTTAGAGGTAACTTTAACGGTTTTTTGTTTTTTTTTCTAAGATAAAGACCAAACCCCGATTTTCTTTTGTTTAGGTAGAGCCCCTTTCCTAAAGCTATGCTCTCTAGTTTGGCGTTATGTCGTTTCATCTCCTCTAACTTTTCTCGTGCAAGTTTAGCTGCATTTACCGATTTTGCTACAGAGCTTGCTCCTCCTGCTAACGACCCCAAAGTTGTTAATCCTCCAAATAAGGCAGGTAACAATGGCAGAAATCCTCCGCTTCTAGGTACTGGAATGACTCGAGGTTTGGTAATTTTACCTCGACCACCGGCTTTTTTTACCGCTTTCTTAGCAGCTGCTACTGCAACCTGTGATGCTTCTTTTAAAGTTGAGGGTTTGGCCTTTTTCACGGCATCTTGCGTTTCTTTGAGAACTTTGCCAAAAGTAGTTTTCTTATTATTAACGCCCATGCCTAATTTACGCTTGGCCTTCATTATGTTAGTGACGGTCCAAGCCGCTGCTTTTTCTCCAAATTTAGCGTCTCTCGCTTTAACTCTTTCCCAAGCTCTTTCAGCTAAAACTGCATCCGCTCTGTGTCTCGCTTCTAAATCTTTCGACTGCGAATATGCAATATCGTGTTCACGACACGCTCTATCCAAACCGTTAATACCAGGATCCCCTCTTTGAAGACGTTCTTGTAATTTAGTACCGGGTCCGCAATATTGATATCTTCCTGGTATGTGCACCTCAAACGGTAATTTATTGATTAAGCTATTGACCACGCCGCTCCCCTCGTGAACTAACAATTAAACAGCGCAACGTAGTGCACACCTTTATATATGATTTTGCGCAGTAATAAAAATTTTTAAAGGAGTCGATGTAAAAGATTCTAGAAAAAAACATGGACCATTGTTACCATCCTCGATTAGATGCATTATATGTGGACCTAGCAACTGCGGAAAAACTTCAACTTTATTGTCTCTTGCAACACATTCGAACGGTTTAAAATATGAAAACGTGTATATTTATTCTAGATCGTTGCACCAAAGAAAGTATAGGTTTTGAGGAGAGTATTTAAGCTTGTACCTAAAATAGGATATCATACATTTGGTGAAAATGATGAAATAATGGAACCGCGTCGAGTTAAACCCAATTTGATTTTCATTTTTGATGACGTTTCATGTGATAATCACCAACCTATGACACAATATTTCAGTATGGGAAGACATTACAAGATGGATTGCTTTTATCTGTGTCAATCGTATGCAAGAGTGCCAAAACATTTACTGCGTGATAATGCAAATATGATAATGGCATTTAAACAGGACATTTTCTTCTTCTTCTTCGTGCATTTTACAAGGCTATGAAACACAATACTTTTAAATTTTTGAAAAAAGTTAAATGTGTTATATATGTACATGACTACTAATAAATAAAAAAAAAAGGTTACAACCTTAATCATTTATTTTATTTTTTTACATTTATTATTTTATAATTTATTCTTCCTTTTTTTTTAATCCTCCTGTAAAAATATAAATTTATTTAATTTTTTATGTTATCTACCTATAGAGAAAAAATATCTTACCAGGAAACCCATAGGGTTGATGTGATATCCCTATCTAGGAAAATCTTGTATGTAATTTTATATCTCTTAATGGCCACCTTTCGGGTGACCATTTTCTTGACTCGGGGGGGGGGGGGGGGGGGCAACGGTTCCTCCTTCTCAAGGACTACGTATAGTAATCTGAACTGTGCATATCAAATTGAAATATTTTATATAAGTGGTATGTAATGACTTATAAAATAAATATTTAACGTATCTATGTTGTTTTTTATTCTGTATAATAAAAAGTGTCATATGTGGGATTCGAACCCACGCTCCTTTACAGGAATCAGAGCTTAAATCTAACGCCTTAGACCACTCGGCCAATCTGACTACTACTACTACAGGTAAACTACAGGTAAAGTTAATAGATACTCAGCTAGCCTAATTCAGGTGAAATAAGCTTACCTACTACCTTCACGCTTACCTACTTTATTCAGTTTTGTCTAAAAACACCTAAGTTAGGCAACCAACAACACTTCATAACCGTAGTTATCTTCTTCTTCTGGTTATTGTTTACGCCTTTTTCAACAACCACCACAATAATATCTTCTGGTCATTGCTATAAAGAAAAATTACTTCTTTTGCTTACGCTAAAATTCTTTGGTAACAAGACCTTCTGGTCTTTGCTGTTAAACAAAAATTACTTCTTTTCCTACTACAAGACATTCTTAAGACCTTCTGGTCATTGTTGACAAAACAATTACTTCTTTTCCTACAACCACCTTCTGGTCATTACTGACAAAAAGTACTTCTTTTACTACAAGAACTCTTTGGTAACCTGCATTCACCCTCTAAGGGGATGATTACCTAGTGCTTCGGATGGACAGGCCATCCTCAGTCGCAGGAACCGTACAGTTATACTACTTACAAGAACAGCCAAAATTCAACAGATATATATTTAATAATTGGTTTACAATATTATTTAATACTAAGCTAAAACTACTTACATGAGTTACAACACAGTTTGTTAATCTGGGGCTCAAAGACCCCAATATGCGAGAGGTATTTGAGTCGTAGCTATGGTAGATGGCAGAGACTAATGTCGACTCTAGGCTAGGTCGGACTAAACCAGCTAGACTAACTAGCTTGAGCCAAGCTCGGCTGTAGACTGTCTTAGTACCACCAAGCTTTAGCCTTTTTATACTCTGTGAAGCAGGTTGGGGTTTTTATTAATAATCCATATGGTGCACTGCACATTTTCATGTATGCATCTGAGACCCAGATTTGGTTATAAATAAACCAATCAATATTATATGTAATTGTCTCACAAGAGTGCAACAAGGAAAGTTGCATACAACCCGTAGATTCTAAAAATAGACATTAGGTGACCGGATCAATACTATGTATTGCAACACATTTTGAAATCACGAATTATTTTGATGATTAGTTGTAATAATATTAAATATTCTAATTAAGACTACGTCACTATTGTGACAATATCTTCGACGCCGTCCTCGTATAATTACGATAGAACTTCACTCAGGTAAGTTCGTTTAATCGTTAATTATATCTTCCTGTATAATCCTGTATAATATAATTTTTTCTTTGTTTCAAATGCATATATTCATAAAAATATGTACAATTAATTAAATTACATGTCATAAATAATATAGTATATTATGTGTGAGAGGGTCGCTATAGGTTTTTGGCCTCTTCAAGCCTGGATCTTCTGCGTTTTCGGTGGGATTTCCTGTCGCTTCTGGTCCTGTTGTTGGAATGGTGCAGCGTCTTGGTTTTTTGGTTCGTCTGGTTAGGTGATGTTCTTTGGATGTCCGATTGGTGGGTTCTGCTTCTGGTATCTCGAATTACGTTAAAAATTGTATAGTATTGTCTGTTAGCGCATTGATAGGGGGATGTGCTCCACGCTAGCGCATTGATAGGGGGGTGCGCTCCACGAGATCGTGGCGGTTGTTTGGTAGATCTGGGAAAAGTGAGGATAGGAGAGTGTTTGAGTTTAGGTTTTCTAGGGATTCGGTTTATTAGGATTTGGTTTTGGGTAAGGGGTTTGTGTGTGGTTTCACGTAATTCTTCAATGATCGAATTTATTTGTTGTGGTGTCCTGTATGGCCAACTTCTTGTGCGGCAGTTAGTAGACGTAATCTTTCAACAAGTTTGTTTTTTTTGTACTTTTCTAGCTTTGTATGCTTTTTCATCATGTAGTGAAAAGTTCACGGGATGCTTTTTAAATAATAACTCATACAATCCTCATATTCCTTTATATTTTTTCCTTTTTACAACTATGTCAGCCATCTGTTTGTAATAATAATATGCTTTTATTCAATTTTATACACAAAAAAGATTAAGATATTTATACCAAATGCTAAAGCGAAGTTCAGCTTAATAAGTTTTTCGCAATTTTCTAAATGATCTATCAATTCAGTTTCTGTTTGAAAGTATTGCAAACACCTACAACATATATGCACTTCACCATCGTGATTTGCTAATTGACTACTAACCAACCGCGATAAATTTGCAATTAAACAATAATGATATTTTTTAACGTTTATATTGTTATCAACATTATTATCCTCATCATCATCATCATTCTCATCATTGCAATCGTAATTATCATGAAAATCATCAACATAGTTTCGTTTAATCATAAGTAAGTTTACGTGCCTACCTTGAATTAGTCTTTTTGTTATATGCACCGGTACTGAAATATTATTCAGGCATTCAAATTGTTCAATTTTATTAAGTGGCATAGGTGCACTCAAGTCAAAACCATTAGTTTGTAACACTCGCTTAAAATTTGGATATCATGAAACAATTGTTATAATGATTTTTTGCTGGATATAATGATGCTACGATAGAGTGGTAAAAACAATTTTGATCAACATTTTTTATATTAATAGTAGCTTTTTTCTGTTCAATTGCATCTAGTCTTTCAATGTAGAAGGAATCATGAAACAAATAATCACATCTGTTGATATTGATTGTTAGAGAATCAATTTTAAAAAATGTCCAACCAGAATTACTGGTTTCAAACTCGCTTAGCTGATTTTCTAGAGTATCAATCATTTTCTCGTGAAGAAACTCATTAAAAGTTACTTTAAAATTTGGAAATATTAATGAATTTTTTGTATTGAAATATTTAGGTTCAAATATGACGTCACAATCGTTATTTGCACAATTATGGTAATATTCACAACATAGGCTTACATTCATTTTTATGCATGTATTGTCTTTCCGAAAATATTGATTTAATCTATTTTTTATTATTCTAGAACAATGATTTAAAAATGTTGACAATTTTTTATGCTCAATGTTTACAATTAAAACAACTTTCAATTCTACTTTTAAAACATGACTGCAGTTTCCGCCATGTTATTCCAGCCCTAATTGGCTTCTTTGGACAGTAGTAACTCAAAAAAAATTTCAAATACACCTCATATTTTTTAGGTGTATATAATGATTTTCAAGAATTTTTTTGTTATTGATACCCATTTCCCTAGATAAAATTTAATGTTTTCTTCAACAAATTTATCCCAAATTTTTATTTTTTCTTTGTTTTATTCAGGAGAGAATATTGCATCTCGTATTCTGTCGTCGTCGCCAATAGTAATTCTCGATATTGCGAACCAAGTATATATTTAATAACCGGTTTTATACACCTATTCGGTTCTATTGGATCTAGTATTATGTATGTATGCCAGGCTGTGGGAGTGAGCGCAATTGATTCGATTTCTATGAAAACTTTTTTGAATTTTCTTATCGTTTGAACTCGTTTCAATACACGTCTCAAAATAATTACGCTATAAATTATTGTTTTAAAAACATTTTATTTTAAATGACTTTATTAATTGATTATTCTCATTATCTATTATATTACGATATGCAAGCATAAGCAAATCTACGTCTTTATTAAAAATTTGAATATATGCTTATTTTTTTAAATACTAATCTATTCTTATCGAATTATGTTTGAACTTAAAAATTGGTGTTTTAGTTTCAATAAATTGCAGAAGCCGAGTCGAAACTATGTACTTATTGTTTTTTATATCAACATACAAACAGACAAAATATTTGTTCGGGACGCTTATACAGGAAGATATAATCAAATTTTAAACCTCGAATGTTGTGTGTAAATACACGTTTATTTCGGTTTAAAGTTATGCTTTCAGTGGGGTAATTTAACTCTGTAAGTTTATTGAAAACATCATTATATGTTTTGGACGATGGAAACAACACATCGAGATCATTACATTCAAATTTTGCTAAATTATGCGTAAAATTAAACTGCTGACAAAACAAAAACAGAGCTCGACTCCCCACCAAATAACACTTATGACTCTTAAAGCGATCACACTGTAGCAGCAAACCTTTCGCAATAGGTATTTCAATAAACTTGTCGTACTTTAGCAATAATAAATCAGTATTATAACTTGTTAAATATCTTATTGTATTTGATGTCATTACACCTGTTACAGACACGTTTTGTTGTTTGCTCTGTTTTGCTGCTGCCCCCCAGCAGGTTGTGGAATCTTGTTCTTGTTGTTGATGTGGTGGTTGTGGTGGTGGTGACAGGTTGATATGGAACACCTTAGCGATGCTTGTGTGTTTAACAGCACATAATCTAGAAATAATAATAATAATAAATACAATTAATCAAATAGAACTAAAAAACAATAAATTATTGGGTCAATTAATTAATTAATATTTAAATATAATTACCTTTTTTGCGAGTGTTTTTGATTAGGTTCTCCTTTCTCTCCCTGTCTCTCTCTCTCTCTCTCCTAATTTATTTTTTTTTCTTGCTTGCTGCTGGCGTTGTTGGAATCTTGTGACTCTTCTTCTTCTTCGCTGCTGCTGTTACTACCGTCGCTGCTATCCCCCTCGTTTTTTTCTACTTGCACGAACTTTAAATTCGCAGCAGCATTTATTTTGCCAACATCTGTAGACCCCAGATAAATAACACTAAGCCTCTGCTTATTCATATGCTTTATCTCTTTATTTGAGATCACGTCGGATAAGCGCTTTGGTAAATATATAATATTATCGGGTAATTCGCAAACTATGCACCTCTTCTCGAGTTTCTTGCTAAACACGGCTTTTATTTTCTTTATCTTATACTGCTCATTTATTCGCATTTGTAACACCTTTAAAATTGGTTTCACATTAATAGATGCAACAGCATTCAATTTTTCAAGATGCATGATGATTTATTATTATTAATAAATTCGCAAGTGTACTTACAGCACAGACCACAGAAACACAATAAAACAATCAAACTAGACGTTGCACGTATTATTCTTGTTGTTGTTGTTGTAGTTTCAAAACTTTTTAAAATTCAACAGTTTCGAATTTAGTATTTATACCTTTTTGAGAGCACCAACACCCTACCTACTATTGAAACTGGTGTCAAAAAAACATCCTAATTCGAGGTTATTAATCTCCAGCATCTCCTTGTCTTATTCCACATTGAAGTTTAACTTCTTCTGTTATTGTTTTATTAACTTTTATTCTGGTTGTGTTGTTTGTATTTAATTTCTGTATGATGCTTATTATTGTTTGGGGGATTCCTTTTTCACGTAATACTTCGACTACATCCTGTAATCGTATTGTGTCGAATGCTTTCGTGATATCAACAAAGCATATATAGGCCACCTTGTTATATTCTATTGCCTTTTCTACGATTTGCTTTATGATGAAGATTGCATCGGTCGTAGATCCATTTCTTCTAAAGCCTTGTTGTTCTTCACATAAAGGTGTTGTGGTGTTAATTCGTTCTGTTAAAATTCTCTTGAATTATTTCATTGTAGTGTTCAACTGCGTTATCCCACGATAATTGGCGGGATCGATTTTTTGGCCTTTCTTAAATATTGGCACTGTTATTGATTTATGCCAGTCAGTTGGTATTTCTATTGTATCTATTACCTTCTGAAACAGTTTATGAATGGCTGGCCTCCGTATTTTAGCAATTCGTTGCGAATTTCATCTTCGCCCGGTGTCTTTCTGTTTTTTAACTTGGCAATAGCGTTTGCAGCCTCACTTTCAGTTAGTGTTAGTTACTTGCTGGTCATGTTCATCGTGGTGTATTATTCCTGCCGGTTTGGATGTCTTCCTCATCATTATCCTTATATAGTTCCTTGAAATATTTCACCCACTTATCTTCTGTTATGCTATTTGTTTGTACATATTCATTTATGGGTTTCTTCCTTCCTCTCAGCATTTTCCACACCTTTTTCTGAGCACCGTACAGATCGTGCTCCATGTCACTCGTGAACCGTACATTGTACAGAATTCTATAAGGATTTGGCCGCGATCATTTAAAGTCTCTTTGTTAAACCTTTGTTTAACACCATTGATAGCATGATTACTAGAGTTGGGCAAATATGCTGTAAAGATAGTGCATATATGCACCAACATATGTCGCATAAAACCGTCAATATATGCACTAAAATATGCCGCATAAAACCTTCAATATATGCAAGAATATGCAGTAACCTTTTGCGATATGCACTAAAAAAATTAGTTTGTTTATTTAGTGCCTAATATGAAAATCTGATGTTTATTTGAATCTGCAGTTTAATACTAGTAATTATTATATGAGTTAAAGCACGTTTTGCATCAAATGTAATTTTTCGTTGAAAGAAAAAGATAAATACAATTAATGATTTTCATTATTTTCAGTTACAAACACTCAACATTAAAAAAATCAAAAGGGCTTACATAATATAGAAACGCATTATTATTTTCAGTTAAAACTGCATTTTTTATTTGCATATACAAAAATACAGGTAGAAGTAAAATCAATAAATAACACAACCTATTTATTACAATAAATAATCATGTGCTTTTCAATGGTGTCAACGAGAAAATTTTGCCGCTTATCTTCCAATATATTTTTGTAGCTGGAAAAACTTCTTTCTACATCACAAGAAGTTACTGGACAATATTTAAATAAATGTGAATTTTTAACTGCAAAACATTCGTCATTGTGGTCATTGCTTAAGAAATCTCCATTTAAAATATTTTTTATGGAATTCAGAGTTGAAAGTCCGCTGTTTTTCTGAATTAAATCGTCCATTTTGCTGCTAACTTTTTTGCATATTTTATTTTTATTTTTATTCAAAATTGAATGAAATTTTTCGATTAATTCTAAAGATTCAGTGAGAAGCATGTTTTGTGTTTCTAATTTATTAATGATGCTAGGAATTTCCGAAAAATGAGCCTTTATGTAGGACAACTGAGGTTGCAATTCCGGACACTTTAAAATATCTTGACAATCTGCTATAGACTGAGCAGAAGTTGAATCAAAGGTGTTAACATTTTTAAATTCACTGTAATTTTCACAATAAAATAGAGCGGCTTCTATCCACGTTTCCCACCTGGTGAGAATTGGTTGTGGAGGTAAGGGCACATCTTTAAGCAAGTCTTTGTAAACTTCGACGCGAAGTGGTGATTTTAAAAATACCTTTTTTCCGTTATTAATTAATTTATTGACTAAAGGAGACTCAGTTCTAACCACTTCAGCCACCTTATTCATCGCATGGGCCAAACAAGTTACATGACTTAAATTTGGGAAAAAGATTTTTAAATTTTGACCTGCTTTTACCATGTATCAAATCCTTTCTGGTGGTATTTGATTTGACAAATAAAGTAACGAAAGAGTTTCATCGACAAAACATGAAATTGTCAAATTGTTGGTTTTTTCTAGTTGTTTAACAGCAATTAAATAGCTGGAAGAAGGACTGCTGTTTAAAACACCTACAATAAAATTCGCTATATAGCTTCCTTTAGCATCGGTGGTTTCGTCAACACTAAACCAAATACAATTATTCGAAACAACGTTCCTTATTTTTTGAAGATTTTCTTCGTATAATTTTGGAATGCACGTTCTGGAAGCTGTTCTCCGGGAAATGACGTTTTGTTTTGTATATTTTTCTAAGAAATTTCTAAATTCGGGAACGTCCATGTTATTTAATGGAATGTTGCATGAAACCATCATTCTACACAAATCTTCGTTGAAATTGTTGACATTCTTATTTAAGCAGTTCAGCAATAATTGTTGTTTTGGCTCGTTTGTATTATTTTTTCCTTTTTGATGCGGACCGGTGGCTACGCGCTGATCAAGTTGAAACTTTTTATTAACGTTTATCTGTAAAAACAATATTAAGTACAATTTACTACAGGTTACACAAAGGAAAATAATTGAATGTGCCCTGTGGCCTGTGCCATATCCTTTGCAATATCACAAAAAAAATTCTAATTTTATTCTTAAATTGTTTGCTTAATTACAAAATAAAATAACAAATCAGTATTAAATTTTTAACTTGCTGTTTTGGCTTGTTTGAAGTTTTTTAACTTTAAACAGAGTAAACAGTTTTTTTTAATTCAAAATTAAAATAAACGGATAAATACCTCTTTTTCACCGATGACGCACAACACAACACTTCCATCGTATTTAAAACATGTATACGGCTTCAACCACTTCTTAATTGAATCGTTTTTTGAACTAGCAACTTTAGGCATTTTCAGGGTATAGACTGGACAATTACACTTTACAGCTCTCTGTCAAGGCAACAAATGAACTAGTCAAGCACTAAAATTATAAATAACTATTTCTAAGAATAAGTACAAGAAAAATTTCCAAATATTATTTTCAAAGAAATTTGTAACCAAGGAATAAGACCTACCCAAATAATACAACCTTTGTCAGTTAATCCTTTATTTCCTCTACCCCTACTTGGAAATTTAGAAAGTGCAAGTCTAGGGTTCATGTGGTTTCACTAGAAGAAATTGTGCAATTTCTTCTAAGAACTACGAATATTTTATTTGATAATTTATTTGAAATTTTATTTTTTTTGCTAGAATATGCATTTTCATGCCATTGAAAGCTAAAATATGCACTAATATATGCCGTAAAGTTGTAATATATGCCAAATATGCAAAATAAAATTTACTTTTTATGACTCTAAACATCACGAAACGTGTATATAGGAAAAATTAACATTTTATGATCAATAGGAAAAAAGATGCAAATATGCATTTACCCAACTCTAATGATTACCAACGCGACTATTGAAGTCTCCGATTAGAATTAGTTTTTCGGTTTGCGGAATAGCTTCCATCTGGTTTTGTAATAGTTCATAGAAGTCTTCTGCTTCGTTATCGGGCCGGTTAGTGTCGGGTGCGTATACGGATATTATATGCAGGATATGTTGTTGGAAATCTATTGTCAATTTAATTCTCCTATCGTTAATGTAATCGACCGCTTTAATATGATTTTCAAATCTATTATGTAATAATATTCCTACTCCCGCTGACGCCCATTTTTCCTTACATTTTCCTGAATACAGTAATATGTAATTATCTATCCTGAGAGATCCTTTTCCCTTCTTTTTTGTTTCAGCCAATGTACATATGTCGATGTTGTGATGTTCCATTTCCGTTAGTAATTCCTGATTTTTTGTATTCCATGAGTTTATGTTCCAGCATGCTATTCGTAGTATGTTTTTTAATTTCCATTTTCGTTTATCCTAGTTTGTCGCAGGAGTCGTAGCCGTTTGATCCGTCCTATTATCCGAGGCTATGATACCATTTCTGTGAGCGTAAAATGATTTTTACGGGAGGTAGGCTGCTAACCTTGCCTCCCAACCCTCTTCCTTTATCCGGGCTTGGGACCGGCATCAATGTTCGCTGAGTTACTCAATCCACCTAGCTCGCATCGAAGGCGAAATTCTGCTATACAACGAATTAAATCCATTTTTCCGTATATTTCGCGCACCCAC
This sequence comes from Ctenicera cuprea, assembly GCA_958336395.1. Taxonomy (NCBI): domain Eukaryota; kingdom Metazoa; phylum Arthropoda; class Insecta; order Coleoptera; family Elateridae; genus Ctenicera; species Ctenicera cuprea. The sequence goes on along the minus strand of OY284489.1, from coordinate 43,264,535 downwards.
ACACCCGTACACCCGCACACGCGCACACTCAGACGCACACGCGCACACTCAGACACAAACGCACACACACAGACACACACTCAGACACACACTCAGACACATACGCAGACACACACCCAGACACACATACATGCCGCGCAATACTTGTGTGGCCACCTACATCTCACCGACTTATGGGGTCTTGGAAGATATACTATACAGCTGATTGCATTTTTTAACACATTTTATTTGCTATTTTCAACATATCTAAACACGCCAAATTTCTGTCCTTTTTTGCGAATTGTGACTTATGGGGTCAGGCCACACTTTGACTTTAAAAAGTTGGTTAGTTTGTACCTAACGCTTTGTGGCCATACACATTCTAACACACAAAGATGTTACACACTGCAATTTTTGTAAACGACCTTGATAAATGCTTTTAATTACAAGCACTTCGTGCTCTCTGTAAAGCAACCGTTTTCGCCGTTGTGATTTTTTTGCTGTCTCCATAATCGTAGTTAATAATCTTTTGCTCTAAACTCTATCACTATCAATATGGCCATCATGCCTCTGATAATATTACCTTCATTTACGTTTCATTTCTTATAAAAAATAAAAATCATTAAATCAATTACCTACATTTATTTCTGGGAGATAATTTAATTGATTTGTGGGAATATAAAAGCAACCTGGATTAATATAATTTATGGCGTACCTATTTAAATTTTGTTTTGCTTTAATTTTCGATGTAGATAAATTTCAGTTTTTTGTAGATACTTCTTCCTGTATAGTAATAGATAAAAATTAAAATTTTGTAATTGTGATTTTAACATTTTTAATGTTCTATTAATTAAATCGGTGTGTTTTTTTAAAATTAAAGCAACGGCAAGATTGAGTATTAAGACATACGTGAAAATACCCGGGTATTTAGTCGTATAAGCTCATACATTCAAAAAATTAATTAATCGAAAAATGAATACCTATTAGAAATTTTTTTTAGAAAAATAATGTAGTATGGGATCTCAGTCCTGTTAATGAGTGCTAACTATAATTATATTTCAATATTTAAAGGCGAACATATTTGTTTGAAATAATACCTACGTATTATGCTTGTAATTGTTGTGTAATCATTTTTGTTCCCTGTGTTACATATTCTTGGCCATTGAGCTACAATTTTCAGAACTCTAGTTCTAAACCGTTTGATAACTTGTAAAACTTCAAAAATAATAGGTAGGTACATAATTCCAAAAAGCTTTATTTCAGTGGTTCGTGCTATCATACCAATCTCATCTTCATACATTTAAATTTACTGTGGTATATAGTGGAGTTAAAATACTGTAAAACATTAAACCATATCCCACGAAAGGAAAGTGACAAAATTAATTATAGAATCAAATCAAAAAATTACTAATTTACACTAAAACGTAAATACTCTATTCTAATTAAACAATAAATAATTATGTCGGTAGATAACTGTTTATGCAAGATCAATGAACTTTTTCAGCAAGTTTGCAAGTTGCTTAGGCCGATACAAAGCTGATATCACGACATTTACTTATTGTTTATTCATAAGCGACAGATTGTAAATATGCATTAAATATATTTAAAAACAATTAAAATTGGTTAATTGTAAAAACAGAAAAAGTAAAAAGATTATTTGGTTTCTCTTATTTCTTCCTTTGAAGAGATTGTATGTGATGTGCACACAATATTTAATTTCGCGCCAAGTTCGTGAATGCAAAACGTTTTTGTATTTGTTTTTACATTCGTCTGATTCGACTTTGGACGTCACTTTTTCGATTTTAATATGTTTGCTAAAGAATTTCAACACGGAATCCTTTTCTTTCGAAGACCATAGCCTCTTGGTGCTTGTGGCTTTTTTACTTGTAGATTTTTCTACAAAATAAAATATAATTACAATAAGGTAGTAATTTAATATTTCTCGCTTTTGAGAAAATGGGCGAAATAGTTTAGTCGACCCTTTCAAATCTAGAAGTAGAACTGATTTACTCACCATTTTTCTGTTTTCTATTCTTTCTTGCTATTTTCGTACTTTTAAAATGTGCTTGCAGTGCTGTGAATTCTCTGCCATTATTTGTAGTGGCTTCATCTTCACTAGAGTTTCCACCTTTTTCACTGTCCTCAATTTTTGATAAATCTACAAAATATTAGATATTATACAGATCATAAGAAAGTTGTTGGAAACGTGATAAATAAGTGCATCGAGATAGAAATAGATAAAATAGGTAGGACGTGAAGGATAGAAATGGCTAAGTAAGTCGTGAAACTAAGAACATCCGTGATACTTATTAATTTGCTGCGCTTCTAATAATTTTGGGATTTAATCTGTATGCATAAATTACATTTGTTACAGCATACGCAATTGAATTAGATCGCTAAGCTTTTTTTCTGCATTGCGAATAAATGTGAAAACTGCTTCAGTTAATTGGTGTTAACGTTTATTCAAAGACGAGAAATTTATCAAAACTTCAATTGCCTAAAGATTGGGATTGATTTACTTACAATGTTGTTTGCTTTTCTTTTCTCTTTCTGCGTGTAATTTCTTGAACTCTTCGACATTGCCAACAGTGCATTCTTTGTTTAAATCATCGTCACTATCAGTTCCACTTTTTTCACTATCATCAATCTTTGGTAAGTCTAAACGAAGGTTATAATTACTCCTATAGGTACTAATCATAATCATTTTTAACAGAAAATATTTTATAATATATACCATCTTACCTTCTACATGAATATCTGCCAATGATTTTCCTGCAAAATTGTTTGCTGATCCCTGATCTACGGCAAGTAGAAATCGGCTAACCTTAGTTAATTTGACGACCGACTCGTGTAATCTATAAAAATCTCGATGAATGCGAACATTGTAATACCCCACCAGCTCTTCCCAGGTAGCTTAGAGCCAGAGTTCGGAGAAATAATAAGATCGAACTGCAAATCAAATTATTTATAATGTTTATTCAATCCTATTTACAATACAAAAATAAATCACTGTATCGGAGAAATGTAAAATGTAAAATTAATAATTTTATGTGTAATAAAATTAAACATAATTTAAAATATTGCGAAATAAATAAATTTTCCTCGGGAACGAGTCGACTATGCTTTTACTTCCTTGAACGGGTCCTACGTCGCATTTTCAGCTGATCGATATGCCTGTCTGCGCACGATCATTGGTCATTAGGGAACACCGGTCAATACGCAGGTCGATGTTGAACTACAACCAAAATGGCTTTCTCGTGCTTCTGTGAAAATAATTAATGTCTTTTGCATACTCTACATTCACTCAATCTTTTTCACAAAGTCTGAAATTAAATTAATTAGTGTGTTGTGTTGTGTTCCAATGTTCACACACCCTCGGGTTATGGTTGTAACTGGAAATAAACGGATTAATTGCGAATTCATAAGGTAAGTGTTTTCTGGATTTATTTAAATAATCGGAATGGAATTTAAATAAATAAATTAAAGGATTTGAAATCACGGGTAATTATTTACAGGTTTCAGGTTACAAATCCAATTCATGGAAAGTTTCAAATTAATAAACTTAACTGGTAACTTTTGAGTGAATATAATGATTTAATCGCAATGAGGCACCCCAATTTTGAAATTAAATTCATTAATTCTAGGGATTACGGTTTTATTTCTTTTAGAAGCTAAAAGAACATCAACCCTCACTAACGTGCTGAAATAATTTAATGAATATTCAATTCTCATGAAAGATCTTCTTACAATAAAAATTAAACATTCAATTAAATTCCTGGTTCTATTTAATTTAAACTAAAAGCAAGTTCAAGTTTAAATCAAATCCCAGCCTGGTTTTTGAATTCTAAGTCCAGTCTTGACTTGAATTAAAATTTTCTAACAGTTGAACTGTTCGGAGTAAAATGAAATTTACTAAGTCGGATCAAATAAATTGAACAGGAAAATGAAAGTTAAACTGGATTCTTGTTTCCAAGAAAGGTCAGGTATGAATTCTGATTTCTAAGAAAGACAGGATTGAATTCTCTGAAGGACAGGCATGAATTCTCTAATTTTGAGCTGGTGCGCCGGTTTTATACCCACTGAAGGTGGTAGGGATGCTTTGGAAGGAGTTATTGTGGGAGTCCCGTTTCCCCCACACGACTTCTTCTGCGAGCACTTCGCTTTTAAATTTCCACTTCCAGCCCCACGAACGTCTTGAAATTACAACAATATAAATACTTACGATTTATTAAAAGATTGTTGTTACAGGATACTTCGTTACAACATCATGTCCGAGATGTCGTGCAAGCCAGTCCGTTTCATTTTCTTTTAAATCAAAAATCTGCACCACTGTCGCACTCAGGTTGTTGAAGGTTTGCCCCAGTGGTGAATTGCTTTATACAATCGTGACCTCGCATATGACCAAACGACATGCTTCCTCTTGCGAATGCATAGTTGTTCTTTACGTTAATATTCACTAAGCTCCGATTCTTCATTAATTTATCGATAGCAATTTTTAAATCCTTTGTTAGCAATGTAGGAACTTTAAATTTTTTTCTGGATTTTCCAGGTACTTCCACTACTGTTAGGCGATTTGCCAAGGTGACTTCTAATGGTGTTAACGACTGCTTGAGTTCAGAAGTACATTGTTCATCCCAACTAGGCCGACATGCATACTGATTTAAAGTCATTCGCGATGCCTCGCCAGACCTCCGTTTATTAAATAAAATTATTCTGGATAAAATCGCTGCAGCTAGATTTCCCCAATTTTGTGAAATGTTTAAATGCAGAGAATTTGATAACTCGCTGATAGTATTGTCCAAAATCTTATTCAGTTCTAATATATCCTCTGTCACAGGTAACAATTGCGTGAAATTCATTTTTCTGTTATATAAAGTCTTTAATGCTGTTGACGAGATTTTGTTATTCCATTCTATATTCATGATTTCTAAAAATCCTTTCATTTCGCGGTCGGTCTTCAAATCTCCTTTTCGCAAAGCAATGCCTCTTGCTATTTGTGCACATTTTTTTAAACTGTGTCCTAATTTTAAGGCGAGAGAAGGTGTTTGATAATTTTGCGACTTTTGATCGGTTATTGTGGATATACACAATTTCTTTACGGATTCAATAAGAGTATCGAAGTTTTTAGGTTGCAGCAGTTCATTCAAATTTGTAATGCCTGAATTAACTGATTTTACTTGTAGGAGGAGTCTGCCTAGTTGCCTCATAGTCTGACGTATATAGTCATGCTGTTGGACAGTGAATTTTTCAAAAAGTAATGAACCCAACTTAATAATTAGCTGATCTTCTTTGCATATAGAAGAAATGTTATCCATTTTGAACAAGGCCAGTATACATTTTTTAAATTCTACAGATGTATAAGTTTCAGACCACGAACTTAAAAGAGCATAGCTTTTACCTATAATAACCCGTCGCCGATTTTTGCAATTAGAAGGAAACTTCTTTTTATTCGGGCAATTATACTTGACGTGACGCCATAAAGTATGTAACAGAAAGAAACCGAGGCAATTCGGACAAGGCCCATAATCTTTTAGGTCTTGAAATGTGCTATGTTGTGATAAACGTCGACTTAAAATTAGTTCACCCGTGTGTGTAGCTAAAACTCGGCTATTATGATAATAATCGCTTGCTCTTAGTAAACATAGGAACTCCTCCTTTCTTTCATTAGAATTATTATCCATTGCCAATAACTTTGCAACTTCCATTTCTTCTTTGTGAACGAGTTCTAAATGTCTGGTAACTTTACCAATTAATTTGTCCCAAAAGTAGCAAGCATGTCGTTTGTCATACACACGATTTCCGGTAACAGTTTTACTTGAAAACTTGATCCAGACTTCCCTCCTAGCAATGTTTGAGTCGCTATCGTTTTCTTCCAAATTTTAGAATTCCGGAATTTTGGCAAATGACTCTGAAATAGGAGATGCATTGGTGTGGCTAAGTTATTCGATTGTTCAACCGCATTTGTTGAAGTCATTTGAGAAGACATTTTTGTGGTAAGTTTAGTAGGTTGTTCATTGTCAGAAAATTACTCTAAAAGAGGAGATGACATTCCTGTCGTTAGGTTAATCGATTGTTCAAAAGAACGTTTGAGTGATTTTGTAAGTTCATCTTCTTCTGAAGAACTGTAAGATGGTGGAAGCACTGAGGGGGTATATTCGCTGCCCGATGATTAAAAAGGTTCATCCTCAGAATCGCTACTGGTACAATCCATTTTTGATGTAGACGTAATGGGAATTATTATGTGCTGTGATATTATGTTAATTTTTGGCGTATTTGTAGTATTGCACTCATTGGTTGAGTGCATCACTGGTTGAAATTCTGTCACTTCTTGTTTACCCTGTTTAGTTATTAAGCGTAGCCTGAATTTACAATTTCTTCTAAAATTAATCTCTTCCCGTTTTCGCATATATTTGGAACATCGGCGGTAACCAGGCTCTCTCGGTTTCAGAGAAATTTTTTATATCACAAACATTAACTTCGTTATATTTTTTAAATTCGTTATTACTGACATTTGCTCTACCTGATTCTAATTGAAGTTCATGTATTTCTCGTTTTTTTTTTAAATTATCATATGCTTTTATGTGATAATTCACGTTCGGTGCATCACTATTATCTTCGCATTCCTCATTCTTAACGCGATTTAGTATCTGCGTTTCTTCTTCAAGACTCAACAGAAATTGAAATCTGTTTCGTCTTGATATTTTTACCGTACATATAACACTACTAGTAAAAATTTTACCCCTAAAGTATTATGTATAATGTTCCCATGTTAGTAGTATAGCTGTGTGGTTCCTGCGACTGAGTATGGCCTGTCCATCCGGAGCACTAGGTAATCATCCCCTTAGAGGGTGAATGAAGGTTACCAAAGAGTTTTTGTAGTAAAAGAAGTACTTTTTGTCAGCAATGACCAGAAGGTGGTTGCAGGAAAAGAAGTAATTGTTTTGTCAACAATGACCAGAAGGTCTTAAGAATGTCTTGTAGTAGGAAAAGAAGTCATCTTTTTATTTTTTTAACAGCAAAGACCAGAAGGGTCTTGTTACCAAAGAATTTTAGTGTAAGCAAAAAAAGTAATTTTTTTGATAGCAATGACCAGAAGATCTTAATGCGGTGGTTGTTGAAAAAGGTGTAAACAATGACCAGAAGAAGAAGAAGAAGATAACGACGACGACGGTTATGAAGTGTTGTTGGTTGCCTAACTTAAGTGTTTTTAGACAAGACTGAATAAAGTAGGTAAGGTAAGCGTGAAGGTAGTAGGTAAGCTTACTTCACCTGAAGAATTAGGCTAGCTGAGTATCTATTAAGTTTACCTGCAGTTTTTAATTTAGTTATTATTTTTTTTTATTACAATCCTTTAGGTGTATTTTCAAATACTTTTTTTGTTATAAAGAAATAAAAACACAATATTATGTATACATATTAAATATTTATTTTGAAAATGTTAAATGTACAGTAATGAAAATTAACACAAGTTATCTAGCAAGTTTTTTTTATCTTTCACGTCGTCGTTCAACATGTCAAATTTTTTTTCAAAAGTTTCAACACGATGTGATAAGTTGTGTAGCGCAGGAAAGCTGTTCAAGCAGATCCGAAGGTGTGGATTTTTGGTATATAGATGTAATCCATCGTAGTGAAAGAATCCATATTTTTGTTGAAAAAATTTGTTTAATGTAGTATTTAGCGGATGTGTAACGTTAGGGAATGTGAGGCAGAGTTCCGGATTGACAGCAGGCAGTTCGTCGAAATTATGAAAACGGCTTTCGGCATCTTTAAAAACATGATAAACGGCCTTGTCTGCAACGAATAGGAATAACATGTTGATAGCTCGAGTACGTTTATAAAACTAATGCTCATGAGCTGCATTCGGGTAGTACAGGAGGTAGAGGTGACGTTGAAATGAATTTATAAAAAGACAGATGTAATTTATCACTATAATCATTATTTAGACTATCTTTATCATGTAAAATATACAAGTCTATAATATGTTTACAGTCTAATAAATCGTATCCGGTATCCCAATTCTTGAAAAATATATTCAAATCACACAGGAATAACCTGAAATTTAATGTTGATGATTGATCAAGGTGCACTGTTATTTTATTATTGTTTTTCCTCCTGTCGCTCTCAATAACACTAAATGTTAGACTGTGTAAACGTAAAAGGTCTATTATTAACCTCTTATTGCTTACACCACTTTTCAGAGCTGCGGATCTTGTAAAATACACCATGTTCGACTATCTTAAGTTAAATAAGAATAAAAATTCCAATAGACGCTTATTTATAGCTTATTCGAGAGTTAATAAAACGATATTTATAATTTTTTATTATAATAGCTTTTTTAATGTATTTAAGGGTTACATTCATATATTAAATAATTTTTACTCTATTTGTCAGAGGACTGTATCTAACTAAACGATCATGTAAAATGAGACAATATGCAGACGTGTTTGCTGGTACATTTTGATTGGTTTCAAAATCTAATATTATATCAACAGGACCATTTACAAGTGTTTCGTTTTGTCTACTACAATCTATTACAATTAGAGGGGCTTTACTAATAAACTCTGTAGGTGTAAGACATGGTTCACTGTGATATTTATAATAATACGATTGTTGAAATTGTGTAAACATTTCATATAATATAGCCCATTGTTTGTTATTAAAGTTTACGTTTAGATTGTCATATGGATACATTTCAGAATTTAAATGTAATTTAATGTTTGTTAAGTTACAATGATCAAATTGACTTGAATTTTTTGTTGGTTCATTTTTTCTACCGGTCTGAAAGCCTATGATAACAAATCGTGGTTTTTCAAGTTGGCTAGCTGTTTTAACAGACCAAGTATGTTTCGTTGTTTCTTGCAGCAATGGATACTCGTGAATTTCCCAACTTCGGAATGCCATATCCAGGTTCCATATATTTTAAAAGTCGTAATTTTTCAACATCGGCTACTACTATATGAGGTACTTTCCAGAAGATTTTATTTATAGTAATTTTCGCTTGTTTTTCTCCAGAATTTTGAATTGCATTTGAATCAGAATTACTGCGTATCAGCACAAGTTCCTGACGTACATTTATTACAATTTTTTTTAAATCCTCAGCGAAGCCAAGAAGCATTTTAAGTGGTATACACACATTAAAATTTCCCTTATCATCAACTAATGTTGGATTTGATACAGGAGACCATCCAGAATTTAGTAATCGCTTACTTTCATTATCTGTGAATGAAACGTAACTTTTCATTGTAGAAGTTATACCTGGATTTTTTACACGATCGATAACACTTCCTCCAATTTCATAACGAATTTCATCAAACAAAAATGCAATACCATTATTAGTGAAACTCAATGTTTGGTTAGCTTTATTTTCTTCGTCTAGTAATTTACCTTCAATATAAAGAAAACTTTGTGAAGGTAAAGTCAATAGATTTTGGGTTTGTATTGGTATTCGTATTTCATCATTGTTATTGAAGGTCGTAGCTGCATATGGTTGATGTGTATGATATTCTGAATTAATAATGGAATTGTCAACGAAAACACGTTCTCCAACATTTAAAATGTTAAAATTCATTTTTCTTCTTTTTTCTGTATTTACAAGAACACCTTAATAAAACTAAGATTCTTCTGACACTTAAAGTTATTCGTAATTTTAGGTTAAACCAAAAATCTTTTAGCTTCGCACCAATTTTTGTTTCTTTAGTAGTACCTTAAACCCTAACGAGTTTAAGAACAAGAACTCTGCTCATAACCAACTCTGTCTTGAAATTAACTACATTTCTATGTTGATCACTAATTTAAATTCTTATTTCGTTGATATAATAACAAGTTTTGATTGGTAGATAATACAAAAAATTCAATGCTCTTATCTTTTTAGAATTTTTTCAAATGTACTCTAATCGTAACCAATTCATTCTTGAAATCTACTAAATTTCCATGTTGATCAATAATTTTAATAATTATTTCATCAATATATCGTGTGTTGATTGGCAGATAAATAACGTTTATGGGAACTTCAACAATTTTATAACCTGGTGGTACAGTTGGGTAAAACATGTGTAAAATATGTGCCTGTTTATCATTGTTATAAGAATTTGTAACAAGATTACATTCTAAACATATAGCGTTAACTTTTTGAATATTTATAGGAAAATCTGACGAGTGCTTTTTATTTTCCTGAAGCATCTTTTCGTTAAATCCTAGTAAGCTGCCTATGTTATTCGGTTTAGTAAAATCGACAATTTTGTTACATTTTATTTCACACTTCAAAGTATTTAGGTTAGCTGATATAGACAAATGAGTTCTAATCTCTTCTTCTTTTTCATGGTCATTTATATGATTTGTTAAAAAATTTTCAATGTCGGTGATCTCATAGGTGCCTTCAGGAATTTCAATCACGTGTCTTCCACAGTAGAATTTGTTATTTGTTTTATCAATGTTTGATATTGCATTGGAACTTACAAAATCAATCAACCCCAGAGCATATTCTTCATTATAATTTAATAGAATAGGTGGATAAATTCTTGTTGAGAGAATAGATTTACGATCAGAAACAGTAAATGTATAAGACATGTTTACTCAATGAACACTACAGCGTAAATAAAAGATTGAAATATAAGGTAATCTATTTATTATACAAAAATAGTAAGCACAAATGTCCACAATTATAACTATTGTAATTTTGATATATATTATGATTATAGTTAATATTACACGAACCATTTGAATTAAAATATTTGTTTGCTTCCAATGGAGGTCTAAGATTACCATAGCTGTCAAAGAAAATAACAGAATTTCCAATTTTTTTATAAGCAGTCCAGTGTGTGCCAGCTCCATTTTTGTTATCCAGATTGATTATTCCAATTTCATTTTTTTTGTTAATTTTCCGTGGTAAATTATTTCTCATAAACACACCTCTAAAGTGAGGAATTTTTAATTTTTTTACAAATGTTTTTATATCAATGTTGGTTAATGCACGTTTAGGTAATGTTATCGGTAGTTCTTTGTTCTGTGGCCTGGACTTAAAAAAAGACCCAAACCACTTTTGTAAGGTTTCAGATATAAACCTTTACCCATTGCTATGCTTTCCATTGTTGAATTGTGACGTTTCGTTTCTTGCAATTCTTGTTTCGCATTTTTTGCATCATTTACAGCTTTCGCGATACCTGCAGCACCTCCACCTAAAGCCCCCAAAGCGCTCAATCCAGCAAATAATGGTATTAGAGGAAGAAAACCTCCAACTTTTGGAATCGGTACAACACGAACAGGTTTTATTTTCTTTTTTATCTGTGCAGCTTTTTTTACTGCCAACGAAAGTGCATCAGACATAGTTTGAGGTTGTTTTGCAATAATGTATTTTTTTATTTGTTTTATAACTTCTTTTAGAGAGATTGAACCCTTTTTGGAACCTTTTAAATTTATTTTTAATTTCTTAACGTTTTTCTTAGATTTCTTTGATTTAGTAGTTTTGTTTGAAGTATGAGGTGCCATTTTCGTTTTCTTTTTTTGTCGCACAGAGCGTGATTCTCAGTTAACTTATGTTTGAATACTAACTTTAAGTGTTAATGGTATGTAATATTTAAGATGTTCTTTGATGTTTACTTTTGTAATTGTCACCACTATCGTCAGCATCAAAGCTGGCTTTTCTTTTAAGTAACAAAGAAGCATTATCGCTAACAATATCCATTGGTGATTCTTTTGATGTAGTATCATTTTTATTTTTTATTCTATTCATACGTTCTTTTTTTGATTTTTTTTAAATTTCTACATTGTTTATGTTTTTATTGTTTGTACTCTGTTTCATATTTATCAAAGAATCTTCCATTGTTTTTAAACAATTTTCAGTTTCTTTTTTAACCTTTTCTACCGATTTCAAACATTTATTCACTATTTTTATACAATTATGATTCTTTAGTTTTTTTAAGTTATTATTCCTGTATGCCATACCAAGTTTCACTTTAGCTTTCATTGCTCCGACTATACCTAATGCAGCCATTTTTTCACCAACTTTTGCATTAGGTGATTTAAATCGTTCTAGAGCTTTAGCAGCCAACACTTTATCTGCTGAATGTCTATTAATTAAATTCTTTTCCTTTGAATATGCAATATCATGTTCTTTACAAGCTTCATCAAGTTCGTTAATGCCTCTATCACCCCTAGTCAACCTTTTTGCAAGCTTTGTACCTGGACCACAATAATTGTAGGTTGGTATGTGAAGTTCAAAGGGTAGCTTATTTATAACTGTGTTTAACAAACCCTTACCGTTGTAATATTTCATATTGTTTTTTTTTGTTTGGGTGTGTGTCTGTTATGATATCTACAACTCAACTAAGTATAAATATTGTTTTACATGCTATTATAGTTATTCTAGTGTGAACCACGAAACAATGAAAATAGTAAAACAAAAGATAACTTTAAATGTACAAAATCATGATTTTGAAAAGGAAAAAATATCGAAACATGGCTTCCTTCTACCATCAACTATACGATGTATAATTGTTGGACCCTCAAATTGTGGTAAAACTAATGTGATTGTTACTTTAATAGAACACGAGAATGGATTGAAATTTGAAAACATTTATATCTATGCTAAGTCTCTGAATCAGCCTAAATATTTATATTTAGAAAAACTGTTAAAGCCTATAAAAGGAATGGGATTTTATACGTTCAATAGTTGTGAGGATATTTTTGAACCTTCAAAAGCTAAACAAAATTCGATATTTATCTTTGACGATGTTGCGTGTCATAATCAAGCAAAAATTCGAGAATATTTTAGCATGGGGAGACACAATCACATAGATTGCTTTTATCTTTGCCAAACATATGCAAAGATTCCCAAGCACTTGATAAGAGATAACGCTAACACTCTCATTCTCTTTAAACAAGATGAGCAAAATTTACGACACGTATTTAACGACCATGTTGGTACTGATATGAATTATGAAAATTTTAAAAAGTTATGCTTAATATGTTGGGAACAACCGTATGGATTTTTAAGTATTTTTAAAGACAACAAAACCAATGAAGGTAGATATAGAAAAGGATTTGATTACTATATATACCTTGATTAACATGAAAAGAAAATAGACAGAAACGGATCTTCAAGCTGATTATACCTGTTCAAAAACCTGTCCAAACCTGTTCAAACCTGTTCAAAACCTGTTCAAAACCTGTTCAAACCTGTTCAAAACCTATTCAAAACCTGTTTAAACCTGTTCTTTATGCTGATTCAAAACCTGATCGGTATAAAATGAATACTAGTGACAAAAAAATAAAACAACAGTTAATAGCTAAACGTAAAACCATTAAAAACAAATTCGACTTAATTAAACATGGTATGATTGTTCAAGAGAGAATATTTTCGCCTATTACAAAACATTTAAAAAATATTGAGAGCAAGTTAGAAGATTCAAGAAAAAAACCAATAGATAAATTTGACTTGAAAAGTGATACAGATTATAATGATAATAATCATAGTTTGTACGATATTAAAACAGAAGAGTTACCAATATCAGAAAGGGATCAAAGTAATATGTTATATACAGAAACACCACAACTGAAACGTTTTAAGAAATTAAAAAAAATTCATGCTTCGTCACCGCTAACATCAGAATTCGGTTCTAAGCAATCTATTATAAAGGAAACTTTGACTGGAGAGAATGAATCGGAAGATGAATATGAAAAGACTCAAGCCTCAACAGCAGCAGCAGCATCTAAACTCTCTGAAACATCATTAATAGATTATTTAGATCAATATGAGCCTTTACCTAGAAGGTACATATATGATATGATGACAGATGAAAATAACGAATTTGATCACAAGTATGGAATCAGACACGATGAAGTGGTAGAAAAGTTTTATATAGGAGATTCAATATTACATATAGATGGCTCTGACATAGTTGTAAAAGGTAAAAAGTATAAAGGAACACCAGGATTATATGAATTATTATTTAAAAAGCGTCCAGACAACTATACACTTAACGATGAAAAAGCATACAAAAAAATTGTTGTAAAAACAAACGCAAACAGGCGATACTACAAAAGTACAAATCAAATTGATGGTAGTAAACTAGCAAAGTATAAAGAAATTATTGCACCTATAAGTGGAAAAGGGTTATTTATGGAAGTAACAGATAATCCAATTGAATATATTCATTGGGATGATCCGAATGAACTTGTTGAAAGATTACGTTTACTAACTGCATCCAAAGAAGCCGGTCATACAGGACACCAAAACGAAATAAATTCAATCATCGAGGAATTGCGTGAAGCTGGTATCATTAATTAATTAATTAATTAATTGTTCAAAGATGACCTCAAAAAAAAACGTAAAAATAAATAAACCCAAAAATTTTGTAACCGATGCGAAAAGACAAGTTGTTGAAGAATTACACAAAAATGCGAGAATTAATTTTAAACGACGTAGGGTCATTATAAAATCATTAAACGATTTATTTCAAGCTGATCTTGTAGAAATGATACCATATTCAAAGGAAAACGAAGGCTATAAATATATATTGGTTGTAATTAATTGTTTTTCAAAATTTGTATGGACATTTCCTTTGAAAACCAAAACAGGTTCAGAAGTTGCAAAAGCACTGGAAAATGTTTTTAAAGTAAAAAAACCAAATCATTTACAGACTGACTTAGGCGGCGAATTTTTTAATAAAGATGTTAAAAATATTTTAAAAAAATATAATGTTAATCATTACAATGTGTATAGTGAAAAAAAAAGCTTGTATTGTTGAAAGAGTCAACCGAACACTTAAAAATCTAATGTGGAAAGAATTTAGCTTACAAGGAAGTTATAATTGGTTAAATTTGTTACCAAAAATAGTGAAAACATATAATAATACAAAACATAGAACAATAGGATTAAAACCTGTAGATGTTAATAAAAAAAATGAAAAACATTTATTACAAACAGTTTACAGTCATATAAAAATGGCTGATAAACATTCAAAGTTTAAAGTAGGAGACTATGTTCGTATATCAAAAACACGAGGAGTTTTTGATCCACTGAAATATTTATAATTAAAAAAATAACACTATCAAACCCCACAACATATTTATTACAAGATGTGCATAATGTAGATATTCTAGGTGGGTTTTATGAACAACAATTACAAAAAGTAAAATATAACGATGTTTATTTGGTGGAAAATTTTTTAAAACGTAATAAAAATAAAGTTTTTGTTAAATGGTTAGGATTTAGTGATAAGCATAATAGTTGGATTGATTCTAAGAACATAGCGTAACTCTAATAATAATTATTTTTAAAAATTGCTGACTGGTAAAAATCAGCGACTATATAAGTAGAAAACTCATTCATACAGAATTAGTCTGTCTAAGATAGTTTTTTTATAATCAACATGCATCTCACAACTATTGTTGTTGTTGCATTAGTGTTTGCAATATACAACGTTAACGCAACACAAATTTGGGTTAACGAAAAAAATTATACTATTGAAGTTGGAGGTTCTTTTTTCCTATATGAAAAGCATCGAAACTCAGTCATTTTAAACGAGTATGCTGCATTTTATACCAAGGATCGTATACCTTTATGTAAGTATAAAAAAATTTAACAAACTGTTTGCTTTATTTTAAAATATTGCTGCACGTATTTACAGCTACACCAATTATTGAAACAATTGAGGGGAAAAACCTTACCATTGGATATGTTATTGGTTCATATAAAAACTACTATCCAATCACTCCTTTTGAAGCTAACAAAATGTGGTGTGGAAAGTTCAACTTTAAAACGCTTATAGACACACATCCTGTTTATTACCGAGACTATTGGTGGAAAAATGCTAAGGAATTTTACAAGGCTATGAGGCACAATACTTTTAAATTTTTGAAAAAAGTTAAATGTTTTATATATGCAAATGACTACTAATAAATAAATAAAAAAAAGCTTACAACCTTAATCGTTTTTATTTTATTCTTTTTACAGTTATTATTTTATAATTTTTATTTCCTCCTTTTTTTTTAGACCTCCTGTAAAAATATAAATTTATTTAATTTTTTATGTTATCTACCTATATAGAAGAAATATCTTACCAAGAAACCCATAGGGTTGATGTGATATCCCTATCTAGGTACATCTTGTAGGTAATTTTATATCTCTTAATGACCACCTTTCGGGTGGCCATTCTCTTGACTCGGGGGGGCAACAGTTCGTCCCTCTCAAGGACTAGAACTGTGTACTAAAAATAAAAAAATAAAATATGTTTGAAATAAGAACAAAATTATACTTACTTCGGGGAACTGTCCCCTCAAAAGTTTCCTCAATTCGTTTACTAAAAATAATAATAAACACTTAATTTAATTAAAAAGCACTGAATATACACTAAGCACTTACCAACATTCATCGCTGTTTTCTTATTAGTAACAATAGATAAGCCATAACAAGGATTGATTATTGTTGAAGGTGTTTTTTTTAAGATAATGTATGTTGTTGCATTTCCTATTTGTATCAGCGAATTTTGATAAGAAAGCAGTTACATCGTACAATCATGACTTTATCGTGCATAGGTCAAGAAATAGGTCAAATATGTGTACATTTAATTTATTACAATGTAATATATAATTAATTTACTACACAATGTTAAAATATGTAAAAAAATATAAAAAAAACAGTAACTAAGCGATGGTAATGAAATTCTTTTTTATTGTCACACAAACGACTATTGTACAATTATTATTATCTTACAAAGTCTAAAATAATTGCTGTGTTAAAATATCGTCATCATTAAATAAAGTTTCTGCTTCTTCCTTTTTATTCCGTTTTGTTTTTTTCAAGGGTGGTGGTGTTGGTGGTATATTTTCTTTATTTTTTTCATCCTCGTCATCACTGGATAATAACAAGGTTGGCGCCTCTTCTATACTTAATTTTTTCTTGTTTCCTTTGCTGTTGCTCCCCCCATCTTCGATGGCCTGAACGTCATCCTCATGGATATTGAATTGATATTTTTTTAACGCCTTTTCGAGAATGAACAACTCTTCTTCGCTTTCAATTTTCGTTCTTATGTATTTGACCGGCAAGTTTCCAAATTTTCTTTTGAGAGTTTCAGTTTTCGGCGAATAAGTTAGCGAAATAAACACTTTGTCACCTTTTATTGTAATATCTTTTACACCATACCTAATTGGTGAAAAAAAAACAAAAAGTAATTAAGAAGGAAAAATAAAAAAAGAAATAATAATAACTTACTGAAAAATCTGTTTTATAATTACATATACCGCTTTAAGCGGTAATGACACTTTATCTTCCGTGCAGACGACTATTGTCGAAGGTGTTGTAGCCATTTTGGTTGGTTGGTTGGTTGGTTGGTTGTTGTAGTTCTTCTTACACTTGTATAACTGTATAGCTGTTGTAGAAATAAACTATCTATTTATAGGGAGAATTTTAGTAAAAAACTGCTTTAAATTTAAAATAATAATCTAAAATTGCATTATTAGCATTACACACAGTTCTGAAACATTTTTGTTCAAAACATGCAACAAAGTTGCAAAAACTTCATATGAAATACGTTACTATAAAACAGCAAAGTTTGCAAAGATACTACAATTTTTAAGAAAATGACGGTTACATTTACCATTTGCGTCATTCAGTAATTAATTTTCTAAGAAAATAAGTATGATGCATATTACTATAAAAACAGCAAGTTTTGCAAAGATACTAGAATTTTTAAGAAAATGTCCGTTACATTTCCTATTTGCGTCATTCAGTAGCGAATTTTGCTAAGAAAGCAGTTACATCATGCAATCATGATTTTATCTAGTGCATAGGTCAAGGAATAGGTCAAATACGTGTACATTTTTAAAATTTATTAAATATATATAGGTAATTTACTACACGTTAAAATATTAAATGTAAAAGTATAAAACAATAACACTACAGTTTTTTTAACGAAGATGAGTTCTGAAAAGGTGCTTGATGAATTTGTTGGTGATGTGGTGAAAAATATTGAAAAGGTGAGTAGAATAATTAAGACAAGAGATGATTTTAAATACTACATTAATTATTTGCGAAAAACAATTGCTTTAATTAAAAAATGTATTAAAAATAAGTTGACTTGTATTAAAAATTTTTCTAAAATTGAATCTTACTTATCTTTTTTAGAACACTACAGACAAAATTTCAAAATTAAATCGAAGAAAACAAAAAATTCAAGAAAGAGATTGGTTTGGTGGGACATTGAATCCTGTTTTAAAGGTAGATTACGAAGTGGTGTCATAACCAATTTTAGTATAAAAGACCCCCTAGAATTTTTTAAAAAGGCGTTTAGAAGTTTTTCAATTAAAATTAAAAATGAATTGAAAAAATCTTTATTAAAAGTGAACGTAATTTTTACTGGAAATTTTGTAAAACCCCAAACCGGTGAAACCGATTTTAAACATTTTTCAACTAAAAACAATGTCATTGATAATACTACAAATTTAAAACGATGGTATCAGGAGCATGTAACAGACAAGCTCTTATCCAAATTAGAGGACTTTCAGGAACGTGACAGTGGTTGGGCCCTTTTTGAAATTTTACATTTAAAAATTAATATTAACAATTATACACCAATAAATTGCGGTTTATCAACATATGCTGATTTGCCTCAATTTGTACAGAAAACTAAAAGTGTCATAAATATTAAAAATAACGATGAGTATTGTTTTTTATGGTCTGTTGTATGTGCTTTATGCCCAGCTGATAAAAATAAAAATTGCTATAGAGTTTCATCATATCCACACTTTAGTCAAGTTTTAAAGTATGACAATATCAATTTTCCTATTAAATTGAAAAGTATTTCAAAATTTGAAAAAATGAACGAATTGTCAATCAATGTTTTTACAATCGAAAAAC
This sequence comes from Ctenicera cuprea, assembly GCA_958336395.1. Classification (NCBI taxonomy): domain Eukaryota; kingdom Metazoa; phylum Arthropoda; class Insecta; order Coleoptera; family Elateridae; genus Ctenicera; species Ctenicera cuprea. The sequence goes on along the minus strand of OY284489.1, from coordinate 43,245,703 downwards.
AGCAAGTATTACCCTTATGTCTGAGCAAAAATGAATTTTCCCGTCGTATTAATTTACTTATGGTTGCTGCAAGAATCAATCAAAATTTAGAATTTAGTAATACTGTAGCTGCAGGTAATTCTAAAAGCCACATATATCATTTTGCATATATTAAAAATTTATCAAAATTATTAGACAAACAAGTAGGACATAAGAAAAATAAAAAATGGATTTGTGAGCGATGTTTAAATCATTTTCATACAAATTTTGCATTACAAAAACATTTAATAGATTGTAAAAATTTAAATAAGTCAAAAATAACCATGCCTAAAGAAAACGAAAAAATTCTAAAATTTAAAAATTTTAAAAATAAAATTCCAGTACCCTTCGTTATTTATGCTGACCTGGAGAGCATATTAAGAAAACATAAAGATGCTGATTTTTTAAGTACTAGTTGTAGTACGAAAAGATATCACAAACATGAACCATTTAGTATTGCTTATTATATTAAATGTTCATACGATGATACACTCTCACAATTCAAATTGCACACGGGGAAAAATTGTGAGGTATGGTTTGTTAAAGAGCTTGAAAAAATAGCGCATAAGTTAAAATCAATTTTAAACAATAAAATTCCAATGCATCCATTAACTAACGAACAACTATCCAGTTTTCATTCAGCAAAACTTTGTCACATCTGTTTAAATCCATTTCAACCAACTGATAAAAAAATTAAAGAACACTGTCACCTTACAGGTGCATACCGCGGAGCAGCACATAACAATTGCAATCTCAATTATACTGATACACATGTAGTACCTGTAGTTTTTCACAATTTATCAGGATACGATAGTCATTTTTTTATAAAAGCCCTCAGTACTGAAGTCAAGGGAAAAATTAGTCTACTTCCTGTTAATAAAGAAAAATATATATCATTTACAAAATTCATTGAAAATACCAATATCAGTTTTAGATTTTTAGATTCCTATAGGTTTATGGCTAGTAGTCTTGATAAACTATCTTCATACTTAACTGATAATCAAAAAATTACTACAAAAACGTATTACAACAATGACGAAAAATTTCAATTAGTCACACGTAAAGGTGTTTTCCCTTACGAGTATCTTGATTGTTGGGAAAAATTAGAGGATACTGTTTTACCATCACAAGAATCGTTTTATAGTAGCATAAATAAAGAAAATATTTCGAAAAAAGATTATGAACATGCATGTACTGTTTGGAATACATTTAAAATTAAAAACTTGAAAGAGTATGCAGAATTATATTTAACCACAGATGTGCTGCTCCTTACAGATATTTTTGAAAATTTTCGAGCCACTTGTATGGCTACATATAAATTAGAATGCCTTCATTACTTCACAACGCCCGGATTATCGTTTGATAGTATGTTAAAAATGACAGGTGTGGAATTGGAATTGTTAACAGATATTGACATGATTTTGTTTATAGAACGAGGTATAAGGGGAGGTGTTTCTCAATGTAGCAATCGTTACGGTAAAGCTAACAACACATTTATGGGTGCTGATTACAATCCCAATGAACGGACCTCATACCTTATGTATTATGATGTTAATAATCTTTATGGTGCTGCGATGAGTTTCCCCTTACCTACCGGAGGGTTTAAGTGGATTGAAAACGATCAAATATATTTTGAAAACTTTTTAAATATTTCGGATAATAGTGATGTTGGGTACATTTTTGAAGTAGATCTGGAATATCCTCAAACACTTTTTGAAACACATAAAGATTTACCTCTTTGTCCTGAGCATTTAGTTCCACCATGTTCACAGTCAAATGGACGAAAATTATTAACAACATTATTTGATAAAGAAAGGTATATTATTCATTATAAAAATTTACAACAAGCTGTTAAATTAGGTTTAAAAATTAAAAAAGTACATAGATGTCTTAAATTTAATCAGTCGTGTTGGTTAAAAAAATATATTGATATTAATACTGAATTAAGAAAACTAAGCAAAAATGAATTTGAAAAGAATTTTTATAAATTACTGAATAATGCAGTGTTTGGTAAAACAATTGAGAATGTAAAAAAATATAAAGATGTAAAATTGGTTACTAAATGGTCAGGTCGATATGGTGCAAGTTACTATATATCACAACCAAATTTTCATAGTTGTACGATTTTTAGCAAGAATATGGTAATTATAGAAATGAATAGATTAAATATAAAATTTAATAAGCCCATATATGTAGGGTTATCAGTATTAGATATTTCTAAAACTTTTTTGTACGACTTTCATTATAATTATATTTTAAAAAAATTTGGAAATAAAGCTAAATTATTAAACACTGATACGGACAGTTTAATTTATCAATTTTTTGTTGAAAATATTTATGAACACATAAAAGAGGATATATCTAAATTTGACACATCCGACTATTCCCCAAATAATGTCTTTGGAATACCATTGGTAAATAAAAAGGTTTTAGGTTTAATGAAAGATGAAAATAATGGAATTATTATGGTCGAATTTATTGGACTACGATCAAAAATGTATACAGTAAGAGTAGGGGTAACTGATGTAGATATTAAAAACTTAAAAAAAAAACTAATGGATGAGGGATTAGATGATTCTCAAATAGAAAATGCTATTTCAAATTTTGGTACTACAAAAAAAGCAAAAGGCATTACAAAATCCTCATTAAAGACTATAACATTTGAAGATTATTATCAATGTTTGTTTAACAATTCAATAAAAGAAACATATCAAAATTTAATTAGATCAGAAAAACATGAAGTATATACAGTTGAACAGAAAAAAGTGGCACTTAACCCTAATGATGATAAGAGAATTGTCAATTTCATAACACCAGATACCTTACCGTGGGGATTTCATAACAAAATTGTTTAAACTTATGTTTTCAAAAAAATAAATAAAATAAAAATCATCTCATGTTTTGAATTAATTCTACTTGTATCTTTCCAATGCTACTTAAGAAAAAAATGTAAGTTCTGAATTAGTATAATTAAAAAAATAAAAAAAAAACTAACAAATTTAATATTATTTTTGTAGAAAGTAAGCAACAATGATGTAATATGGAATAGAATTAAAGACGAAAACAGATTCATCAAGTTAAGCAGCAGTATGTTGACAACAAAGAGGATTCATCCTACTACACCAGCCACCCCCACCATGTCTTTCAGAGCTATAAAAAAAGAGAGATTCGAAGTATTGAACACTATTTATTGTAGAAACTGTGAGAGATATTATTGTTTCTGTGAAGATTCCATAAAAATTCACACAGCTGAAAATCTAGGGCTGTATTGTTTTGAAGAGCTCCCCGCCAGTCCAGTAAGTTTTTTTTCTTTAAATAAATAAAAAAAAAATGCCTGTACCAGCTAAGCATAAGTGTCCAAAATGTAAAGGTGAAACCGATTTTGAAGGACAAAAATGTCTTGCTTGTACATTTCATGAGCATGTAAAAATAAGTGCTGGGGTTAAACATGTACCTCCAGGATATTTCAAGACAACATCATCAAACAACTAAGCAATCAATACCTTTTTTTTCTGTTTTTACAGAAAAATGTTTATCGTGGACATTCAAGGGTTCCAGTTTCAAAACAGTGAACTGTTTATAAGAGAAATTGCAATATTAAATATCAACTCTGGAGAAACTTATCATACGCTGATTAATCTACCTACAATCTACAATTGGCTTTCAACTCAACTAAAATGGCACCTTGAATGGACAACGAAAAATCTACACGGATTGGATTGGCATACTACAAGCAAGAATTTCTTACCTTACGAACATTTAACATCTTACTTAAAACATATTATCCAAAATGAAAGTGTTCTAGTTAAGGGTGAAAATAAAAAGCAAGCACTTGACAAATTATTGCAAAACAAAAATATTATAACAAATGTTGAAACTTTAGGGTGTACGAATATAAATAATTTATTAAATTGTAACACTATAAACAATAATTACCATTGTAATCAGCATACGTATAGTAATCTGAACTGTGCATATCAAAATGTAAAAATTTTATATAAATGGTACGTAATGACTTATAAAATAAATATTTAACGTATCTATGTTGTTTTTTTATTCTGTATAATAAAAAGTGTCAGATGTGGGATTCGAACCCACGCTCCTTTACAGGAATCAGAGCTTAAATCTAACGCCTTAGACCACTCGGCCAATCTGACTACTACTACAGGTAAACTACAGGTAAAGTTAATAGATACTCAGCTAGCCTAATTCTTCAGGTGAAATAAGCTTACCTACTACCTTCACGCTTACCTTACCTACTTTATTCAGCCTTGTCTAAAAAACACTTAAGTTAGGCAACCAACAACACTTCATAACCGTCGTCGTCGTCGTTATCTTCTTCTTCTTCTGGTCATTGTTTACACCTTTTTCAACAACCACCACATTAAGATCTTCTGGTTATTGCTATCAAAAAAAATTACTTCTTTTGCTTTCACTAAAAATTCTTTGGTAACAAGACCTTCTGGTGTTTGCTGTTAAAAAAAAAATTATTTCTTTTCCTACTACAAGACATTCTTAAGACCTTCTGGTCATTGTTGACAAAACAATTACTTCTTTTCCTACAACCACCTTCTGGTCATTGCTGGCAAAAAGTACTTCTTTTACTACAAGAACTCTTTGGTAACCTTCATTCACCCTCTAAGGGTGTACGGTTCCTGCGACTGAGGATGGACACGCCATCCTCGGTCACAGGAACCGTACAGTTATACTACTATCCTTACATCCAGATCCGATTCGTGAACCATGTTTGCATCCAAAATTTTCGCTGAAAATCCCAACATGCGTCCAATTGAATCGGAACGGGTAAAATCAATGTAGTACTTGCTTTCTATTATGTACTTCAAGGTGTTGGTATTTGCTATGAGAGAGGAAACTTGATTTAATTCGTCTCTTTCTTTAGGAGCACCTTTTTCTCTTAAGTGATCGCCGATGTAATCGTTTAGCGAATTAATTTCGTAAGCACCGTCGGGTATGGTTAAAACCTCATAATCGTTGTCTGATTTAGAGTAGTAAATTTTATTTTTACCTTCGTAAATATTTTGCAACGCGCTGTAACTATAAAATCCAACCAATCCTAATCCATAATTTCCATCTAAATCTATGGATGGTCGAAAAAACTGTGTAAATAATTTCCGATTCCCGTAAGACTAAATGTTGTAGACATGTCCGAACTCTATGATAATTTTACGAATACAAAAACTTTAAGCAAAGATGACTGCAATTATATGAATCAAAGTCCTGATACTTTGTAGTGTTGTATGTTTGTTATCTTACAGTTTAAATAGTTTATCAGTTCACGAGGTGGTTTCAGGTTTCCAAAGGAATCGAAATATTCAGCGAGCTGTCCTTTCTTCTTGTAAGCCACCCAATGAGTTCCTAATCCTCGTTTATCATCTAAATTTACCACCCCACTTTCATTCCTCCAAGGTCGGGAAGGTAAATCATCACGCATAAATACTCCTCTAAAATTAGGCACATTAACGCTATATTAAGAATATCAATATCTCGTAATGGCCTTAGAGGTAACTTTAACGGTTTTTTGTTTTTTTTTCTAAGATAAAGACCAAACCCCGATTTTCTTTTGTTTAGGTAGAGCCCCTTTCCTAAAGCTATGCTCTCTAGTTTGGCGTTATGTCGTTTCATCTCCTCTAACTTTTCTCGTGCAAGTTTAGCTGCATTTACCGATTTTGCTACAGAGCTTGCTCCTCCTGCTAACGACCCCAAAGTTGTTAATCCTCCAAATAAGGCAGGTAACAATGGCAGAAATCCTCCGCTTCTAGGTACTGGAATGACTCGAGGTTTGGTAATTTTACCTCGACCACCGGCTTTTTTTACCGCTTTCTTAGCAGCTGCTACTGCAACCTGTGATGCTTCTTTTAAAGTTGAGGGTTTGGCCTTTTTCACGGCATCTTGCGTTTCTTTGAGAACTTTGCCAAAAGTAGTTTTCTTATTATTAACGCCCATGCCTAATTTACGCTTGGCCTTCATTATGTTAGTGACGGTCCAAGCCGCTGCTTTTTCTCCAAATTTAGCGTCTCTCGCTTTAACTCTTTCCCAAGCTCTTTCAGCTAAAACTGCATCCGCTCTGTGTCTCGCTTCTAAATCTTTCGACTGCGAATATGCAATATCGTGTTCACGACACGCTCTATCCAAACCGTTAATACCAGGATCCCCTCTTTGAAGACGTTCTTGTAATTTAGTACCGGGTCCGCAATATTGATATCTTCCTGGTATGTGCACCTCAAACGGTAATTTATTGATTAAGCTATTGACCACGCCGCTCCCCTCGTGAACTAACAATTAAACAGCGCAACGTAGTGCACACCTTTATATATGATTTTGCGCAGTAATAAAAATTTTTAAAGGAGTCGATGTAAAAGATTCTAGAAAAAACATGGACCATTGTTACCATCCTCGATTAGATGCATTATATGTGGACCTAGCAACTGCGGAAAAACTTCAACTTTATTGTCTCTTGCAACACATTCGAACGGTTTAAAATATGAAAACGTGTATATTTATTCTAGATCGTTGCACCAAAGAAAGTATAGGTTTTGAGGAGAGTATTTAAGCTTGTACCTAAAATAGGATATCATACATTTGGTGAAAATGATGAAATAATGGAACCGCGTCGAGTTAAACCCAATTTGATTTTCATTTTTGATGACGTTTCATGTGATAATCACCAACCTATGACACAATATTTCAGTATGGGAAGACATTACAAGATGGATTGCTTTTATCTGTGTCAATCGTATGCAAGAGTGCCAAAACATTTACTGCGTGATAATGCAAATATGATAATGGCATTTAAACAGGACATTTTCTTCTTCTTCTTCGTGCATTTTACAAGGCTATGAAACACAATACTTTTAAATTTTTGAAAAAAGTTAAATGTGTTATATATGTACATGACTACTAATAAATAAAAAAAAAAGGTTACAACCTTAATCATTTATTTTATTTTTTTACATTTATTATTTTATAATTTATTCTTCCTTTTTTTTTAATCCTCCTGTAAAAATATAAATTTATTTAATTTTTTATGTTATCTACCTATAGAGAAAAAATATCTTACCAGGAAACCCATAGGGTTGATGTGATATCCCTATCTAGGAAAATCTTGTATGTAATTTTATATCTCTTAATGGCCACCTTTCGGGTGACCATTTTCTTGACTCGGGGGGGGGGGGGGGGCAACGGTTCCTCCTTCTCAAGGACTACGTATAGTAATCTGAACTGTGCATATCAAATTGAAAAATTTTATATAAGTGGTATGTAATGACTTATAAAATAAATATTTAACGTATCTATGTTGTTTTTTATTCTGTATAATAAAAAGTGTCATATGTGGGATTCGAACCCACGCTCCTTTACAGGAATCAGAGCTTAAATCTAACGCCTTAGACCACTCGGCCAATCTGACTACTACTACTACAGGTAAACTACAGGTAAAGTTAATAGATACTCAGCTAGCCTAATTCAGGTGAAATAAGCTTACCTACTACCTTCACGCTTACCTACTTTATTCAGTTTTGTCTAAAAACACCTAAGTTAGGCAACCAACAACACTTCATAACCGTAGTTATCTTCTTCTTCTGGTTATTGTTTACGCCTTTTTCAACAACCACCACAATAATATCTTCTGGTCATTGCTATAAAGAAAAATTACTTCTTTTGCTTACGCTAAAATTCTTTGGTAACAAGACCTTCTGGTCTTTGCTGTTAAACAAAAATTACTTCTTTTCCTACTACAAGACATTCTTAAGACCTTCTGGTCATTGTTGACAAAACAATTACTTCTTTTCCTACAACCACCTTCTGGTCATTACTGACAAAAAGTACTTCTTTTACTACAAGAACTCTTTGGTAACCTGCATTCACCCTCTAAGGGGATGATTACCTAGTGCTTCGGATGGACAGGCCATCCTCAGTCGCAGGAACCGTACAGTTATACTACTTACAAGAACAGCCAAAATTCAACAGATATATATTTAATAATTGGTTTACAATATTATTTAATACTAAGCTAAAACTACTTACATGAGTTACAACACAGTTTGTTAATCTGGGGCTCAAAGACCCCAATATGCGAGAGGTATTTGAGTCGTAGCTATGGTAGATGGCAGAGACTAATGTCGACTCTAGGCTAGGTCGGACTAAACCAGCTAGACTAACTAGCTTGAGCCAAGCTCGGCTGTAGACTGTCTTAGTACCACCAAGCTTTAGCCTTTTTATACTCTGTGAAGCAGGTTGGGGTTTTTATTAATAATCCATATGGTGCACTGCACATTTTCATGTATGCATCTGAGACCCAGATTTGGTTATAAATAAACCAATCAATATTATATGTAATTGTCTCACAAGAGTGCAACAAGGAAAGTTGCATACAACCCGTAGATTCTAAAAATAGACATTAGGTGACCGGATCAATACTATGTATTGCAACACATTTTGAAATCACGAATTATTTTGATGATTAGTTGTAATAATATTAAATATTCTAATTAAGACTAAGTCACTATTGTGACAATATCTTCGACGACGTCCTCGTATAATTACGATAGAACTTCACTCAGGTAAGTTCGTTTAATCGTTAATTATATCTTCCTGTATAATCCTGTATAATATAATTTTTTCTTTGTTTCAAATGCATATATTCATAAAAATATGTACAATTAATTAAATTACATGTCATAAATAATATAGTATATTATGTGTGAGAGGGTCGCTATAGGTTTTTGGCCTCTTCAACCCTGGATCTTCTGCGTTTTCGGTGGGATTTCCTGTCGCTTCTGGTCCTGTTGTTGGAATGGTGCAGCGTCTTGGTTTTTGGGTTCGTCTGGTTAGGTGATGTTCTTTGGATGTCCGATTGGTGGGTTCTGCTTCTGGTATCTCGAATTACGTTAAAAATTGTATAGTATTGTCTGTTAGCGCATTGATAGGGGGGTGTGCTCCACGCTAGCGCATTGATAGGGGGGTGCGCTCCACGAGATCGTGGCGGTTGTTTGGTAGATCTGGGAAAAGTGAGGATAGGAGAGTGTTTGAGTTTAGGTTTTCTAGGGATTCGGTTTATTAGGATTTGGTTTTGGGTAAGGGGTTTGTGTGTGGTTTCACGTAATTCTTCAATGATCGAATTTATTTGTTGTGGTGTCCTGTATGACCAACTTCTTGTGCGGCAGTTAGTAGACGTAATCTTTCAACAAGTTTGGTTTTTTTGTACTTTTCTAGCTTTGTATGCTTTTTCATCATGTAGTGAAAAGTTCACGGGATGCTTTTTAAATAATAACTCATACAATCCTCATATTCCTTTATATTTTTTCCTTTTTACAACTATGTCAGCCATCTGTTTGTAATAATAATATGCTTTTATTCAATTTTATACACAAAAAAGATTAAGATATTTATACCAAATGCTAAAGCGAAGTTCAGCTTAATAAGTTTTTCGCAATTTTCTAAATGATCTATCAATTCAGTTTCTGTTTGAAAGTATTGCAAACACCTACAACATATATGCACTTCACCATCGTGATTTGCTAATTGACTACTAACCAACCGCGATAAATTTGCAATTAAACAATAATGATATTTTTTAACGTTTATATTGTTATCAACATTATTATCCTCATCATCATCATCATCATTCTCATCATTGCAATCGTAATTATCATGAAAATCATCAACATAGTTTCGTTTAATCATAAGTAAGTTTAAGTGCCTACCTTGAATTAGTTTTTTTGTTATATGCACCGGTACTGAAATATTATTCAGGCATTCAAATTGTTCAATTTTATTAAGTGGCATAGGTGCACTCAAGTCAAAACCATTAGTTTGTAACACTCGCTTAAAATTTGGATATCATGAAACAATTGTTATAATGATTTTTTGCTGGATATAATGATGCTACGATAGAGTGGTAAAAACAATTTTGATCAACATTTTTTATATTAATAGTAGCTTTTTTCTGTTTAATTGCATCTAGGAATTCAATGTAGAAGGAATCATGAAACAAATAATCACATCTGTTGATATTGATTGTTAGAGAATCAATTTTAAAAAGTGTCCAACCAGAATTACTGGTTTCAAACTCGCTTAGCTGATTTTCTAGAGTATCAATCATTTTCTCGTGAAGAAACTCATTAAAAGTTACTTTAAAATTTGGAAATATTAATGAATTTTTTGTATTGAAATATTTAGGTTCAAATATGACGTCAGAATCGTTATTTGCACAATTACGGTAATATTCACAACATAGGCTTACATTCATTTTTATGCATGTATTGTCTTTCCGAAAATATTGATTTAATCTATTTTTTATTATTGTAGAACAATGATTTAAAAATGTTGACAATTTTTTATGCTCAATGTTTACAATTAAAACAACTTTCAATTCTACTTTTAAAACATGACTGCAGTTTCCGCCATGTTATTCCAGCCCTAATTGGCTTCTTTGTACTACTACTCAAAAAAATTTCAAATACACCTCATATTTTTTAGGTGTATATAATTATTTTCAAGAATTTTTTTGTTATTGATACCCATTTCCCTAGATAAAATTTAATGTTTTTTTCAACAAATTTATCCCAAATTTTTATTTTTTCTTTGTTTTATTCAGGAGAGAATATTGCATCTCGTATTCTGTCGTCGTCGCCAATAGTAATTCTCGATATTGCGAACCAAGTATATATTTAATAACCGGTTTTATACACCTATTCGGTTCTATTGGATCTGGTGTTATGTATGTATGCCAGGCTGTGGGAGTGAGCGCAATTGATTCGATTTCTATGAAAACTTTTTTGAATTTCCTTATCGTTTGAACTCGTTTCAATACACGTCTCAAAATAATTACGCTGTAAATTATTGTTTTAAAATTACATTTTATTTTAAATGACTTTATTGATTGATTATTCTCATTATCTATTATATTACGATATGCAAGCATCAGCAAATCTACGTCTTTATTAAAAATTTGAATATATGCTTATTTTTTTAAATACTAATCTATTCTTATCGAATTATGTTTGAACCTAAAAATTGGTGTTTTAGTTTCAATAAATTGCAGAAGCTGAGTCGAAACTATGTACTTATTGTTTTTTATATCAACATACAAACAGACAAAATATTTGTTCGGGACGCTTATACAGGAAGATATAATCAAATTTTAAACCTCGAATGTTGTGTGTAAATACACGTTTATTTCGGTTTAAAGTTATGCTTTCAGTGGGGTAATTTAACTCTGTAAGTTTATTGAAAACATCATTATATGTTTTGGACGATGGAAACAACACATCGAGATCATTACATTCAAATTTTGCTAAATTATGCTTAAAATTAAACTGCTGACAAAACAAAAACAGAGCTCGACTCCCCACCAAATAACACTTATGACTCTTAAAGCGATCACACTGTAGCAGCAAACCTTTCGCAATAGGTATTTCAATAAACTTGTCGTACTTTAGCAATAATAAATCAGTATTCTAACTTGTTAAATACCTTATTGTATTTGATGTCATTACACCTGTTACAGACACGTTTTGTTGTTTGCTCTGTTTTGCTGCTGCCCCCCAGCAGGTTGTGGAATCTTGTTCTTGTTGTTGATGTGGTGGTTGTGGTGGTGGTGACAGGTTGATATGGAACACCTTAGCGATGCTTGTGTGTTTAACAGCACATAATCTAGAAATAATAATAATAAATACAATTAATCAAATAGAACTAAAAAACAATACATTATTGGGTCAATTAATTAATTAATATTTAAATATAATTACCTTTTTTGCGAGTGTTTTTGATTAGGTTCTCCTTTCTCTCCCTGCCTCTCTCTCTCTCCTAATTTATTTTTTTTCTTGCTTGCTGCTGGCGTTGGAATCTTGTGTGACTCTTCTTCTTCTTCGCTGCTGCTGTTACTACCGTCGCTGCTATCCCCCTCGGTTTTTTCTACTTGCACGAACTTTAAATTCGCAGCAGCATTTATTTTGCCAACATCTATAGACCCCAGATAAATAACACCAAGCCTCTGCTTATTCATATGCTTTATCTCTTTATTTGAGATCACGTCGGATAAGCGCTTTGGTAAATATATAATATTATCGGGTAATTCGCAAACTATGCACCTCTTCTCGAGTTTCTTGCTAAACACGGCTTTTATTTTCTTTATCTTATACTGCTCATTTATTCGCATTTGTGACACCTTTAAAATTGGTTTCACATTAATAGATGCAACAGCATTCAATTTTTCAAGATGCATGATGATTTATTATTATTAATAAATTCGCAAGTGTACTTACAGCACAGACTACAGAAACACAATAAAACAATCAAACTAGACGTTGCACGTATTATTCTTGTTGTTGTTGTTGTAGTTTCAAAACTATTTAAAATTCAACAGTTTCGATTTTAGTATTTATACCTTTTTGAGAGCACCAACAACCTACCTACTATTGAAACTGGTGTCAAAAAAATCATCTCCTTGTCTTATTCCACATTGAACTTTAACTTCTTCTGTTAAAATTCTCTTGAATAATTTCATTGTAGTGTTCAACTGCGTTATCCCACGATAATTGGCGGAATCGATTTTTTGGCCTTTCTTAAATATTGGCACTGTTATTGATTTATGCCAGTCAGTTGGTATTTCTATTGCATCTATTATCTTCTGAAACAGTTTATGAATGGCTGGCCTCCGTATTTTAGCAATTCGTTGCGCATTTCATCTTCGCCCGGTGTCTTTCTGTTTTTTAACTTGGCAATAGCGTTTGCAGCCTCACTTTAAGTTATAGTTACTTGCTGGTCATGTTCATCGTGGTGTATTATTCCTGCCGGTTTGGATGTCTTCCTCATCATTATCCTTATATAGTTCCTTGAAATATTTCACCCACTTATCTTCTGTTATGCTATTTGTTTGTACATATTCATTTATGGGTTTCTTCCTTCCTCTCAGCATTTTCCACACCTTTTTCTGAGCACCGTACAGATCGTGCTCCATGTCACTCGTGAACCGTTCATTGTACAGATTTCTATAAGGATTTGGCCGCGATCATTTAAAGTCTCTTCGTTAAACCTTTGTTTAACACCATTGATAGTGTCACGTATGTGACAAATTGAATCGCGTATGTAGCAAGTTGAGTCTAATTTCATTATTCGATTGTATTTTAATATTTCACTTTCAATTAAGTAAAATTCCATGAACAAAAACCGGATCTTCTTTAACCAAGGTTGACGTGTTTTTTTTACATATTAGGTCAGCACACATTTTCTGGAGTCATGGTCAAGCCAAGACAAACAGGATGTGTGATGAATATTAATGTCTTTGGTTAACTATGAATTAATCATGCATAACAAGGATGCGTGTGAATGTGCGTCAATCACCACTCCTAATTCTTTTGGTATAAATAAGTCCGAACTTGGTTAAAGAAGGCAGTTCAGTTCTGATCAATCAAAGAACTTCACCCCTTCAAGTTTCAACAATGGCTCAAAGAGTTTCTACCATGTAAGTTTATATCTTTGTATTTAATTAATTGTTTGCTAATAAATATGCTTATTTTAATCATGCGTTTATTGCTTCATTTTACGATCCCTTTTTCAACCCCGTCACACCGCCTCTCGCTACAATAAACCCCCTAGGTGTGACAATAGCATGATTACTAGAGTTGGGCAAATATGCTGTAAAGATAGTGCATATATGCACCAACATATGTCGCATAAAACCGTCAATATATGCACTAAAATATGCCGCATAAAACCTTCAATATATGCAAGAGTATGCAGTAACCTTTTGCGATATGCACTAAAAAAAATTAGTTTGTTTATTTAGTGCCTAATATGAAAATCTGATGTTTATTTGAATCTGCAGTTTAATACTAGTAATTATTATATGAGTTAAAGCACGTTTTGCATCAAATGTAATTTTACCATGTATGCGGCACCATCAGTCACCATGTATCAAATCCTTTCTGGTGGTATTTGATTTGACAAATAAAGTAACGAAAGGGTTTCATCGACAAAACATGAAATTGTCAAATTGTTGGTTTTTTCTAGTTGTTTAACAGCAATTAAATAACTGGAAGAAGGACTGCTGTTTAAAACACCTACAATAAAATTCGCTATATATCTTCCTTTAGCATCGGTGGTTTCGTCAACACTAAACCAAATACAATTATTCGAAACAACGTTTCTTATTTTTTGAAGATTTTCTTCGTATAATTTTGGAATGCACGTTCTGGAAGCTGTTCTCCCGGAAACGACGTTTTGTTTTGTATATTTTTCTAAGAAATTTCTAAATTCGGGAACGTCCATGTTATTTAATGGAATGTTGCATGAAACCATCATTCTACACAAATCGTCGTTGAAATTGTTGACATTCTTATTTAAGCAGTTCAGCAATAATTGTTGTTTTGGCTCGTTTGTATTATTTTTTCCTTTTTGATGCGGACCGGTGGCTACGTGCTGATCAAGTTGAAACTTTTTATTAACGCTTATCTGTAAAAACAATATTAAGTACAATTTACTACAGGTTACACAAAGGAAAATAATTGAATGTGCCCTGTGGCCTGTGCCATAACCTTTGCAATATCACAAAAAAAAATTTATTCTTAAATTGTTTGCTTAATTACAAAATAATATAACAAATCAGTATTAAATTTTTAACTCGCTGTTTTGGCTTGTTTGAAGTTTTTTAACTTTAAACAGAGTAAACAGTTTTTTTTAATTCAAAATTAAAATAAACGGATAAATACCTCTTTTTCACCGATGACGCACAACACAACACTTCCATCGTATTTAAAACATGTATACGGCTTCAACCACTTCTTAATTGAATCGTTTTTTGAACTAGCAACTTTAGGCATTTTCAGGGTATAGACTGGACAATTACACTTTACAGCTCTCTGTCAAAGCAACAAATGAACTAGTCAAGCACTAAAATTATAAATAACTATTTCTAAGAATAAGTACAAGAAAAATTTCCAAATATTATTTTCAAAGAAATTTGTAACTAAGGAATAAGACCTACCCAAATAATACAACCTTTGTCAGTTAATCCTTTATTTCCTCCAGCCCTACTTGGAAATTTAGAAAGTGCAAGTCTAGGGTTTATGTGGTTTCACTAGAAGAAATTGTGCAATTTCTTCTAAGAACTACGAATATTTTATTTGATAATTTATTTGAAATTTTATTTTTTTTGCTAGAATATGCATTTTCATGCCATTAAAAGCTAAAATATGCACTAATATATGCCGTATGCCGTAAAGTTGTAATATATGTCAAATATGCAAAATAAAATTTACTTTTTATGACTCTAAACATCACGAAACGTGTATATACGAAAAATTAACATTTTATGATCAATAGGAAAAAAGATGCAAATATGCATTTGCCCAACTCTAATGATTACCAACGCGACTATTGAAGTCTCCGATTAGAATTAGTTTTTCGGTTTGCGGAATAGCTTCCATCTGGTTTTGTAATAGTTCATAGAAGTCTTCTGCTTCGTTATCGGGCCGGTTAGTGTCGGGTGCGTATACGGATATTATATGCAGGACATGTTGTTGGAAATCCATTGTCAATTTAATTCTCCTATCGTTAATGTAATCGACCGTTTTAATATGATTTTCAAATTTATTATGTAATAATATTCCTACTCCCGCTGACGCCCATTTTTCCTTACTTTTTCCTGAATACAGTAATATGTAATTATCTATCCTGAGAGATCCTTTTCCCTTCTTTTTTGTTTCAGCCAATGTACATATGTCGATGTTGTGATGTTCCATTTCCGTTAGTAATTCCTGATTTTTTGTATTCCATGAGTTTATGTTCCAGCATGCTATTCGTAGTATGTTTTTTAATTTCCATTTTCGTTTATCCTAGTTTGTCGCAGGAGTCGTTGCCGTTTGATCCGTCCTATTATCCGAGGCTATGATACCATTTCTGTGAGCGTAATATGATTTTTACGGGAGGTAGGCTGCTAACCTTGCCTCCCAACCCTCTTCCTTTATCCGGGCTTGGGACCGGCATCAATGTTCGCTGAGTTACTCAATCCACCTAGCTCGCATCGAAGGTGAAATTCTGCTGTACAACGAATTAAATCCATTTTCCGTATATTTCGCGCACCCACACACCCGTACACCCGCACACGCGCACACTCAGACGCACACGCGCACACTCAGACACAAACGCACACACACACACACACACACACACTCAGACACACCCTCAGACACATACCCAGACACACACCCAGACACACATACATGCCGCGCAATACTTGTGTGGCCACCTACATCTCACCGACTTATGGGGTCTTGGAAGATATACTATACAGCTGATTGCATTTTTAAAAACATTTTATTTGCTATTTTCAACATATCTAAACACGGCAAATTTCTGTCCTTTTTTGCGAATTGTGACTTATGGGGTCAGGCCACACTTTGACTTTAAAAAGTTGGTTAGTTTGTACCTAATGCTTTGTGGCCATACACATTCTAACACACTGCAATTTTTGTAAACGACCTTGATAAATGCTTCTAATTACAAGCACTTCGTGCTCTCTGTAAAGCAACCGTTTTCGCCGTTGTGATTTTTTTGCTGTCTCCATAATCGTAGTTAATAATCTTTTGCTCTAAACTCTATCACTATCAATATGGCCATCATGCCTCTGATAATATTACCTTCATTTACGTTTCATTTCTTATAAAAAATAAAAATCATTAAATCAATTACCTACATTTATTTCTGGGAGATAATTTAATTGATTTGTGGGAATATAAAAGCAACCTGAATTAATATAATTTATGGCGTACCTATTTAAATTTTGTTTTGCTTTAATTTTCGATGTAGATAAATTTCAGTTTTTTGTAGATACTTCTTCCTGTATAGTAATAGATAAAAATTAAAATTTTAAATTGTGATTTTAACATTTTTAATGTTCTATTAATTAAATCGGTGTATTTTTTTAAAATTAAAGCAACGGCAAGATTGAGTATTAAGACATACGTGAAAATACCCGGGTATTTAGTCGTATAAGCTCATACATTCAAAAAATTAATTAATCGAAAAATGAATACCTATTAGAAATTTTTTTTAGAAAAATAATGTAGTATGGGATCTCAGTCCTGTTAATGAGTGCTAACTATAATTATATTTCAATATTTAAAGGCGAACATATTTGTTTGAAATAATACCTAGGTATTATGCTTGTAATTGTTGTGTAAGCATTTTTGTTCCCTGTGTTACATATTCTTGGCCATTGAGCTACAATTTTCATAACTCTAGTTCTAAACCGTTTGATAACTTGTAAAACTTCAAAAATAATAGGTAGGTACATAATTCCAAAAAACTTTATTTCAGTGGTTCGTGCTATCATACCAATCTCATCTTCATACATTTAAATTTACTGTGGTATATAGTGGAGTTAAAATACTGTAAAACATTAAACCATATCCCACGAAAGGAAAGTGACAAAATTAATTATAGAATCAAATCAAAAAATTACTAATTTACACTAAAACGTAAATACTCTATTCTAATTAAACAATAAATAATTATGTTGGTAGATAACTGTTTATGCAAGATCAATGAACTTTTTCATCAAGTTTGCAAGTTGCTTAGGCCGATACAAAGCTGATATCACGACATTTACTTATTGTTTATTCATAAGCGACAGATTGTAAATATGCATTAAATATATTTAAAAACAATTAAAATTGGTTAATTGTAAAAACAGAAAAAGTAAAAAGATTATTTGGTTTCTCTTATTTCTTCCTTTGAAGAGATTGTATGTGATGTGCACACAATATTTAATTTCGCGCCAAGTTCGTGAATGCAAAACGTTTTTGTATTTGTTTTTACATTCGTCTGATTCGACTTTGGACGGCACTTTTTCGATTTTAATATGTTTGCTAAAGAATTTCAACACGGAATCCTTTTCTTCCGAAGACCATAGCCTCTTGGTGCTTGTGGCTTTTTTAGTTGTAGATTTTTCTACAAAATAAAATATAATTACAATAAGGTAGTAATTTAATATTTCTCGCTTTTGAGAAAATGGGCGAAATAGTTTAGTCGACGCTTTCAAATCTAGAAGTAGAACTGATTTACTCACCATTTTTCTGTTTTCTATTCTTTCTTGTTATTTTCGTACTTTTAAAATGTGCTTGCAGTGCTGTGAATTCTCTGCCATTATTTGTAGTGGCTTCATCTTCACTAGAGTTTCCACCTTTTTCACTGTCCTCAATTTTTGATAAATCTACAAAATATTAGATATTATACAGATCATAAGAAAGTTGTTGGAAACGTGATAAATAAGTGCAGCGAGATAGAAATAGATAAAATAGGTAGGACGTGAAGGATAGAAATGGCTAAGTAAGTCGTGAAACTAAGAACATCCGTGATACTTATTAATTTTGCTGCGCTTCTAATAATTTTGGGATTTAATCTGTATGCATAAATTACATTTGTTACAGCATACGCAATTGAATTAGATCGCTAAGCTTTTTTTCTGCATTGCGAATAAATGTGAAAACTGCTTCAGTTAATTGGTGTTAACGTTTATTCAAAGACGAGAAATTTATCAAAACTTCAATTGCCTAAAGATTGGGATTGATTTACTTACAATGTTGTTTGCTTTTCTTTTCTCTTTCTGCGTGTAATTTCTTGAACTCTTCGACATTGCCAACAGTGCATTCTTTGTTTAAATCATCGTCACTATCAGTTCCACTTTTTTCACTATCATCAATCTTTGGTAAGTCTAAACGAAGGTTATAATTACTCCTATAGGTACTAATCATAATCATTTTTAACAGAAAATATTTTATAATATATACCATCTTACCTTCTACATGAATATCTGCCAATGATTTTCCTGCAAAATTGTTTGCTGATCCCTGATCTACGGCAAGTAGAAATCGGCTAACCTTAGTTAATTTGACGACCGACTCGTGTAATCTATAAAAATCTCGATGAATGCGAACATTGTAATACCCCACCAGCTCTTCCCAGGTAGCTTAGAGCCAGAGTTCGGAGAAATAATAAGATCGAACTGCAAATCAAATTATTTATAATGTTTATTCAATCCTATTTACAATACAAAAATAAATCACTGTATCGGAGAAATGTAAAATGTAAAATTAATAATTTTATGTGTAATAAAATTAAACATAATTTAAAATATTGCGAAATAAATAAATTTTCCTCGGGAACGAGTCGACTATGCTTTTACTTCCTTGAACGGGTCCTACGTCGCATTTTCAGCTGATCGATATGCCTGTCTGCGCACGATCATTGGTCATTAGGGAACACCGGTCAATACGCAGGTCGATGTTGAACTACAACCAAAATGGCTTTCTCGTGCTTCTGTGAAAATAATTAATGTCTTTTGCATACTCTACATTCACTCAATCTTTTTCACAAAGTCTGAAATTAAATTAATTAGTGTGTTGTGTTGTGTTCCAATGTTCACACACCCTCGGGTTATGGTTGTAACTGGAAATAAACGGATTAATTGCGAATTCATAAGGTAAGTGTTTTCTGGATTTATTTAAATAATCGGAATGGAATTTAAATAAATAAATTAAAGGATTTGAAATCACGGGTAATTATTTACAGGTTTCAGGTTACAAATCCAATTCATGGAGTTTCAAATTAATAAACTTAACCGGTAACTTTTGAGTGAATATAATGATTTAATCGCAATGAGGCACCCCAATTTTGAAATTAAATTCATTAATTCTAGTGATTACGGTTTTATTTCTTTTAGAAGCTAAAAGAACATCAATCCTCACTAACGTGCTGAAATAATTTAATGAATATTCAATTCTCATGAAAGATCTTCTTACAATAAAAATTAAACATTCAATTAAATTCCTGGTTCTATTTAATTTAAACTAAAAGCAAGTTCAAGTTTAAATCAAATCCCAGCCTGGTTTTTGAATTCTAAGTCCAGTCTTGACTTTAATTAAAATTTTCTAACAGTTGAACTGTTCGGAGTAAAATGAAATTTACTAAGTCGGATCAAATAAATTGAACAGGAAAATGAAAGTTAAACTGGATTCTTGTTTCCAAGAAAGGTCAGGTATGAATTCTGATTTCTAAGAAAGACAGGATTGAATTCTCTGAAGGACAGGCATGAATTCTCTAATTTTGAGCTGGTGCACCGGTTTTATACCCACTGAAGGCGGTAGGGATGCTTTGGAAGGAGTTATTGTGGGAGTCCCGTTTCCCCCACACGACTTCTTCTGCGAGCACTTCGCTTTTAAATTTCCACTTCCAGCGCCACGAACGTCTTGAAATTACAACAATATAAATACTTACGATTTATTAAAAGATTGTTGTTACAGGATACTTCGTTACAACATCATGTCCGAGATGTCGTGCAAGCCAGTCCGTTTCATTTTCTTTTAAATCAAAAATCTGCACCACTGTCGCACTCAGGTTGTTGAAGGTTTGCCCCAGTGGTGAATTGCTTTATACAATTGTGACCTCGCATATGACCAAACGACATGCTTCCTCTTGCGAATGCATAGTTGTTCTTTACGTTAATATTCACTAAGCTCCGATTCTTCATTAATTTATCGATAGCAATTTTTAAATCCTTTGTTAGCAATGTAGGAACTTTAAATTTTTTTCTGGATTTTCCAGGTACTTCCACTACTGTTAGGCGATTTGCCAAGGTGACTTCTAATGGTGTTAACGACTGCTTGAGTTCAGAAGTACATTGTTCATCCCAACTAGGCCGACATGCATACTGATTTAAAGTCATTCGCGATGCCTCGCCAGACCTCCGTTTATTAAATAAAATTATTCTGGATAAAATCGCTGCAGCTAGATTTCCACAATTTTTTGAAATGTTTAAATGCAGAGAATTTGATAACTCGCTGATAGTATTGTCCAAAATCTTATTCAGTTCTAATATATCCTCTGTCACAGGTAACAATTGCGTGAAATTCATTTTTCTGTTATATAAAGTCTTTAATGCTGTTGACGAGATTTTGTTATTCCATTCTATATTCATGATTTCTAAAAATCCTTTCATTTCGCGGTCGGTCTTCAAATCTCCTTTTCGCAAAGCAATGCCTCTTGCTATTTGTGCACATTTTTTTAAACTGTGTCCTAATTTTAAGGCGAGAGAAGGTGTTTGATAATTTTGCGACTTTTGATCGGTTATTGTGGATATACACAATTTCTTTACGGATTCAATAAGAGTATCGAAGTTTTTAGGTTGCAGCAGTTCATTCAAATTTGTAATGCCTGAATTAACTGATTTTACTTGTAGGAGGAGTCTGCCTAGTTGCCTCATAGTCTGACGTATATAGTCATGCTGTTGGACAGTGAATTTTTCAAAAAGTAATGAACCTAACTTAATAATTAGCTGATCTTCTTTGCATATAGAAGAAATGTTATCCATTTTGAACAAGGCCAGTATACATTTTTTAAATTCTACAGATGTATAAGTTTCAGACCACGAACTTAAAAGAGCATAGCTTTTACCTATAATAACCCGTCGCCGATTTTTGCAATTAGAAGGAAACTTCTTTTTATTCGGGCAATTATACTTGACGTGACGCCATAAAGTATGTAACAGAAAGAAACCGAGGCAATTCGGACAAGGCCCATAATCTTTTAGGTCTTGAAATGTGCTATGTTGTGATAAACGTCGACTTAAAATTAGTTCACCCGTGTGTGTAGCTAAAACTCGGCTATTATGATAATAATCGCTTGCTCTTAGTAAACATAGGAACTCCTCCTTTCTTTCATTAGAATTATTATCCATTGCCAATAACTTTGCAACTTCCATTTCTTCTTTGTGAACGAGTTCTAAATGTCTGGTAACTTTACCAATTAATTTGTTCCAAAAGTAGCAAGCATGTCGTTTGTCATACACACGATTTCCGGTAACAGTTTTACTTGAAAACTTGATCCAGACTTCCCTCCTAGCAATGTTTGAGTCGCTATCGTTTTCTTCCAAATTTTAGAATTCCGGAATTTTGGCAAATGACTCTGAAATAGGAGATGCATTGGTGTGGCTAAGTTATTCGATTGTTCAACCGCATTTGTTGAAGTCATTTGAGAAGACATTTTTGTGGTAAGTTTAGTAGGTTGTTCATTGTCAGAAAATTACTCTAAAAGAGGAGATGACATTCCTGTCGTTAGGTTAATCGATTGTTCAAAAGAACGTTTGAGTGATTTTGTAAGTTCATCTTCTTCTGAAGAACTGTAAGATGGTGGAAGCACTGAGGGGGTATATTCGCTGCCCGATGATTAAAAAGGTTCATCCTCAGAATCGCTACTGGTACAATCCATTTTTGATGTAGACGTAATGGGAATTATTATGTGCTGTGATATTATGTTAATTTTTGGCGTATTTGTAGTATTGCACTCATTGGTTGAGTGCATCACTGGTTGAAATTCTGTCACTTCTTGTTTACCCTGTTTAGTTATTAAGCATAGCCTGAATTTACAATTTCTTCTAAAATTAATCTCTTCCCGTTTTCGCATATATTTGGAACATCGGCGGTAACCAGGCTCTCTCTCGGTTTCAGAGAAATTTTTTATATCACAAACATTAACTTCGTTATATTTTTTAAATTCGTTATTACTGACATTTGCTCTACCTGATTCTAATTGAAGTTCATGTATTTCTCGTTTTTTTTTTTTTAAATTATCATATGCTTTTATGTGATAATTCACGTTCGGTGCATCGCTATTATCTTCGCATTCCTCATTCTTAACGCGATTTAGTATATGCGTTTCTTCTTCAAGACTCAACAGAAATTGAAATCTGTTTCGTCTTGATATTTTTACCGTACATATAACACTACTAGTAAAAATTTTACCCCTAAAGTATTATGTATAATGTTCCCATGTTAGTAGTATAGCTGTGTGGTTCCTGCGACTGAGGATGGCCTGTCCATCCGGAGCACTAGGTAATCATCCCCTTAGAGGGTGAATGAAGGTTACCAAAGAGTTTTTGTAGTAAAAGAAGTACTTTTTGTCAGCAATGACCAGAAGGTGGTTGCAGGAAAAGAAGTAATTGTTTTGTCAACAATGACCAGAAGGTCTTAAGAATGTCTTGTAGTAGGAAAAGAAGTCATTCTTTTTATTTTTTTAACAGCAAAGACCAGAAGGGTCTTGTTACCAAAGAATAGTGTAAGCAAAAAAAGTAATTTTTTTTGATAGCAATGACCAGAAGATCTTAATGCGGTGGTTGTTGAAAAAGGTGTAAACAATGACCAGAAGAAGAAGAAGATAACGACGACGACGGTTATGAAGTGTTGTTGGTTGCCTAACTTAAGTGTTTTTAGACAAGACTGAATAAAGTAGGTAAGGTAAGCGTGAAGGTAGTAGGTAAGCTTACTTCACCTGAAGAATTAGGCTAGCTGAGTATCTATTAACTTTACCTGCAGTTTTTAATTTAGTTATTATTTTTTTTTATTACAATCCTTTAGGTGTATTTTCAAATACTTTTTTTGTTATAAAGAAATAAAAACACAATATTATGTATACATATTAAATATTTATTTTGAAAATGTTAAATGTACAGTAATGAGAATTAATACAAGTTATCTAGCAAGTTTTTTTTATCTTTCACGTCGTCGTTCAACATGTCAAATTTTTTTTCAAAAGTTTCAACACGATGTGATAAGTTGTGTAGCGCAGGAAAGCTGTTCAAGCAGATCCGAAGGTGTGGAT
The DNA here is from genome assembly GCA_958336395.1 of Ctenicera cuprea. NCBI lineage: Eukaryota > Metazoa > Arthropoda > Insecta > Coleoptera > Elateridae > Ctenicera > Ctenicera cuprea. The sequence goes on along the minus strand of OY284489.1, from coordinate 43,222,012 downwards.
TTTTGGTATATAGATGTAATCCATCGTAGTGAAAGAATCCATATTTTTGTTGAAAAAATTTGTTTAATGTAGTATTTAGCGGATGTGAAACGTTAGGGAATGTGAGGCAGAGTTCCGGATTGACAGCAGGCAGTTCGTCGAAATTATGAAAACGGCTTTCGGCATCTTTAAAAACATGATAAACGGCCTTGTCTGCAACGAATAGGAATAACATGTTGATAGCTCGAGTACGTTTATAAAACTAATGCTCATGAGCTGCATTCGGGTAGTACAGGAGGTAGAGGTGACGTTGAAGTGAATTTATAAAAAGACAGATGTAATTTATCACTATAATCATTATTTAGACTATCTTTATCATGTAAAATATACAAGTCTATAATATGTTTACAGTCTAATAAATCGTATCCGGTATCCCAATTCTTGAAAAATATATTCAAATCACACAGGAATAACCTGAAATTTAATGTTGATGATTGATCAAGGTGCACTGTTATTTTATTATTGTTTTTCCTCCTGTCGCTCTCAATAACACTAAATGTTAGACTGTGTAAACGTAAAAGGTCTATTATTAACCTGTTATTGCTTACACCACTTTTCAGAGCTGCGGATCTTGTAAAATACACCATGTTCGACTATCTTAAGTTAAATAAGAATAAAAATTCCAATAGACGCTTATTTATAGCTTATTCGAGAGTTAATAAAACGATATTTATAATTTTTTATTATAATAGCTTTTTTAATGTATTTAAGGGTTACATTCATATATTAAATAATTTTTACTGTATTTGTCAGAGGACTGTATCTAACTAAACGATCATGTAAAATGAGACAATATGCAGACGTGTTTGCTGGTACATTTTGATTGGTTTCAAAATCTAATATTATATCAACAGGACCATTTACAAGTGTTTCGTTTTGTCTACTACAATCTATTACAATTAGAGGGGCTTTACTAATAAACTCTGTAGGTGTAAGACATGGTTCACTGTGATATTTATAATAATACGATTGTTGAAATTGTGTAAACATTTCATATAATATAGCCCATTGTTTGTTATTAAAGTTTACGTTTAGATTGTCATATGGATACATTTCAGAATTTAAATGTAATTTAATGTTTGTTAAGTTACAATGATCAAATTGACTTGAATTTTTTGTTGGTTCATTTTTTCTACCGGTCTGAAAGCCTATGATAACAAATCGTGGTTTTTCAAGTTGGCTAGCTGTTTTAACAGACCAAGTATGTTTCGTTGTTTCTTGCAGCAATGGATACTCGTGAATTTCCCAACTTCGGAATGCCATATCCAGGTTCCATATATTTTAAAAGTCGTAATTTTTCAACATCGGCTACTACTATATGAGGTACTTTCCAGAAGATTTTATTTATAGTAATTTTCGCTTGTTTTTCTCCAGAATTTTGAATTGCATTTGAATCAGAATTACTGCGTATCAGCACAAGTTCCTGACGTACATTTATTACAATTTTTTTAAAATCCTCAGCGAACCCAAGAAGCGTTTTAAGTGGTATACACACATTAAAATTTCCCTTATCATCAACTAATGATGGATTTGATACAGGAGACCATCCAGAATTTAGTAATCGCTTACTTTCATTATCTGTGAATGAAACGTAACTTTTCATTGTAGAAGTTATACCTGGATTTTTTACACGATCGATAACACTTCCTCCAATTTCATAACGAATTTCATCAAACAAAAATGCAATACCATTATTAGTGAAACTCAATGTTTGGTTAGCTTTATTTTCTTCGTCTAGTAATTTACCTTCAATATAAAGAAAACTTTGTGAAGGTAAAGTCAATAGATTTTGGGTTTGTATTGGTATTCGTATTTCATCATTGTTATTGAAGGTCGTAGCTGCATATGGTTGATGTGTATGATATTCTGAATTAATAATGGAATTGTCAACGAAAACACGTTCTCCAACATTTAAAATGTTAAAATTCATTTTTCTTCTTTTTTCTGTATTTACAAGAACACCTTAATAAAACTAAGATTCTTCTGACACTTAAAGTTATTCGTAATTTTAGGTTAAACCAAAAATCTTTTAGCTTCGCACCAATTTTTGTTTCTTTAGTAGTACCTTAAACCCTAACGAGTTTAAGAACAATTTGTTTCTAGACGTTAACTCTTTCAATTGTCTAGGCGGACTGGATTGTTCTTTCATATTTGTTGATTTTATATCATTCACAATTGGAGGCTGCTGCTGCTGCTTTGAGGTGTAAGAATTGATATTGTACACAAATACCATAATGTACTCTGCTCATAACCAACTCTGTCTTGAAATTAACTACATTTCTATGTTGATCAGTAATTTAAATTCTTATTTCGTTCATATAATAACAAGTTTTGATTGGTAGATAATACAAAAAATTCAATGCTCTTATCTTTTTAGAATTTTTTCAAATGTACTCTAATCGTAACCAATTCATTCTTGAAATCTACTAAATTTCCATGTTGATCAATAATTTTAATAATTATTTCATCAATATATCGTGTGTTGATTGGCAGATAAATAACGTTTATGGGAACTTCAACAATTTTATAACCTGGTGGTACAGTTGGGTAAAACATGTGTAAAATATGTGCATGTTTATCATTGTTATAAGAATTTGTAACAAGATTACATTCTAAACATATAGCGTTAACTTTTTGAATATTTATAGGAAAATCTGACGAGTGCTTTTTATTTTCCTGAAGCATCTTTTCGTTAAATCCTAGTAAGCTGCCTATGTTATTCGGTTTAGTAAAATCGACAATTTTGTTACATTTTATTTCACACTTCAAAGTATTTAGGTTAGCTGATATAGACAAATGAGTTCTAATCTCTTCTTCTTTTTCATGGTCATTTATATGATTTGTTAAAAAATTTTCAATGTCGGTGATCTCATAGGTGCCTTCAGGAATTTCAATCACGTGTCTTCCACAGTAGAATTTGTTATTTGTTTTATCAATGTTTGATATTGCATTTGAACTTACAAAATCAATCAACCCCAGAGCATATTCTTCATTATAATTTAATAGAATAGGTGGATAAATTCTTGTTGAGAGAATAGATTTACGATCAGAAACAGTAAATGTATAAGACATGTTTACTTAATGAACACTACAGCGTAAATAAAAGATTGAAATATAAGGTAATCTATTTATTATACAAAAATAGTAAGCACAAATGTCCACAATTATAACTATTGTAATTTTGATATATATTATGATTATATTTAATATTACACGAACCACTTGAATTAAAATATTTGTTTGCTTCCAATGGAGGTCTAAGATTACCATAGCTGTCAAAGAAAATAACAGAATTTCCAATTTTTTTATAAGCAGTCCAGTGTGTGCCAGCTCCATTTTTGTTATCCAGATTGATTATTCCAGTTTCATTTTTTTTTTGTTGATTTTCCGTGGTAAATTATTTCTCATAAACACACCTCTAAAGTGAGGAATTTTTAATTTTTTTACAAATGTTTTTATATCAATGTTGGTTAATGCACGTTTAGGTAATGTTATCGGTAGTTCTTTGTTCTGTGGCCTGGTCTTAAAAAAAGACCCAAACCACTTTTGTAAGGTTTCAGATATAAACCTTTACCCATTGCTATGCTTTCCATTGTTGAATTGTGACGTTTCGTTTCTTGCAATTCTTGTTTCGCATTTTTTGCATCATTTACAGCTTTCGCGATACCTGCGGCACCTCCACCTAAAGCCCCCAAAGCGCTTAATCCAGCAAATAATGGTATTAGAGGAAGAAAACCTCCAACTTTTGGAATCGGTACAACACGAACAGGTCTTATTTTCTTTTCTATCTGTGCAGCTTTTTTTACTGCCAACGAAAGTGCATCAGACATAGTTTGAGATTGTTTTGTAATAATGTATTTTTTTATTTGTTTGATGACTTCTTTTAGGCAGATTGAACCCTTTTTGGAACCTTTTACATTTTTTTTTAATTTCTTAACGTTTTTCTTAGATTTCTTTGATTTAGTAGTTTTGTTTGAAGTATGAGGTGCCATTTTCGTTTTCTTTTTCTGTTGCACAGAGCGTGATTCTCACTTAACTTATGTTTGAATACTAACTTTAAGTGTTAATGGTATGTAATATTTAAGATGTTCTTTGATGTTTACTACTACTATAATCGTTATCAGAACCATCTTCATAAACATCATGTATTTTACGTTTTTTTCTATTATAATTAAACTGATTGAAAGCAATGTCATCAAGTTTTATCTTTTTTGCATTTGTATTAGATAAAATCGAATCATTTTTTTTTTCTTTTTATAGGAGTAAGTTTTGGTCTTGCAGTTTCACTAACTATTATTGGCTGTTTTAAAAAATTTGGTTTTAGACGTTTTGGAGAAGTGTTTTTATAATTGTCACCACTATCGTCAGCATCAAAGCTGGCTTTTCTTTTAAGTAACAAAGAAGCATTATCGCTAACAATATCCATTGGTGATTCTTTTGATGTAGTATCATTTTTATTTTTTATTCTATTCATACGTTCTTTTTTTGATTTTTTTTAAATTTCTACATTGTTTATGTTATTATTGTTTGTGCTCTGTTTCATATTTGTCAAAGAATCTTCCATTGTTCTTAAACAATTTTCAGTTTCTTTCGTAACCTTTTCTACCGATTTCAAACATTTATTCACTATTTTTATACAATTATGATTCTTTCGTTTTTTTAAGTTATTATTCCTGTATGCCATACCAACTTTCACTTTAGCTTTCATTGCTCCGACTATACCTAATGCAGCCATTTTTTCACCAACTTTTGCATTAGGTGATTTAAATCGTTCTAGAGCTTTAGCAGCCAACACTTTATCTGCTGAATGTCTATTAATTAAATTCTTTTCCTTTGAATATGCAATATCATGTTCTTTACAAGCTTCATCAAGTTCGTTAATGCCTCTATCACCCCTAGCCAACCTTTTTGCAAGCTTTGTACCTGGACCACAATAATTGTAAGTTGGTATGTGAAGTTCAAAGGGTAGCTTATTTATAACTGTGTTTAACAAACCCTTACCGTTGTAATATTTCATATTGTTTTTTTTTGTTTGGGTGTGTGTCTGTTATGATATCTACAACTCAACTAAGTATAAATATTGTTTTACATGCTATTATAGTTATTCTAGTGTGAACCACGAAACAATGAAAATAGTAAAACAAAAGATAACTTTAAATGTACAAAATCATGATTTTGAAAAGGAAAAAATATCGAAACATGGCTTCCTTCTACCATCAACTATACGATGTATAATTGTTGGGCCCTCAAATTATGGTAAAACTAATGTGATTGTTACTTTAATAGAACACGAGAATGGATTGAAATTTGAAAACATTTATATCTATGCCAAGTCTCTGAATCAGCCTAAATATTTATATTTAGAAAAACTGTTAAAGCCTATAAAAGGAATGGGATTTTATACGTTCAATAGTTGTGAGGATATTTTTGAACCTTCAAAAGCTAAACAAAATTCGATATTTATCTTTGACGATGTTGCGTGTCATAATCAAGCAAAAATTCGAGAATATTTTAGCATGGGGAGACACAATCACATAGATTGCTTTTATCTTTGTCAAACATATGCAAATATTCCCAAGCACTTGATAAGCGATAACGCTAACACTCTCATTCTCTTTAAACAAGATGAGCAAAATTTACGACACGTATTTAACGACCATGTTGGTATTGATATGAATTACGAAAATTTTAAAAAGTTATGCTTAATATGTTGGGAACAACCGTATGGATTTTTAAGTATTTTTAAAGACAACAAAACCAATGAAGGTAGATATAGAAAGGGATTTGATTACTATATATACCTTGATTAACATGAAAAGAAAATAGACAGAAACGGATCTTCAAGCTGATTATACCTGTTCAAAACCTGTTCAAACCTGTTCAAACCTGTTCAAACCTGTTCAAACCTGTTCAAACCTGTTTAAAACCTGTTCAAAACCTGTTCAAAACCTGTTTAAAACCTGTTCAAAACCTGTTCAAAACCTGTTTAAACCTGTTCTTTATGCTGATTCAAAACCTGATCGGTATAAAATGAATACTAGTGGTAAAAAAATAAAACAACAGTTAATAGCTAAACGTAAAACCATTAAAAACAAATTCGACTTAATTAAACATGGTATGATTGTTCAAGAGAGAATATTTTCGCCTATTACAAAACATTTAAAAAATATTGAGAGCAAGTTAGAAGATTCAAGAAAAAAACCAATAGATAAATTTGACTTGAAAAGTGATACAGATTATAATGATAATAATCATAGTTTGTACGATATTAAAACAGAAGAGTTACCAATATCAGGAAGGGACCTAAGTAATATGTTATATACAGAAACACCACAACTGAAACGTTTTAAGAAATTAAAAAAAATTCATGCTTCGTCGCCGCTAACATCAGAATTCGGTTCTAAGCAATCTATTATAAACGAAACTTTGACTGAATGAATCGGAAGATGAATATGAAAAGACTCAAGCCTCAGCAGCAGCAGCATCTAAACTCTCTGAAACATCATTAATAGATTATTTAGACCAATATGAGCCTTTACCTAGAAGGTACATATATGATACGATGACAGATGAAAATAACGAATTTGATCACAAGTATGGAATCAGACACGATGAAATGGTAGAAAAGTTTTATATAGGAGATTCAATATTACATATAGATGGCTCTGACATAGTTGTAAAAGGTAAAAAGTATAAAGGAACACCAGGATTGTATGAATTAGTATTTAAAAAGCGTCCAGACAACTATACACTTAACGATGAAAAAGCATACAAAAAAATGGTTGTAAAAACAAACGCAAACAGGCGATACTACAAAAGTACAAATCAAATTGATGGTAGTAAACTAGCAAAGTATAAAGAAATTATTGCACCTATAAGTGGAAAAGGGTTATTTATGGAAGTAACAGATAATCCAATTGAATATATTCATTGGGATGATCCAAATGAACTTGTTGAAACGAAGGCTATAAATATATATTGGTTGTAATTAATTGTTTTTCAAAATTTGTATGGATATTTCCTTTGAAACCCAAAACAGGTTCAGAAGTTGCAAAAGCACTGGAAAATGTTTTTAAAGTACAAAAACCAAATCATTTACAGACTGACTTAGGCGGCGAATTTTTTAATAAAGATGTTAAAAATATTTAAAAAAAATATAATGTTAATCATTACAATGTGTATAGTGAAAAAAAAGCTTGTATTGTTGAAAGAGTCAACCGAACACTTAAAAATCTAATGTGGAAAGAATTTAGCTTACAAGGAAGTTATAATTGGTTAAATTTGTTACCAAAAATAGTGAAAACATATAATAATACAAAACATAGGACAATAGGATTAAAACCTGTAGATGTTAATAAAAGAAATGAAAAACACTTATTACAAACAGTTTACAGTCATATAAAAATGGCTGATAAACATTCAAAGTTTAAAGTAGGAGACTATGTTCGTATATCAAAAACACGAGGAGTTTTTGATAAAAAATACATGCCCAACTGGTCCACTGAAATATTTATAATTAAAAAAATAACACTATCAAACCCCACAACATATTTATTACAAGATGTGCATAATGTAGATATTCTAGGTGGGTTTTATGAACAACAATTACAAAAGGTAAAATATAACGATGTTTATTTGGTGGAAAAAATTTTAAAACGTAAAAAATAAAGTTTTTGTTAAATGGTTAGGATTTAGTGATAAGCATAATAGTTGGATTGATTCTAAGAACATAGCGTAACTCTAATAATAATTATTTTTAAAAATTGCTGACTGGTAAAAATCAGCGACTATATAAGTAGAAATCTTATTCATACAGAATTAGTCTGTCTAAGATAGTTTTTTATAATCAACATGCATCTCACAACTATTGTTGTTGTGGCATTAGTGTTTGCAATATACAACGTTAACGCCACACAAATTTGGGTTAACGAAAAAAATTATACTATTGAAGTTGGAGGTTCTTTTTTCCTATATGAAAAGCACCGAAACTCAGTCATTTTAAACGAATATGCTGCATTTTATACCAAGGATCGTATACCTTTATGTAAGCATAAAAAAAATTTAACAAACTGTTTGCTTTATTTTAAAATATTGCTGCACGTATTTACAGCTACACCAATTATTGAAACAATTGAGGGGAAAAACCTTACCATTGGATATGTTATTGGTTCATATAAAAACTACTATCCAATCACTCCTTTTGAAGCTAACAAAATGTGGTGTGGAAAGTTTAACTTTAGAACGCTTATAGACACACATCCTGTTTATTACCGAGACTATTGGTGGAAAAATGCTAAGGAATTTTACAAGGCTATGAAACACAATACTTTTAAATTTTTGAAAAAAGTTAAATGATTTATATATGTACATGACTACTAATAAATAAAATAAAAAAAGCTTACAATCTTAATCATTTATTTTATTTTTTTACATTATTTTATAATTTTTTCTTCCTTTTTTTTAATCCTCCTGTAAAAATATAAATTTATTTAATTTTTTATGTTATCTACCTATAGAGAAAAAATATCTTACCAAGAAACCCATATGGTGGACGTGATATCCCTATCTAAGTAAATCTTGTATTTAATTTTATATTTTTTAAGGGTCACCTTTCGGGTGACCATTTTCTTGACTCTGGGGGGCAACGGTTCCTCCTTCTCAAGGACTAGAACTGTGTACTAAAAATAAAAAAAATAAAATATGCTTGAAATAAGAAAAAAATTATACTTACTTCGGGGAACTGCCTCCCCAAAAGCTTCCTCAATTCGTTTACTAAAAATAATAAACACTTAATTTAAAAAGCACTGAATATACACTAAGCACTTACCAACATTCATGGATGTTTTCTTATTAGTATCAATTAATACAAGCAATAACATGGATTGATTATTGTTGAAGGTGTTTTTTTAAGATAATGTATGTTGTTGCATTTCCTATTTGTATCAGCGAATTTTGATAAGACAGCAGTTACATCGTGCAATCATGACTTTATCATGCATAGGTCAAGAAATAGGTCAAATATGTGTACATTTAATTTATTACAATGTAATATATAATTAATTTACTACACAATGTTAAAATATGTAAAAAAATATAAAAAAAACAGTAACTAAGCGATGGTAATAAAATTTTTTTTATTGTCACACAAACGACTATTGTACAATTATTATTATCTTACAAAGTTTAAAATAATTGCTGTGTTAAAATATCGTCATCATTAAATAAAGTTTCTGCTTCTTCCTTTTTATCCCGTTTATTTTTGTTTTTTCAGGGGTGGAGGTGTTGGTGGTATATTTTCTTTATTTTCATCCTCATCATCACTGGATAATAACAAGGTTGGTGCCTCTTCTATGCTGAGTTTTTTCTTATTTCCTTTGGTGTTGCTGCTGTCCCCATCTTCGATGGCCTGAGCATCATCCTCATGAATATTGAATTGATATTTTTTTAACGCTTTTTCGAGGATGTACAACTCTTCTTCGCTTTCAATTTTGGTTCTTATGTATTTGACCGGCAAGTTTCCAAATTTTCTTTTAAGAGTTTCAGTTTTAGGCGAATAAGTTAGCGAAATAAACACTTTGTCGCCTTTAACTGCAATATCTTTCACACCATACCTAATTGGTGAAAAAAACAAAAAAGTAATTATCGTAAGAAGGAAATATAATAAAAAAGAAATAAAAATAACTTACTGAAAAATCTGTTTTATAATTACATATACCGCTTTAAGCGGTAATGACACTTTATCCTCAGTGCAGACGACTATTGTCGAAGGTGTTGTAGCCATTTTGGTTGGTTGGTTGGTTGTTGTAGTTCTTCTTACACTTGTATAATTGTATAGCTGTTGTGAAAATAAACTATCTATTTATAGGGAGAATTTTAGTAAAAAACTGCTTGAAATTTAAAATAATAATCTAAAATTGCATTATTAGCATTACACAGTTCTGTAACATTTTTGTTCAAAACATGCAACAAAGTTGCAAACTTCATATGAAATACGTTACTATAAAACAGCAAAGTTTGCAAAGATACTACAATTTTTAAGAAAAATGACGGTTACATTTAGCATTTGCGTCATTCAGTAATTAATTTTCTAAGAAAATAAGTATGATGCATATTACTATAAAAACAGCAAATTTTGCAAAGATACTAGAATTTTTAAGAAAATGTCCGTTACATTTCCTATTTGCGTCATTCAGTAGCGAATTTTGCTAAGAAAGCAGTTACATCATGCAATCATGATTTTATCTAGTGCATAGGTCAAGGAATAGGTCAAATACGTGTACATTTTTAAAATTTATTAAATATATATAGGTAATTTACTACACGTTAAAATATTAAATGTAAAAGTATAAAACAATAACACTACAGTTTTTTTAACGAAGATGAGTTCTGAAAAGGTGCTTGATGAATTTGTTGGTGATGTGGTGTGAAAAATATTGAAAAGGTGAGTAGAATAATTAAAACAAGAGATGATTTTAAATACTACATTAATTATTTGCGAAAAACAATTGCTTTAATTAAAAAATGTATTAAAAATAAGTTGACTTGTATTAAAAATTTTTCTAAAATTGAATCTTACTTATCTTTTTTAGAACACTACAGACAAAATTTCAAAATTAAATCGAAGAAAACAAAAAATTCAAGAAAGAGATTGGTTTGGTGGGACATTGAATCCTGTTTTAAAGGTAGATTACGAAGTGGTGTCATAACCAATTTTAGTATAAAAGACCCCCTAGAATTTTTTAAAAAGGCCTTTAGTAGTTTTTCAATTAAAATTAAAAATGAATTGAAAAAATCTTTATTAAAAGTGAACGTAATTTTTACTGGAAATTTTGTAAAACCCCAAACCGGTGAAACCGATTTTAAACATTTTTCAACTAAAAACAATGTCATTGATAATACTACAAATTTAAAACGATGGTATCAGGAGCATGTAACAGACAAGCTCTTATCCAAATTAGAGGACTTCCAGGAACGTGACAGTGGTTGGGCCCTTTTTGAAATTTTACATTTAAAAATTAATATTAACAATTATACACCAATAAATTGCGGTTTATCAACATATGTTGATTTGCCTCAATTTGTACAGAAAACTAAAAGTGTCATAAATATTAAAAATAACGATAAGTATTGTTTTTTATGGTCTGTTGTGTGTGCTTTATGTCCAGCTGATAAAAATAAAAATTGCTCTAGAGTTTCATCATATCCACACTTTAGTCAAGTTTTAAAGTATGACAATATCAATTTTCCTATTAAATTAAAAAGTATTTCAAAATTTGAAACAATGAACGAATTGTCAATCAATGTTTTTACAATCGAAAAACAGCAAGTATTACCCTTATGTCTGAGCAAAAATGAATTTTCCCGTCGTATTAATTTACTTATGGTTGCTGCAAGAATCAATCAAAATTTAGAATTTAGTAATACTGTAGCTGCAGGTAATTCTAAAAGCCACATATATCATTTTGCATATATTAAAAATTTATCAAAATTATTAAACAAACAAGTAGGACATAAGAAACATAAAAAATGGATTTGTGAGCGATGTTTAAATCATTTTCATACAAATTGCACATTACAAAAACATTTAATAGATAATAGACAAATTTAAATAAGTCAAAAATAACCATGCCTAAAGAAAACGAAAAAATTCTAAAATTTAAAAATTTTAAAAATAAAATTCCAGTACCTTTCGTTATTTATGCTGACCTGGAAAGCATATTAAGAAAACATAAAAATGCTGATTTTTAAGTACTAGTTGTAGTACGAAAAGATATCACAAACATGAACCATTTAGTATTGCTTATTATATTAAATGCTCATACGATGATACACTCTCACAATTCAAATTGCACACGGGGAAAAATTGTGAGTTATGGTTTGTTAAAGAGCTTGAAAAAATAGCACATAAGTTAAAATCAATTTTAAACAATAAAATTCCAATGCATCCATTAACTAAGGAACAACTATCCAGTTTTCATTCAGCAAAACTTTGTCACATCTGTTTAAATCCATTTCAACCAACTGATAAAAAAATTAAAGAACATTGTCACCTTACAGGTGCCTACCGCGGAGCAGCACATAACAATTGTAATCTCAATTATACTGATACACATGTAGTACCTGTAGTTTTTCACAATTTATCAGGATATGATAGTCATTTTTTTATAAAAGCCCTCAGTACTGAAGTCAAGGGAAAAATTAGTCTACTTCCTGTTAATAAAGAAAAATATATATCATTTACAAAATTCATTGAAAATACCAATATCAGTTTTAGATTTTTAGATTCCTATAGGTTTATGGCTAGTAGTCTTGATAAACTATCTTCATACTTAACTGATAATCAAAAAATTACTACAAAAACGTATTACAACAATGACGAAAAATTTCAATTAGTCACACGTAAAGGTGTTTTCCCTTACGAGTATCTTGATTGTTGGGAAAAATTAGAGGATACTGTTTTACCATCACAAGAATCGTTTTATAGTAGCATAAATAAAGAAAATATTTCGAAAAAAGATTATGAACATGCATGTACTGTTTGGAATACATTTAAAATTAAAAACTTGAAAGAGTATGCAGAATTATATTTAACCACAGATGTGCTGCTCCTTACAGATATTTTTGAAAATTTCCGAGCCACTTGTATGGCTACATATAAATTAGAATGTCTGCATTACTTCACAACGCCCGGATTATCGTTTGATAGTATGTTAAAAATGACAGGTGTGGAATTGGAATTATTAACAGATATTGACATGATTTTGTTTATAGAACGAGGTATAAGGGGAGGTGTTTCTCAATGTAGCAATCGTTACGGTAAAGCTAACAACACATTTATGTGTGATGTTTACAATCCTAATGAACCAACCTCATACCTTATGTATTATGATGTTAATAATCTTTATGGTGCTGCGATGAGTTGCCCCTTACCTACCGGAGGGTTTAAGTGGATTGAAAACAATCAAATATATTTTGAAAACTTTTTAAATATTTCGGATAATAGTGATGTTGGGTACATTTTTGAAGTAGATCTGGAATATCCTCAAACACTTTTTGAAACACATAAATATTTACCTCTTTGTCCTGAGCATTTAGTTCCACCATGTTCACAGTCAAATGGACGAAAATTATTAACAACATTATTTGATAAAGAAAGGTATATTATTCATTATAAAAATTTACAACAAGCTGTTAAATTAGGTTTAAAAATTAAAAAAGTACATAGATGTCTTAAATTTAATCAGTCGTGTTGGTTAAAAAAATATATTGATATTAATACCGAATTAAGAAAACTAAGCAAAAATGAATTTGAAAAGAATTTTTATAAATTACTGAATAATGCAGTGTTTGGTAAAACAATTGAGAATGTAAAAAAATATAAAGATGTAAAATTGGTTACTAAATGGTCAGGTCGATATGGTGCAAGTTACTATATATCACAACCAAATTTTCATAGTTGTACGATTTTTAGCAAGAATATGGTAATTATAGAAATGAATAGATTAAATATAAAATTTAATAAGCCCATATATGTAGGGTTATCAGTATTAGATATTTCTAAAACTTTTTTGTACGACTTTCATTATAATTATATTTAAAAAAAAATTTGGAAATAAAGCTAAATTATTATACACTGATACGGACAGTTTAATTTATCAATTTTTTGTTGAAAATATTTATGAACACATAAAAGAGGATATATCTAAATTTGACACATCCGACTATTCCCCAAATAATGTCTTTGGAATACCATTGGTAAATAAAAAGGTTTTAGGTTTAATGAAAGATGAAAATAATGGAATTATTATGATCGAATTTATTGGACTACGATCAAAAATGTATACAGTAAGAGTAAGGGTAACTGATGTAGATATTAAAAACTTAAAAAAAAACTAATGGATGAGGGATTAGATGATCCTCAAATAGAAAATGCTATTTCAAATTTTGGTACTACAAAAAAAGCAAAAGGCATTGCAAAATCCTCATTAAAGACTATAACATTTGAAGACTATTATCAATGTTTGTTTAACAATTCAATAAAAGAAACATATCAAAATTTAATTAGATCAGAAAAACATGAAGTATATACAGTTGAACAGAAAAAAGTGGCACTTAACCCTAATGATGATAAGAGAATTGTCAATTTCATAACACCAGATACCTTACCGTGGGGATTTCATAACAAAATTGTTTAAACTTATGTTTTCAAAAAAATAAAATAAAAATCATCTCGTGTTTTTAATTAATTCTACTTGTATCTTTCCAATGCTACTTAAGAAAGAAATGTAAGTTCTGAATTAGTATAGTTAAAAAAATTAAAAAAACTAACAAATTTAATATTATTTTTGTAGAAAGTAAGCAACAATGATGTAATATGGGGTAGAATTAATAAAGACGAAAACAGATTCATCAAGTTAAGCAGCAGCATGTTGAAAACAAAGAGGATTCATCCTACTACACCAACCACCCCGACCATGTCTTTCAAAGCTATAAAAAAAGAGAGATTCGAAGTATTGAACACTATTTACTGTAGAAACTGTGAGAGATATTATTGTTTCTGTGAAGATTCCATAAAAATTCACACAGCTGAAAATCTAGGGCTGTATTGTTTTGAAGAGCTCCCCGCCAGTCCAGTAAGTTTTTTTTTCTTTAAATAAATAAAAAAAATGCCTGTAGCAGCTAAGCATAAGTGTACCTCCATGTACCTCCAGGATATTTCAAGACAACATCATCAAACAACTAAGTAATCAATACCTTTTTTTTTTTTTCTGTTTTTACAGAAAAATGTTTATCGTGGACATTCAAGGGTTCCAGTTTCAAAACAGTGAACTGTTTATAAGAGAAATTGCAATATTAAATATCAACTCTGGAGAAACTTATCATACGCTGATTAATCTACCTACAATCTACAATTGGCTTTCAACTCAACTAAAATGGCACCTTGAATGGACAACGAAAAATCTACACGGATTGGATTGGCATACTACAAGCAAGAATTTCTTACCTTACGAACATTTAGCATCTTACTTAAAACATATTATCCAAAATGAAAGTGTTCTAGTTAAGGGTGAAAATAAAAAGCAAGCACTTGACAAATTATTGCAAAACAAAAATATTATAACAAATGTTGAAACTTTAGGGTGTACGAATATAAATAATTTATTAAATTGTAACACTATAAACAATAATTACCATTGTAATCAGCACACGTATAGTAATCTGAACTGTGCATATCAAAATGTAAAAATTTTATATAAATGGTATGTAATGACTTATAAAATAAATATTTAACGTATCTATGTTGTTTTTTATTCTGTATAATAAAAAGTGTCAGATGTGGGATTCGAACCCACGCTCCTTTACAGGAATCAGAGCTTAAATCTAACGCCTTAGACCACTCGGCCAATCTGACTACTACTACTACAGGTAAACTACAGGTAAAGTTAATAGATACTCAGCTAGCCTAATTCTTCAGGTGAAGTAAGCTTACCTACTACCTTCACGCTTACCTTACCTACTTTATTCAGTCTTGTCTAAAAACACTTAAGTTAGGCAACCAACAACACTTCATAACCGTCGTCGTCGTTATCTTCTTCTTCTTCTGGTCATTGTTTACACCTTTTTCAACAACCACCGCATTAAGATCTTCTGGTCATTGCTATCAAACTTTTTTTGCTTACACTAAAATTCTTTGGTAACAAGACCCTTCTGGTCTTTGCTGTTAAAAAAATAAAAAGAATGACTTCTTTTCCTGCTACAAGACATTCTTAAGACCTTCTGGTCATTGTTGACAAAACAATTACTTCTTTTCCTACAACCACCTTCTGGTCATTGCTGACAAAAAGTACTTCTTTTACTACAAAAACTCTTTGGTAACCTTCATTCACCCTCTAAGGGGATGATTACCTAGTGCTCCGGATGGACAGGCCATCCTCAGTCGCAGGAACCACACAGCTATACTACTCATGTTCCCTTCTAAGCCTGATTTCTCCAATCATCTTATTCTATAAGTTTTCTCTGATGACTCAGGCATACACTGACTACATTCCGCTATCCAAAATGGTTCTGAAAATGCATTATGATATGTAGAAATAGGTTGTATAAAATTATACTAAATGCTCAAATTAATTATCAAGTAAATTTTAAGTATCAATGATTTTATACTAATTTAGCAATTTCCTAAATTTTATAGTATTCGATATAATTGCACATCAAAATAGTCTAAAGGACTCATAAAAATACTAGTTTAAGAAGTTATTTGTTTTTGGTTGAGAGATATTTTTACATTTAGTATGGCGTTATTGTTTGTCTATTTATTAGTTTTAATATCTATAATTTGATAATTAATTAAATTGATAGCAATGCCGGTCCCTGCTTCGGTCCCCGTGCGCGCGCACACACACACACGCACGCACGCTAGAAAATGCGCTAGAAAATGCATAGAATGTACATTTGGAATAATTACGGCAAAATGACGTATACTTTCAAAATGCATTGAAACCAACATTGAGACAGCAGACAATATTATTAAATGTATTTGCATTTTACATAATACAATCATTAATAAGCAAGGTTTTCAAAGACATCTTAGCGATGTATCTGTCGAATATTGCAAGGGAAATACCGAAAGACAAATGACGGGAAGACCTCTTAAGTGAAGCAAAAAATATTCGCGATTTTTTTGTAACGTAGGTATTTTTCTGGAAATCCTTTATCGTACACCTAAAACCTCTAATAAAAAATTACCTATGTTTTGGTGAACCATAAGTTTTATAAATAAATACTGTAAATACTTACCATTTTCTTTCATTTGAGTGCTTATTTCTCTCCAATATTTATCAATCACATTCCGGTTGCAACTTCTCCCTCTTGTCCCAAATAGGGGTTTTTTCAAACACCGCAGCAATAAGTGACTCCTTATCCATGGTACAACCACTAAACCAGCGCGTACTAAAAGCAGAAATAAACTAAATTGTCATTCCGGCAAAAGCGAGAACGCTGGTTACCGGCGTCGACCTGCTTTAACTGTGTACTTGTCAATTTAAAAACATGCATTCATTTTGCAAGCTTATAAGCGCGACTCAGCGCTGGTTGCCGGTGAGCGGAAATCTGCTTCCACTGTGTTTGTACACTAACACACACACACGAGAGGGAGAGAGGGAGACACACATTTTCATGTAACCTAATTTCAGTTCAATAACCCTACGAGCCACATATTAACCCAATATCCGCCACGCCACCGACCCATTAACACCATTTCATGCACTCCAGGACGAAAATGATTATTTGCGCTTTAAGTTTAATCAAATTAAATGTTTGAAATGTTCACCATTTACAATTTCTATTTTCAAACTCGTTTTGTACAAAAAATAATGAGTGGTTCTATCAGGTTTGCCAACATTTCCAAATATCGCGGACCAGTCGAAGTGCCCTCAAAGAAAAGAGGACCGACCACGCGATTGTGACAAATACCAGCCCACACGTTAAGCTTTTGCGGATGCTACGTGTGCTTCTCGAAAAATATGGGGGTTGGCGTCGCTCCAATATCGACAATTTAGTCTGTTAACTTGTTCGTTTAAATAAAAACTGCTCCCGTCGCTAAAGCAGATTCTTTTCAAGATGTTCCTATTTTGCGTTATTAGTCATGTCACAACTTAACAAAATTCGATTCAGCGATCAAAATCGTAATTATTCAATTCTTGATGTAGCTGTATTTTGCAAGGGTACATTTATATCGCGTTTTTTGTTTGTAACTGTCTCAGTTTCCATAAATTTCAAAATTAATGTTCTTACATAAACATCAGAAACATTTTTCCCGGATGATTCGTATTAAATAGTGCTGTTACCATGTAATTTTTATTCGCGGTTCCATATAAAATCATTATTTCAATTCTTTCTTCCAATGAATACATAATTTTTATAATTTCTAAATAATTATTTATAACAAAGTAAATTTTGATATTAAAACTGTTATTAAAGAACTAACAAGCCCCTTACAGTACTAACTGTAGAGTAATAACAATTAAAATAAAATTGACAATTGTACCACATTGTTTACATAGTTTTTTGTTTCTTGCATAGCAACACGTAACAACAGATAAGGTGGACATTTATTAATTATTAAACAGTCGGTATGCAAAAATCTTCTTTGTTTCATGTTTAACCAATTAACCTCATGTAATTTATGAGAGATGCTCTTATTCCTTCTTATACTAAATATAAGATGTAGACAAGCGTTCTGCAGTACCTGTATTTTCCTTAGAACTGAATAAGCTATCGGGTGAAGCTCCAAATGCAGGCATAAGAGCATCAATGCACAAACCACAGCTGCTCGCACTGAAATTTATATGTTTATCCTTTTGTTCGTTGCAGTAATCTTCTACTGCGAGACCCCATACAGTTGCTTTCGACTTAAATATAAATTTAAGTGGATAGCAAACACTTTTAATCAAGGAGATGGATGGTTTCGAAATTGAAGTTAGGCATACTCCTTTAAATCGTGAAGCTGTGATTCGCCCTGCTCTCTGGTTAAACCATTCCTGTGAACCACTTTGTTGTACCATAGCTTCCAGAATTTCCGTGCATTGTTCTGCTGTCATCTTTTGGTTTACTTGTAAGGCAACCGAACATAACTTGTCGTACGACAACAGTTCGTTCGATCATATATGTTGTACACCGATTGTAACATTTGGCTGTGTTCGCAGAAGCGAATGGTTCAACAACTCTTATTAGAGCTGCGCAATCTCCGGCTGATTTTATTTTTTCAGGAATTCTACCAATTCTTCACCTTCAATCGGTTTAATTGTAGTAGCACTTACGTTCCTTTCTGACGTTTTAGCTTTCTCTCCATTTCGTTTAGTTTAACAATTAGTATATCCGTAATAGAAGGCACCATCCACTGTGCCTTGACGTCAGTGCATGAAGTCGAACATCTCTGAGAATTGATAAACTCCACAGCATACAGTACTGCAGCCACATGGCTACAAACTTCCGAAGCACCAGCCATAAAAGTGCAATGAGCAGTGTTTATGCCTCCTTCTGCTTCGCCTATTATCCATACGTTAAGGACGGTTTCGTCATTCTTTGCGAATGTTTAACCTGAACTTAATAAATACATTATTGTGTAGCAGCCAATATTACTTAGGCAAAAGAACTAGCGTTCTATTTTAACATGGTACACACCGTGCCAACTACTAGTACGAATTCGTTTATTTTTGTTGCAGCACAACGTTGCACAAATACTGCTTCGTAATATTTATATCTAGCTACACTTTTGTAGGCCCTCATTTGCTCATTAGTATAGAAGCTATGAGTAAACACTAAATATGTAATAATATCAAATGCAGTTACTACTGGATACGCATCAATATTGGTGTTAAACTTGTGTTCATCAAGAGCATAGGGATCCACGTTGTTTATTAACTTTATTTTTTCTTTGTCTCGTTCTGCTACATCAGTACCTACACTTTTTAGGCTTAACAAATACGCACTTTTTCTTTCTACAGCTATTTTTTTATCATAAAGGCAATACTAACGTTACACGTGTACAAAAAAATTCTAAACAAGTTAGCACGTCAACACTTCGCCATAGACAGAACGGAAACAGCTGATCATGTCTGCCTTGCAGACGCCATTTTTAAAGAGCTGAGGTCACGTGTTCTAGAATACTCACTTCAAAATCTAACTACGCCCGGTGAAAGTAACCAATGATGAGATCCTTAATTATTATCAACAAACAGCAGGTGGTTATGCAATATTGGAAATGCTCATTTTAGAGTAAAGATTTGTGTATTTTATTAAGTTACTTAGTTAAAGGGGTTTTTATGTACGTGAGTATTACTTGCCTTTGTGCGCGACGTGGTGCGGCTACGTAAGGGTTTTGGCTCAACTGACGGGTGTTCTCAATCCCCAAATTGTTCAATAAGAGGATTAGTTTTATGTTTGTGGCCCAACTGACCTACGGCCATTCTAGCTTGAATTGAAGCGATCCGACGTTGACTGTTGCTTTTTCGTCGTTAAATCAATTTAATTTCTTCCGCTTTTTGTTTATTCCACTTCTGACACCAATTTAATTTGTACTTATTATGTGGCACAAACTAGATGAATTAGATAAAATAAGACACGAACACTGAATAAACTTATTTATTAAATAAACTTGTAATTTGAATAAGTGAATCAGCAGACCCTTCGGCTACAACTTCTAATAGGGGAAAGGAGTATAATATCGGCCACCTAAGGTTAATAAAAGTATTTTATACAAACTCGTCGAGAAACTAAAGATGTTTTTATTCTGAAGGATAGTATGGTATGTTCAGTACATAATCTAATACATGTTACAGCAAAAATCAATTCAGAAAAGTAAAATAAAAAAAATACATAATCGTTACAATAATCGATATTACCATACAACAGTCGGGCAATAGCGACCACTCACGCGGTTAATATTGTTACGCTTGATACGTAGCTGATGAGAATATTAATTCTCATCCTTCAGGATCGCAAGTATAGTTTTAGAAACCCAAGTTTATAGATGTATAAATATTTATTTAAATATCCCTATAACTATTCTACATTATTACTACTGCTAACTTATCTAAATTAATGTAATAAATTAAAACTAACTTAATAAATTAAAACAACTTACATATATAATATGAGACGCACTGACACCATCTTCCAATTGATCGCACTTTTTCCGAGTAATGCCAGACACAGACTAACCATCTAAAAACTGGTCATACCCCTTCAAGGGTCCCAGTGTCCTCCCACTTAATTATATTAAATTATTACATGCCAACCTTTGATTGGCTTTCTACATTTTATTGGTATCAGCACGACCTCAATATTTTGTAATAACCCTTAGCAAACTTATTTCATATTTCTTAATTTTGTATGACAAAGTCGACACTTGCAGAAATGCAGTTTTGACATCAGCACTTGCAACATAATTATATGCGCAATTATTAAAATAAGCAAGACCTAAATATTAATGAAATTCTTTGAATATTTAATTTTAAGTGTTTAATTATTTTATAATTTTGATTATTTAATTTTGGTTCGTAACAATATCGATCACCTAATTTAAGTAATATGTACTCGCACTCGTGACATATAAATCCTTCTGCATCTTCAAAACTGGTGCAAGCTGCGTGGCTTCATTCATCGCAGGATCTACATCGTCACCAAATTTCGTTATTTCTACCGAACTCGTGGCAAATAGGACATTTCTCTGTTTCAACTCTACCTGCTTTAGATGCAATTTTTTTCTTTTCAACTGTACCACCTACTTTTTTCTTAACCTGTTTTGCTTTTTTTTGAGTCATACCTTTTCTCCCGCAAAATACCTTCTTTTTGGCAGCTGCAGCTAGTTTTATTTGTTTTTTCTTTTCTTTTTCTACTAAAGCGGACTTTAAAGGTGTTGAAGTAAGGATTTCCAACTGCTGTCTCTTTCTGTTGCTTTGTCTAATCTTAGGTGTAGGGACTGGATATATATCTTCAAATGATTTGTTCACTACCTGCATGGTTTTGTCTTCACTATCTGTAGCTTTGTCATCAAACACTTCTTCAACTTCACAGGATGCTCCACTTGATGAAGAATACGAACGCTGTGTACATCTTTTATAAATTGGAAAAGGTTTCAAATAAGCTTTATTTGTACCTTCAGTAGGCGAAGGTGTGCGTTCAGTGAGTGAAGGTGCGCTTTTAGGTTTTTTATTTATTTTTTTTTGAACCGAACCACTAGTGCTAGGAATTGAATCTGTTAAATCTGCTGGTTCGGACTCGGGAATGGGAGCTGGAGTATCCATGTTACTCGCCGTAGGAGTTAGTGTTGCAGTATCAGTATGGTGAACAAATTCTTCCTCTCCAAATACGTTTCTGTCCAGTGGATATATTCCTGTAACTTTAAAGCCGTTAATGCCCCTTTCGATAGCAGTTACTCTATTGTAGGCTTTTGCAAATATTTCAGCCACATCTGAGACGTCGATTTTTTTATATTGCCTTGATTTTATGAATTGCTCGCACTCTTGGTGGTAAGCAGTTTTCAATGAGCTATGAAAGGTCACATCCAAAGGTTGCAACTTGTGCGATGTATGAGGAGGCAGCGAAACAATCTTTATGCCATTTGGCCGACAGAAATTGTATGACTTTAAAGTTGAATGTGTGCTATGGTTGTCTAAAACAAGCAACACAGGGTCGTCAAGCGTAGCTTTTACACATTGAGCAAAATGTTTGAGCCATTCAAGAAAAAGGATCCAACCCGACTTGGAACAGCGATATATGGAGTCAACTGGGCCGTGCTTGCTTAAACCATCCGCCATTCTTAATCTCTTAAAAATAAACATTGGGGGTACATACTGCCCGGTCGTACTTGCACAGCAAACTGCAGTAGTGGTCTGACCTCGTTCACCGCTTGTCATTGCACCTACTTGTTTTTGTCCTTTTGGTCCGATAATACAAGGTGGTTTGTGCACATTGGTTATTCCCGTTTCGTCCACGTTAAATATGCGGCTTGGGCCAAATTGGTACTGTTCCATAAGTTTTTCTAGATTGTCATAAAATAGGTTAACGTCTTTCCGATTAAAACCCAAAACTCTATTTATACTTGTCGCCTCTGGCTTTCTTAAAGACAGTCGCAGATTTCTGCTCAAGAAACCATATAGCCATTCTTTTCCACATGTTTTTGTTACTTTGTTAAAATTATTTTTAATATTGTTTTCTATAGCGAATTCGTATGCTATTTGCTTAATAGTTTTAGGTGTTAAACCATAAAAAAGGTTTGATAGTTTTAAAATGTGGTCTGCAAGTTCTCTTTCCTGTTCTACAGAAAAAACTGGTTTTCTTCCTAGCTTAATTTTTGTATCTGGAAAACGTTTTCTAATACGATCCTGTAGAGTACCGTACGGAATTTCGTAAAGTTTTGACGCCTTTCTAATAGAGCATAATTTCTGATCAATTGCTTTTAATGCCCGTTTTAAATTTTCTTCTGTCCAGGTCGAGCGAGTCGTTTTTCGAGTATACTTTTTTGGAATCTATAAATTAAACCATTTATTATCAACGCGTGTAATATCGACCAGTTTTGCGGGTAGTATCGATCACCGTGATCGATATTAACAGCTTAAAACATCGAGATATATTTATTAGCATTTCAGCATAACTTAAAATTTCTAGATATTTTATTTCTAGATGGTCGATATTATACGCCTTTCCTCTACAATCGATCACGAAATCATCCCCAGTCAAGGCAAAAATCTCTTATATACTAACGGAAAGTGGTCACAGCATCTCTTGGTTTCCTTTGTTCAAGGGTTATAGTCTAAATATTAGTAATCTCATAATCTGTAACATGATACAATTTCTTTGTCTCAACGAAAAACCACAAGCTGATTTTAATGTATTTCAACAAAGTAAGCTGAAAACATGATATCATAACTAGTTAACTCATGCATAAGAGAATGTTTATATTTCCGGAATACGAAAAGTTCTTAACACTGATAAACACTTAACAAGGCATTATTTCTTTATTACTAAGAGAATTATAGTAGTCGTGTCCGCGAGTATGCGGCAGCTGCGGTATCAGACCTTCTTTTAAATTTGCAACTTCTCCAGGTGAACGCTTATTTAGGTCGGTCTTGGCCACATAATTGTCCATGAGGTACCTCCTAACTGAGTCAAGGCCGTCTCCGGCTTTGTTCAGCTTGTTGGACTGATGTATCTTGGGGCTGGCAATTGTTCTTTTCGGGACGGGCGGCTGCTCAATCGAAGAGGTTGCACCAGGCAACTTTACATCGGAGCAGCTATCAAGGGCAGTAGCCATATCAGCTGGCACCACAGGAACAAGCTTAGGCGTGTTGGGCAGGATCCTCCAATGATCTCCTATCAGCTCAAACGGATCCAATACGCCAGGCACGTAAGCATAGCTCTTTCCCTCGCGCTCGAAAATCTCGTGGTCTGCACTCTTCAATTCCATAAAGTGTTTTTCCATTTCTGAAAATTCCTTTTCTCCCCCCATCGGCTCAACTATCTCATCGCGCCAGACCACTGGCAGGGCAACTATTTGTGTGGGATTGCCCAAATCAACTGGTTCACCACGGGGAATGACCGGGGGTTTCTTTGCCTTTCGAAAATCCGTATAGATCCGGGTAATTGCGTTCAGAACAGCTCCCCAGCGCCAAACTTCTTTAAATTGCAACATAGTTAGACATGTAATTTGGCAATGACTATTAAAACATACTGAGCAACTAGCAAGTGACGACGAACATAATCATATAACTATTATCCTTGCCCAAGTTTAAAATATGCACTCTTACACTTTTTTACCACACAACAGTTGAATCAACCACGAACAGCTAATTGGCGGAGGACATTAATAGGAACAGAGGGAGTTCTTAAACTATTTAGAGTAAAAAGTTCTCCGTAGTCTTCAATTATCTTCTAATTAGATTGCAATTTTACTAGTAATTTAAGGTAGACATGATTATTTTTATAGAAGCAAACTGAAATAAGTACACTGTTTTCATTGATTTATTTCACTAAAATATGAAAAATGTTGTGATCTAGGAAATAGTGAGCATCATCGTCACCCAGTCTCTCCAGTCCATTGTTGAACATAGGCCTCCCCAAGATGCTTCCAATTTTCTCTATTTTAAGGTCGTCTGTCCATCTAGTTGGCGGTCTTTCCCGACTACGTTTATCGGCTCTCGGTCGCCATTCAACGATCTTTTTTGTACATCTACCGTCTTTTAATCATGTTAGGTGACATGCCCAATTCCAGTTTTGTATTGCAATGCGCACTATAACAGTAGCTATAAAACACGGGTAAAATGGTCAACACAAAACTATCACGGACTAAGGTGGAATTCTGGATTTGTTGACGTCAACCAAATAAACCGTATTCTAGATCTGTATACACAACGAGAAAACATTATTTATGTTAAAGGAAGAAATCAAGCCGAGTATTTAAGAAAACGTACTAAAACTGTAGTTATCGATTTAGATGAGGATTTTGATCTCGATCTACCATCTTTAAAAGCGGGATCACCGTATTGTTTTTCACACTATTTAAATAACTGTATGTGTACTCTAAACAATGTATCATATATTTATATCGAAATAATTCAAAATATATAAACGCAAGCTATTAATTTTATTTAATTTTATTTATATATTTATTTTTCATACATATATTTTACAAAGTATGTTTGTCATAATACTTATGGTACTCTAACAAACACAGTTTATTAATATTATCGGGCTTATCTTTCATCAATGCCGAAAGGTCATTTGAACTATCAATGCTTTGTACGTATTCTCGAAATTTTTGTTTATTTAACAATTTAATCTTTAAACTAATTAAATGCCTTAAAGTAAACATTTTTATATGCTTCATATCTGAACTCTGATAATAACACTTATTCTTATTTATGTACATACTTACGCGTATTTGACACATCCGTGTATATTCATTCAGGTACTATTTTAATTTTTATCACAATTCAAATAATGTAGTCTAATTTTAATCTCTAAGAGAATTTATTTATAATGAAGTTATCGTGCATTAGTTCAAAAGGTTAACGTTTGATAACAACACATCGTATTTAATTAATTATTATTATTTAAGCTGCTGCAATTGTGTATTTACGAACAAATCAGTTACCAAGAGCGAAGCAGGTTAGTTTTTATAAGGATGCTATTGACTTTAAGATTTTAGTATGTGGGATAAATGGGTAGTTTTTGTTAAAGTTTATGATTAAAAGATGCTTTAATCGTATACTCACGAAAACCAGATAGGAGCAAAACGTGATAGTTTTTACAAGGGCGCTATCGTCTTGAAAGTTTTATTTTGTAGTTGGAGGGGTCAATTTTTATTAATTTATAGAAATTTTTAACCCTTTCTGAGTTATGCACCAACAATGTTTTTTAAACAATTAAACATTTTCTTATTAAACTGAATTGGTATATTTCATGGAAATTACTCGGCACAAAACATGGTAGTTTTTATAAGGGTGCTACCGACTTCAAGATTTTACTACGTGCAAGTTTTGTTAATTTTCCCGGAAGTTAGAGGAGGCAAATTTTATTTATTTTTGTGAAATTTTCAACTTTTTTTAAGTTAAGGAGTAAAACTTTTTTTTAACAATTTAGTAAATGTAAATCAGGTTAGTTTTTATAAGGCTGCTATCGACTTTAAAGTTTTACTATGTGGTTCTCTCGGTAATTTCTCGGGGGAGTTGGGGGGTGGGCAATTTTTATTTATTTTTGCGAAATTTTCAACCCTTTTTAAGTTATGAGTTAAAAATTTTTTTAACAACTTAGTAAGTGTAAAACAGGGTAATTTTTATAAGGGTGCTATCGACTTTAAAATTATACTGTGTGGTTCTCTCGGGGGAGTTGGAGAGGGCAATTTTTATTTATTTGTGTGAAGTTTTCAGCCCTTTTTAAGTTAAGGAGTTAAAACTTTTTTAACAATTTAGTAAATATAAAACAGGTTAATTTTTATAAGGGTGCTATCGACTTTAAAATTTTACTATGTGGTTCTCTCGGTAATTTCTCGGGGGAGTTGGAGGGGTCAATTTTTATTTATTTTTGCGAAATTTTCAACCGTTTAAAAAAAAACGCTCTAAATAAGTACGTTCTACGTAGTATTGTATTTTAAACAATATTGTTTAGATTTTCTTCACAATATAGTATTTAAACAGATATGCATGAACCACTGCTATTGTTTTTATATACCTTGTATACATTATTCATGTAAAGAATATGATAATATAACCTTTTGAATTTATTATTGTTATCGTATTTACACAGGTAATTGCTAGACAAAAACTAATGTTCACCTTGTTCATCACTTACGTCATTTAGATTTTCAGGAAATTCACCAAGATGACTGTTGAGAAATAGAAGTTTTATGCTCATGTTGCAGCCAAGGCGATGAAAATTTTTAAGCAATGTTTCAACAAGATCTTAGTAATTTTCGGCTTTTTGTTCCCGAGAACATTTTTAACAACCGCCATAAAAAAATTCCATGCATCTTTCTCAATAATGTTCATAGAGCTAGTGATATGCGGATCATTCATCAGAGTTCTAATTTGCGGCCTGTCAAAAACGCCAGCTTTTATTTTTTCGTAACTTAGATTTGGAAACGTTTCACAAATCTACTTAAAGCGGTCACCTTGTCTATCTAGAGCTTTTATATTGTCACGTATGTGACAAACTGAGTTAAAATTGATTTCCTTATTTGATTTAATTTTAATATTTTATTTTATTGATGTAACTATCTAAAATTCCATTACTAAAATCCCGGATCTTTAACCAAGGTTGAAGTGTTTGAAGCATTAGATCAGCACACGTTTTCTTGAGTCTCGGTCGAACAAAGACAAATAGGATGTGGGATGAGTAAACACTGTTTTTCCCTTCACTTTTAATGTCTTTGGTTAACCATGAACTGATCATGCAAAACAGGAATGTGTGTGAATGTGCGTCAATTACCACTCCTAGTTCTTCTGGTATAAATAAGCCCGATCTTGGTTAAAGAAGAAAAGTTAGTTCTGATCAACAATCGAAGAACCTCACTCTCTTAATTTCGACCACAATGGCTCAACGAGTTACCATGTAAGTTTATATCTTTGTATTTAATTAATAGTTTGCTAATAAACATGCTTATTTTAATCATGCGTTTATTGCTTCATTTTACGATCCCCTTTTCAACCCCGTCACACCGCCTCTCTCTACAATAAACCCCCGAGGTGTGACAATATACTGCTTTATGATACCAAGTTTGATGTGGAGAGGAGGAAAGACGATTTTTTCTCGATTTATTAAATGCTGGTTTGTGACATTTTTTTCTCCAACATTTAAAGATGTTCTTACTGGCCAGTTCTTCTGAGTCCAATGTTTGCCCCTAGCCCGACTATCCCAGAGACACAAGAAACAGGGATACTTAGTGTATCCGGCTTGTTGACCAAGTAATAAGCTAACCATTTTAAGATCTACACAGATGATCCAGTTATGGTCACCATATTGTCCATAATTTGGAGATTTGTGAAAAGAGGAGCACATTGTTCCCCATAATTCGCATCTGACAGCAACCTTATTAGGCGTTTTTGCAACAAGAACAATCTGTTTACGTGACTAGAAGAGCCCCATAAGATAATTGTATAGTTAAGGTGGCTCTGAACGTGTGCATGATAAAAAATTAATAATAATTTCTGGCCGAGTGATTTTCTTAACACTGAAATTTCGTAGTATCCACTTTTAAGTTTATTGGCTACGTTTTCTATGTGGCGGGCGGTTCCATTGAAAGTGCCTATCAAAATCCCAAGGAATCAGGTATGGTCTGTCACCTCAATAGATCTATTCTGCATCCTCACCAAATTGTATACAGTGAGTTTTTCTTATTTGTATACATACCAGCTATGTATACTTTTATAAAAAACATGTCAATGTATTGTTTTACTGCAACCTGTAGGCAATCAACTATACACTACATTTCAAAACTTCAATTTTTGAAAAGAATAGTCTGCTGTGGAAACAGTAATCAAATTGTTTAATCTCAAATTAATAGCAATTAGTTTTTTTTTAATTTAGCATAAAATTTGTGTATTGTTGATATTTTATGTTTTTAAAATAATAGTTTTATTAAAAAAAATTTGATATTCAAATAATTTTGCGTTTATTCATAAACAATTAAACATATGCATTGAACATAACCGCACACTGCAGTGAATAACCTTTCTCTGTTTATTATTTTCTGTACAGTTGGTTGCGTATAGATTGCAGTAAACAATACATTGACATGTTTTTTATAAAAGTATACATAAGTAGTATAGCTGTGTGGTTCCTGCGACTGAGGATGGCCTGTCCATCCGGAGCACTAGGTAATCATCCCCTTAGAGGGTGAATGAAGGTTACCAAAGAGTTCTTGTAGTAAAAGAAGTACTTTTTGTCAGCAATGAAGAGAAGGTGGTTGTAGGAAAAGAAGTAATTGTTTTGTCAACAATGACCAGAAGGTCTTAAGAATGTCTTGTAGTAGGAAAAGAAATAATTTTTTTTTTAACAGCAAAGACCAGAAGGTCTTGTTACCAAAGAATTTTAGTGTAAGCAAAAGAAGTAATTTTTTTTTGATAGCAATGACCAGAAGATCTTAATGCGGTGGTTGTTGAAAAAGGTGTAAACAATGACCAGAAGAAGATAACGACGACGACGACGGTTATGAAGTGTTGTTGGTTGCCTAACTTAAGTGTTTTTAGACAAGACTGAATAAAGTAGGTAAGGTAAGCGTGAAGGTAGTAGTAGGTAAGCTTATTTCACCTGAAGAATTAGGCTAGCTGAGTATCTATTAACTTTACCTGCAGTTTTTTAATTTAGTTATTATTTTTTTTGCTATTACAATCTTTTAGGTGTATTTTCAAATAGGTACTTTTTTTGTTATAAAGAAATAAAAACACAATATTATGTATACATATTAAATATTTATTTTGAAAATGTTAAATGTACAGTAATGAGAATTAACACACAAGTTATCTAGCAAGTTTTTTTTTTATCTTTCACGTCGTCGTCGTTCAACATGTCAAATTTTTCAAAAGTTTCAACACGATGTGATAAGTTGTGTAGCGCAGGAAAGCTGTCCAAGCAGATCCGAAGGTGTGGATTTTTGGTATATAGATGTAATCCATCGTAGTGAAAGAATCCATATTTTTGTTGAAAAAATTTGTTTAATGTAGTATTTAGCGGATGTGAAACGTTAGGGAATGTGAAGCAGAGTTCTGGATTGACAGCAGGCACTTCGTCGAAATTATGAAAACGGCTTTCGGCATCTTTAAAAACATGATAAACGGCCTTGTCTGCAACGTATAGGAATAACATGTTGATAGCTCGAGTACGTTTATAAAACTAATGCTCATGAGCTGCATTCGGGTAGTACAGGAGGTAGAGGTGACGTTGAAGTGAATTTATAAAAAGACAGATGTAATTTATCACTATAATCATTATTTAGACTATCTTTATCATGTAAAATATACAAGTCTATAATATGTTTACAGTCTAATAAATCGTATCCGGCATCCCAATTCTTGAAAAATATATTCAAATCACACAGGAATAACCTGAAATTTAATGTTGATGATTGATCAAGGTGCACTGTTATTTTATTATTGTTTTTCCTCCTGTCGCTCTCAATAACACTAAATGTTAGACTGTGTAAACGTAAAAGGTCTATTATTAACCTGTTGTTGCTTACACCACTTTTCAGAGCTGCGGATCTTGTAAAATACACCATGTTCGACTATCTTAAGTTAAATAAGAATAAATACCAATAGACGCTTATTTATAGCTTATTCGAGAGTTAATAAAACGATATTTATAATTTTTTATTATAATAGCTTTTTTAATGTATTTAAGGGTTACATTCATATATTAAATAATTTTTACTGTATTTGTCAGAGGACTGTATCTAACTAAACGATCATGTAAAATGAGACAATATGCGGACGTGTTTGCTGGTACATTTAGATTGGTTTCAAAATTTAATATTATATCAACAGGACCATTTACAAGTGTTTCGTTTTGTCTACTACAATCTATTACAATTAGAGGAGCTTTACTAATAAACTCTGTAGGTGTAAGACATGGTTCGCTGTGATATTTATAATAATACGATTGTTGAAATTGTGTAAACATTTCATATAATATAGCCCATTGTTTGTTATTAAAGTTTACGTTTAGATTGTCATATGGATACATTACAGAATTTAAATGTAATTTAATGTTTGTTAAGTTACAATGATCAAATTGACTTGAATTTTTTGTTGGTTCATTTTTTCTACCGGTCTGAAAGCCTATGATAACAAATCGTGGTTTTTCAAGTTGGCTAGCTGTTTTAACAGACCAAGTATGTTTCGTTGTTTCTTGCAGCAATGGATACTCGTGAATTTCCCAACTTCGGAATGCCATATCCAGGTCTACATCTTGTTCCATATATTTTAAAAGTCGTAATTTTTCAACATCGGCTACTACTATATGAGGTACTTTCCAGAAGATTTTATTTATAGTAATTTTCGCTTGTTTTTCTCCAGAATTTTGAATTGCATTTGAATCAGAATTACTGCGTATCAGCACAAGTTCCTGACGTACATTTATTACAATTTTTTTAAAATCCTCAGCGAATCCAAGAAGCATTTTAAGTGGTATACACACATTAAAATTTCCCTTATCATCAACTAATGATGGATTTGATACAGGAGACCATCCAGAATTTAGTAATCGCTTACTTTCATTATCTGTGAATGAAATGTAACTTTTCATTGTAGAAGTTATACCTGGATTTTTTACACGGTCGATAACACTTCCTCCAATTTCATAACGAATTTCATCAAACAAAAATGCAATACCATTATTAGTGAAACTCAATGTTTGGTTAGCTTTATTTTCTTCGTCTAGTAATTTACCTTCAATATAAAGAAAACTTTGTGAAGGTAAAGTCAATAGATTTTGGGTTTGTATTGGTATTCGTATTTCATCATTGTTATTGTAGGTCGTAGCTGCATATGGTTGATGTGTATGATATTCTGAATTAATAATGGAATTGTCAACGAAAACACGTTCTCCAACATTTAAAATGTTAAAATTCATTTTTCTTCTTTTTTTCTGTATTTACAAGAACACCTTAATAAAACTAAGATTCTTCTGGCACTTAAAGTTATTCGTAATTTTAGGTTAAACCAAAAATCCTTTAGCTTCGCACCAATTTTTGTTTCTTTCGTAGCACCTTAAACCCTAACGAGTTTAAGAACAATTTGTTTCTAGACGTTAACTCTTTCAATTGTCTAGGCGGACTGGATTGTTCTTTCATATTTGTTGATTTTATATCATTCACAATTGGAGGCTGCTGCTGCTGCTTTGAGGTGTAAGAATTGATATTGTACACAAATGCCATAATGTACTCTGCTCATAACCAACTCTCTCTTGAAATTAACTACATTTCTCTGTTGATCACTAATTTAAATTCTTATTTCGTTGATATAATAACAAGTTTTGATTGGTAGATAATACAAAAAAATTCGATGCTCTTATCTTTTTAGAGTTTTTTCAAATGTACTCTAATCGTAACCAATTCATTCTTGAAATCTACTAAATTTCCATGTTGATCAATAATTTTAATAATTATTTCATCAATATATCGTGTGTTGATTGGCAGATAAATAACGTTTATGGGAACTTCAACAATTTTATAACCTGGTGGTACAGTTGGGTAAAACATGTGTAAAATATGTGCCTGTTTATCATTGTTATAAGAATTTGTAACAAGATTACATTCTAAACATATAGCGTTAACTTTTTGAATATTTATAGGAAAATCTGACGAGTGCTTTTTATTTTCCTGAAGCATCTTTTCGTTAAATCCTAGTAAGCTGCCTATGTTATTCGGTTTAGTAAAATCGACAATTTTGTTACATTTTATTTCACACTTCAAAGTATTTAGGTTAGCTGATATAGACAAATGAGTTCTAATCTCTTCTTCTTTTTCATGGTCATTTATATGATTTGTTAAAAAATTTTCAATGTCGGTGATCTCATAGGTGCCTTCAGGAATTTCAATCACGTGTCTTCCACAGTAGAATTTGTTATTTGTTTTATCAATGTTTGATATTGCATTGGAACTTACAAAATCAATCAACCCCAGAGCATATTCTTCATTATAATTTAATAGAATAGGTGGATAAATTCTTGTTGAGAGAATAGATTTACGATCAGAAACAGTAAATGTATAAGACATGTTTACTCAATGAACACTACAGCGTAAATAAAAGATTGAAATATAAGGTAATCTATTTATTATACAAAAATAGTAAGCACAAATGTCCACAATTATAACTATTGTAATTTTGATATATATTATGATTATATTTAATATTACACGAACCATTTGAATTAAAATATTTGTTTGCTTCCAATGGAGGTCTAAGATTACCATAGCTGTCAAAGAAAATAACAGAATTTCCAATTTTTTTATAAGCAGTCCAGTGTGTGCCAGCTCCATTTTTGTTATCCAGATTGATTATTCCAGTTTCATTTTTTTTTGTTGATTTTCCGTGGTAAATTATTTCTCATAAACACACCTCTAAAGTGAGGAATTTTTAATTTTTTTACAAATGTTTTTATATCAATGTTGGTTAATGCACGTTTAGGTAATGTTATCGGTAGTTCTTTGTTCTGTGGCCTGGACTTAAAAAAAGACCCAAACCACTTTTGTAAGGTTTCAGATATAAACCTTTACCCATTGCTATGCTTTCCATTGTTGAATTGTGACGTTTCGTTTCTTGCAATTCTTGTTTCGCATTTTTTGCATCATTTACAGCTTTCGCGATACCTGCAGCACCTCCACCTAAAGCCCCCAAAGCGCTCAATCCAGCAAATAATGGTATTAGAGGAAGAAAACCTCCAACTTTTGGAATCGGTACAACACGAACAGGTTTTATTTTCTTTTTTATCTGTGCAGCTTTTTTTACTGCCAACGAAAGTGCATCAGACATAGTTTGAGGTTGTTTTGCAATAATGTATTTTTTTATTTGTTTGATAACTTCTTTTAGAGAGATTGAACCCTTTTTGGAACCTTTTAAATTTTTTTTTAATTTCTTAACGTTTTTCTTAGATTTCTTTGATTTAGTAGTTTTGTTTGAAGTATGAGGTGCCATTTTCGTTTTCTTTTTTTTGACGCACAGAGCGTGATTCTCAGTTAACTTATGTTTGAATACTAACTTTAAGTGTTAATGGTATGTAATATTTAAGATGTTCTTTGATGTTTACTTTTGTAATTGTCACCACTATCGTCAGCATCAAAGCTGGTTTTTCTTTTAAGTAACAAAGAAGCATTATCGCTAACAATATCCATTGGTGATTCTTTTGATGTAGTATCATTTTTATTTTTTATTCTATTCATACGTTCTTTTTTTGATTTTTTTTTAATTTCTACATTGTTTATGTTTTTATTGTTTGTACTCTGTTTCATATTTATCAAAGAATCTTCCATTGTTTTTAAACAATTTTCAGTTTCTTTTTTAACCTTTTCTACCGATTTCAAACATTTATTCACTATTTTTATACAATTATGATTCTTTCGTTTTTTTAAGTTATTATTCCTGTATGCCATACCAAGTTTCACTTTAGCTTTCATTGCTCCGACTATACCTAATGCAGCCATTTTTTCACCAACTTTTGCATTAGGTGATTTAAATCGTTCTAGAGCTTTAGCAGCCAACACTTTATCTGCTGAATGTCTATTAATTAAATTCTTTTCCTTTGAATATGCAATATCATGTTCTTTACAAGCTTCATCAAGTTCGTTAATGCCTCTATCACCCCTAGCCAACCTTTTTGCAAGCTTTGTACCTGGACCACAATAATTGTAGGTTGGTATGTGAAGTTCAAAGGGTAGCTTATTTATAACTGTGTTTAACAAACCCTTACCGTTGTAATATTTCATATTGTTTTTTTTTGTTTGGGTGTGTGTCTGTTATGATATCTACAACTCAACTAAGTATAAATATTGTTTTACATGCTATTATAGTTATTCTAGTGTGAACCACGAAACAATGAAAATAGTAAAACAAAAGATAACTTTAAATGTACAAAATCATGATTTTGAAAAGGAAAAAATATCGAAACATGGCTTCCTTCTACCATCAACTATACGATGTATAATTGTTGGACCCTCAAATTGTGGTAAAACTAATGTGATTGTTACTTTAATAGAACACGAGAATGGATTGAAATTTGAAAACATTTATATCTATGCTAAGTCTCTGAATCAGCCTAAATATTTATATTTAGAAAAACTGTTAAAGCCTATAAAAGGAATGGGATTTTATACGTTCAATAGTTGTGAGGATATTTTTGAACCTTCAAAAGCTAAACAAAATTCGATATTTATCTTTGACGATGTTGCGTGTCATAATCAAGCAAAAATTCGAGAATATTTTAGCATGGGGAGACACAATCACATAGATTGCTTTTATCTTTGCCAAACATATGCAAAGATTCCCAAGCACTTGATAAGAGATAACGCTAACACTCTCATTCTCTTTAAACAAGATGAGCAAAATTTACGACACGTATTTAACGACCATGTTGGTACTGATATGAATTATGAAAATTTTAAAAAGTTATGCTTAATATGTTGGGAACAACCGTATGGATTTTTAAGTATTTTTAAAGACAACAAAACCAATGAAGGTAGATATAGAAAAGGATTTGATTACTATATATACCTTGATTAACATGAAAAGAAAATAGACAGAAACGGATCTTCAAGCTGATTATACCTGTTCAAAAACCTGTTCAAACCTGTTCAAACCTGTTCAAAACCTGTTCAAACCTGTTCAAAACCTGTTCAAAACCTGTTTAAACCTGTTCTTTATGCTGATTCAAAACATGATCGGTATAAAATGAATACTAGTGACAAAAAAATAAAACAACAGTTAATAGCTAAACGTAAAACCATTAAAAACAAATTCGACTTAATTAAACATGGTATGATTGTTCAAGAGAAAATATTTTCGCCTATTACACAACATTTAAAAAATATTGAGAGCAAGTTAGAAGATTCAAGAAAAAAACCAATAGATAAATTTGACTTGAAAAGTGATACAGATTATAATGATAATAATCATAGTTTGTACGATATTAAAACAGAAGAGTTACCAATATCAGAAAGGGATCAAAGTAATATGTTATATACAGAAACACCACAACTGAAACGTTTTAAGAAATTAAAAAAAATTCATGCTTCGTCACCGCTAACATCAGAATTCGGTTCTAAGCAATCTATTATAAAGGAAACTTTGACTGGAGAGAATGAATCGGAAGATGAATATGAAAAGACTCAAGCCTCAACAGCAGCAGCAGCATCTAAACTCTCTGAAACATCATTAATAGATTATTTAGATCAATATGAGCCTTTACCTAGAAGGTACATATATGATATGATGACAGATGAAAATAACGAATTTGATCACAAGTATGGAATCAGACACGATGAAGTGATAGAAAAGTTTTATATAGGAGATTCAATATTACATATAGATGGCTCTGACATAGTTGTAAAAGGTAAAAAGTATAAAGGAACACCAGGATTGTATGAATTATTATTTAAAAAGCGTCCAGACAACTATACACTTAACGATGAAAAAGCATACAAAAAAATTGTTGTAAAAACAAACGCAAACAGGCGATACTACAAAAGTACAAATCAAATTGATGGTAGTAAACTAGCAAAGTATAAAGAAATTATTGCATCTATAAGTGGAAAAGGGTTATTTATGGAAGTAACAGATAATCCAATTGAATATATTCATTGGGATGATCCGAATGAACTTGTTGAAAGATTACGTTTACTAACTGCATCCAAAGAAGCCGGTCATACAGGACACCAAAACGAAATAAATTCAATCATCGAGGAATTGCGTGAAGCTGGTATCATTAATTAATTAATTAATTAATTGTTCAAAGATGACCTCAAAAAAAAACGTAAAAATAAATAAACCCAAAAATTTTGTAACCGATGCGAAAAGACAAGTTGTTGAAGAATTACACAAAAATGCGAGAATTAATTTTAAACGACGTAGGGTCATTATAAAATCATTAAACGATTTATTTCAAGCTGATCTTGTAGAAATGATACCATATTCAAAGGAAAACGAAGGCTATAAATATATATTGGTTGTAATTAATTGTTTTTCAAAATTTGTATGGACATTTCCTTTGAAAACCAAAACAGGTTCAGAAGTTGCAAAAGCACTGGAAAATGTTTTTAAAGTAAAAAAACCAAATCATTTACAGACTGACTTAGGCGGCGAATTTTTTAATAAAGATGTTAAAAATATTTTAAAAAAATATAATGTTAATCATTACAATGTGTATAGTGAAAAAAAAGCTTGTATTGTTGAAAGAGTCAACCGAACACTTAAAAATCTAATGTGGAAAGAATTTAGCTTACAAGGAAGTTATAATTGGTTAAATTTGTTACCAAAAATAGTGAAAACATATAATAATACAAAACATAGAACAATAGGATTAAAACCTGTAGATGTTAATAAAAAAAATGAAAAACACTTATTACAAACAGTTTACAGTCATATAAAAATGGCTGATAAACATTCAAAGTTTAAAGTAGGAGACTATGTTCGTATATCAAAAACACGAGGAGTTTTTGATAAAAAATACATGCCCAACTGGTCCACTGAAATATTTATAATTAAAAAAATAACACTATCAAACCCCACAACATATTTATTACAAGATGTGCATAATGTAGATATTCTAGGTGGGTTTTATGAACAACAATTACAAAAAGTAAAATATAACGATGTTTATTTGGTGGAAAAAATTTTAAAACGTAATAAAAATAAAGTTTTTGTTAAATGGTTAGGATTTAGTGATAAGCATAATAGTTGGATTGATTCTAAGAACATAGCGTAACTCTAATAATAATTATTTTTAAAAATTGCTGACTGGTAAAAATCAGCGACTATATAAGTAGAAAACTCATTCATACAGAATTAGTCTGTCTAAGATAGTTTTTTTATAATCAACATGCATCTCACAACTATTGTTGTTGTTGTTGCATTAGTGTTTGCAATATACAACGTTAACGCAACACAAATTTGGGTTAACGAAAAAAATTATACTATTGAAGTTGGAGGTTCTTTTTTCCTATATGAAAAGCATCGAAACTCAGTCATTTTAAACGAGTATGCTGCATTTTATACCAAGGATCGTATACCTTTATGTAAGTATAAAAAAATTTAACAAACTGTTTGCTTTATTTTAAAATATTGCTGCACGTATTTACAGCTACACCAATTATTGAAACAATTGAGGGGAAAAACCTTACCATTGGATATGTTATTGGTTCATATAAAAACTACTATCCAATCACTCCTTTTGAAGCTAACAAAATGTGGTGTGGAAAGTTCAACTTTAAAACGCTTATAGACACACATCCTGTTTATTACCGAGATTATTGGTGGAAAAATGCTAAGGAATTTTACAAGGCTATGAGGCACAATACTTTTAAATTTTTGAAAAAAGTTAAATGTTTTATATATGCAAATGACTACTAATAAATAAATAAAAAAAAGCTTACAACCTTAATCGTTTTTATTTTATTCTTTTTACAGTTAAGTATTATTTTATAATTTTTATTTCTTCCTTTTTTTTTTAGACCTCCTGTAAAAATATAAATTTATTTAATTTTTTATGTTTTCTACCTATATAGAAGAAATATCTTACCAAGAAACCCATAGGGTTGATGCGATATCCCTATCTAGGTAAATCTTATATTTAATTCTATATCTCTTAATGACCACCTTTCGGGTGGCCATTCTCTTGACTCGGGGGGGCAACAGTTCGTCCCTCTCAAGGACTAATACTGTGTACTAAAAAAATTAAAAAAATAAAATATGTTTGAAATAAGAACAAAATTATACTTACTTCGGGGAACTGTCCCCCCAAAAGTTTCCTTAATTCGTTTACTAAAAATAATAATAAACACTTAATTTAATTAAAAGCACTGAATATACACTAAGCACTTACCAACATTCATCGCTGATTTCTTATTAGTAACAATATATAAACCATAACAAGAATTAATTATTGTTGAAGGTGTTTTTTTAAGATAATGTATGTTGTTGCATTTCCTATTTGTATCAGCGAATTTTGATAAGAAAGCAGTTACATCGTGCAATCATGACTTTATCGTGCATAGGTCAAGAAATAGGTCAAATATGTGTACATTTAATTTATTACAATGTAATATATATATAATTAATTTACTACACAATGTTAAAATATGTAAAAAAAATATAAATAAAAAACAGTAACTAAGCGATGGTAATGAAATTCTTTTTTATTGTCACACAAACGACTATTGTACAATTATTATTATCTTACAAAGTCTAAAATAATTGCTGTGTTAAAATATCGTCATCATTAAATAAAGTTTCTGCTTCTTCCTTTTTATTCCGTTTTGTTTTTTTCAAGGGTGGTGGTGTTGGTGGTATATTTTCTTTATTTTTTTCATCCTCGTCATCACTGGATAATAACAAGGTTGGCGCCTCTTCTATACTTAATTTTTTCTTATTTCCTTTGAGGTTGCTGCTGCCCCCATCTTCGATGGCCTGAACGTCATCCTCATGGATATTGAATTGATATTTTTTTAACGCCTTTTCGAGAATGAACAACTCTTCTTCGCTTTCAATTTTCGTTCTTATGTATTTGACCGGCAAGTTTCCAAATTTTCTTTTCAGAGTTTCAGTTTTCGGCGAATAAGTTAGCGAAATAAACACTTTGTCGCCTTTTATTGTAATATCTTTTACGCCATACCTAATTGGTGAAAAAAAAACAAAAAGTAATTATCGTAAGAAGGAAAAAAAAGAAATAATAATAACTTACTGAAAAATCTGTTTTATAATTACATATACCGCTTTAAGCGGTAATGACACTTTATCCTCAGTGCAGACGACTATTGTCGAAGGTGTTGTAGCCATTTTTTGGTTGGTTGGTTGGTTGGTTGGTTGTTGTAGTTCTTCTTACACTTGTATAACTGTATAGCTGTATATCCCTATTTATAGGGAGAATTTTAGTAAAAAACTGCTTGAAATTTAAAATAATAATCTAAAATTGCATTATTAGCATTACACACAGTTCTGAAACATTTTTGTTCAAAACATGCAACAAAGTTGCAAAAACTTCATATGAAATACGTTACTATAAAACAGCAAAGTTTGCAAAGATACTACAATTTTTAAGAAAATGACGGTTACATTTACCATTTGCGTCATTCAGTAATTAATTTTCTAAGAAAATAAGTATGATGCATATTACTATAAAAACAGCAAATTTTGCAAAGATACTAGAATTTTTAAGAAAATGTCCGTTACATTTCCTATTTGCGTCATTCAGTAGCGAATTTTGCTAAGAAAGCAGTTACATCATGCAATCATGATTTTATCTAGTGCATAGGTCAAGGAATAGGTCAAATACGTGTACATTTTTAAAATTTATTAAATATATAAGTAATTTACTACACGTTAAAATATTAAATGTAAAAGTATAAAACAATAACACTACATTATTTATCAATTCCAGCTTTACTTCGTTAAAGTCCATATTTAATGAGTATCTGTATATAAAATACTTAATCACTTTAACAATTTCTATTTATTTAAACCTTATACGTATTTCAGCACGTTAACATGCCATTGTCAAAGGTTATATGAAGGTAAACAGTTAGCGTTGTTATAGCAATAGAACTTTTTTACTTATCTTGGTAATCGTCTGCAGATGACTTGATTTCTTATTCCAAAATGTCCAGTAGAGGAGAATTTAACAGATCAATTTGCTCATTCATTAACGGTACAGTTTTTAAATGTTTGTGAATTTCAAAAGCTTCTAGTATATCTAATTTACGTTTATCATCACAAAAGTGTAAACATTTTATGGTGTTATTAGATGTCATTGAATGATTTTGTTCTAGTAAGTGTTTAGCGTAGTTGGATTTATGTGGGTGTTTGTATTTGTAACAACGTACGTGTTCTTTATACCTAATATCAAAATTTCTAATAGTCTGGCCTATATAAACCGAATTA
This sequence comes from Ctenicera cuprea, assembly GCA_958336395.1. NCBI lineage: Eukaryota > Metazoa > Arthropoda > Insecta > Coleoptera > Elateridae > Ctenicera > Ctenicera cuprea. Next base: position 43,181,333 of record OY284489.1, on the reverse strand, counting down.
CAATGCGAGCAATTTAATTTGTAAATGCCTGATTTTAACAAATCGTCTGTTTTCGATTTTGCATTAAACAAAGTATTTAAGATGTTCCTAGTTGTTTTAAAGCTTACTTTATATTTATTTGTTTTGTTTATAATTTTAGCAATTTGTTCTGATTTCTCACCAAAATATGGGATCGAAGCATATTTAATAGTATCGAACGAAGTTAGGATATTCGGATAAATTTTTTGAATGGCTAATTTATAATCTTTTTCTTTAATTAATGTATCAATAAGTTTAGTATTATAACCATTACTGTATGCAATTTGTTTAATAATTGAAATTTCTCTATTATAATTAATTTCATCTAAAGGGACCGTCAAAGCCCTATGTATCAGGGACCTGTATGCTGCTAATTTATGTGTTTTATGGTGACAAGAATCGTGTGGTATTGTAATGTCTGTTTGTGTAGGTTTTCTATAAACTGAGTACTCAAATTTATTAGTTGAATTAATTTTTATGTTTAAATCTAAAAAGTTAATGGACTTATTTTGTTCAGTTTCTAGTGTAAATTTTATGTTTGGGTGCAAGCTGTTAATAAAAATTAAAAATTCATTAATTAAATCAAATGAACTATTAAAACATGCTAAAATGTCATCAACATAACGAAACCAAAATATAACTTTCTCAGATTGATTTGATTCGAATATTTGATCTTCTAGATTTTCCATAAATATGTTAGCTAAAAGAGGTGAAATTGGACTTCCCATGGGTAAACCATCTTTTTGGAAATAAATGTTATTATTAAAAGTAAAATAATTTTGATTGGTGCAAAGTTCAAATAATTGAATCAACTCAGTCCGTTTTATTAACTCAACATTTTTGTTAATAAGAATATCATTTAACAAAGGAATACACTCTTGAGGAGGTATTTGGGAAAACATATTAGTAACATCAAAACTAACTAGCTTGCTTTGTGGTGGTAAATGTAAGTTAGACAACTTTTTGATTAATTCGGAAGAATTTTTAACTGAATATTTTGGTTTATAATCAAAACTGGTAACTATATTATTTAGTATTTTTGCTAGCATATGGTTGGGTGCATTTATGTATGATACTACTGGTCTAATGGGCATGTTGGGTTTGTGTATTTTTAATAAACCGTATAGTTTTGGTGGTTGTGGATTTGGATTTATTATTTGTCTTTTTTGATAATCTGTTAAACAAACCTGGCAATTTTCTAATGTTTGTTTTAATTCTTTTTGATAATTTTTGGTAGGATTACTAGTTAAAGTTTTTAAGTTTGAATTGGTTATGAAATCATTAATTTTTTGTAAGTAAATGTCATTGGGTAATATAACTAATGTGTTTCCTTTATCTGCCTTGACAGAAATCAGATTATTTACTGAAATTTTTTCTTTAATCGATTTAAGTAATAAATTATTTTGATTATTTATTTTATTTTTTGATTTATTGGTATTGATTGACATCTCTTTTAATAAATTAGCAATTTGAAATTTTGCATATAGGAAATGTCTTTCTTTAAGAATCAGTTCAGAATTGACTGCTAAAATTTCTTTAATATTATTGGTAAATTTTGGAAAAGGGGCAAACTTAAAACCCTTATTTAGGAATTTTATCTGTTGGTCATTGAAATCTGTGTTTGATAAATTTAGAAAACGAGGATGAAAATTTATTATACAACGCTAACTGTTTACCTTCATATAACCTTTGACAATGGCATGTTAACGTGCTGAAATACGTATAAGGTTTAAATAAATAGAAATTGTTAAAGTGATTAAGTATTTTATATACAGATACTCATTAAATATGGACTTTAACGAAGTAAAGCTGGAATTGATAAATAAAGTGATGTCATCTTCGTTAGAAGAACAAGCTAAAATGTACAAGAAGATCATGATCAAACATGGTGTAGCAACACAGAACGTTTGGTTTAATCAACAATGTCAGAAAAAGAAGCTCATTCCAAACTACATTAATATCTCCACCAAAACCAAGAACAGCATAACTGAGAAGATAATCAGAAATGCTAAACAAAGATGGTTGAAAGAAGAATCAAAAAGATGGTTTAGAATTAGAGACAATTTGCACATTTATTTAAAGGTACTTTACACAGAACTCATTCACAAATTACATCCAATTGAGTTTGACGTATTTGACAATGACATTAGAGAATTGGTTAGTAGAATAAAATTTAAAAAATACACAATACAGAAAAATAAACTTTCCAGATTAGAACAACACACACGTGCACTTCAACCACACACAAAACCTGACACAATAATAAATTTTCATCCTCGTTTTCTAAATTTATCAAACACAGATTTCAATGACCAACAGATAAAATTCCTAAATAAGGGTTTTAAGTTTGCCCCTTTTCCAAAATTTACCAATAATATTAAAGAAATTTTAGCAGTCAATTCTGAACTGATTCTTAAAGAAAGACATTTCCTATATGCAAAATTTCAAATTGCTAATTTATTAAAAGAGATGTCAATCAATACCAATAAATCAAAAAATAAAATAAATAATCAAAATAATTTATTACTTAAATCGATTAAAGAAAAAAAAATTTCAGTAAATAATCTGATTTCTGTCAAGGCAGATAAAGGAAACACATTAGTTATATTACCCAATGACATTTACTTACAAAAAATTAATGATTTCATAACCAATTCAAACTTAAAAACTTTAACTAGTAATCCTACCAAAAATTATCAAAAAGAATTAAAACAAACATTAGAAAATTGCCAGGTTTGTTTAACAGATTATCAAAAAAGACAAATAATAAATCCAAATCCACAACCACCAAAACTATACGGTTTATTAAAAATACACAAACCCAACATGCCCATTAGACCAGTAGTATCATACATAAATGCACCCAACCATATGCTAGCAAAAATACTAAATAATATAGTTACCAGTTTTGATTATAAACCAAAATATTCAGTTAAAAATTCTTCCGAATTAATCAAAAAGTTGTCTAACTTACATTTACCACCACAAAGCAAGCTAGTTAGTTTTGATGTTACTAATATGTTTTCCCAAATACCTCCTCAAGAGTGTATTCCTTTGTTAAATGATATTCTTATTAACAAAAATGTTGAGTTAATAAAACGGACTGAGTTGATTCAATTATTTGAACTTTGCACCAATCAAAATTATTTTACTTTTAATAATAAAATTTATTTCCAAAAAGATGGTTTACCCATGGGAAGTCCAATTTCACCTCTTTTAGCTAACATATTTATGGAAAATCTAGAAGATCAAATATTCGAATCAAATCAATCTGAGAAAGTTATATTTTGGTTTCGTTATGTTGATGACATTTTAGCATGTTTTAATAGTTCATTTGATTTAATTAATGAATTTTTAATTTTTATTAACAGCTTGCACCCAAACATAAAATTTACACTAGAAACTGAACAAAATAAGTCCATTAACTTTTTAGATTTAAACATAAAAATTAATTCAACTAATAAATTTGAGTACTCAGTTTATAGAAAACCTACACAAACAGACATTACAATACCACACGATTCTTGTCACCATAAAACACATAAATTAGCAGCATACAGGTCCCTGATACATAGGGCTTTGACGGTCCCTTTAGATGAAATTAATTATAATAGAGAAATTTCAATTATTAAACAAATTGCATACAGTAATGGTTATAATACTAAACTTATTGATACATTAATTAAAGAAAAAGATTATAAATTAGCCATTCAAAAAATTTATCCGAATATCCTAACTTCGTTCGATACTATTAAATATGCTTCGATCCCATATTTTGGTGAGAAATCAGAACAAATTGCTAAAATTATAAACAAAACAAATAAATATAAAGTAAGCTTTAAAACAACTAGGAACATCTTAAATACTTTGTTTAATGCAAAATCGAAAACAGACGATTTGTTAAAATCAGGCATTTACAAATTAAATTGCTCGCATTGTAATTCGGTTTATATAGGCCAGACTATTAGAAATTTTGATATTAGGTATAAAGAACACGTACGTTGTTACAAATACAAACACCCACATAAATCCAACTACGCTAAACACTTACTAGAACAAAATCATTCAATGACATCTAATAACACCATAAAATGTTTACACTTTTGTGATGATAAACGTAAATTAGATATACTAGAAGCTTTTGAAATTCACAAACATTTAAAAACTGTACCGTTAATGAATGAGCAAATTGATCTGTTAAATTCTCCTCTACTGGACATTTTGGAATAAGAAATCAAGTCATCTGCAGACGATTACCAAGATAAGTAAAAAAGTTCTATTGCTATAACAACGCTAACTGTTTACCTTCATATAACCTTTGACAATGGCATGTTAACGTGCTGAAATACGTATAAGGTTTAAATAAATAGAAATTGTTAAAGTGATTAAGTATTTTATATACAGATACTCATTAAATATGGACTTTAACGAAGTAAAGCTGGAATTGATAAATAAAGTGATGTCATCTTCGTTAGAAGAACAAGCTAAAATGTACAAGAAGATCATGATCAAACATGGTGTAGCAACACAGAACGTTTGGTTTAATCAACAATGTCAGAAAAAGAAGCTCATTCCAAACTACATTAATATCTCCACCAAAACCAAGAACAGCATAACTGAGAAGATAATCAGAAATGCTAAACAAAGATGGTTGAAAGAAGAATCAAAAAGATGGTTTAGAATTAGAGACAATTTGCACATTTATTTAAAGGTACTTTACACAGAACTCATTCACAAATTACATCCAATTGAGTTTGACGTATTTGACAATGACATTAGAGAATTGGTTAGTAGAATAAAATTTAAAAAATACACAATACAGAAAAATAAACTTTCCAGATTAGAACAACACACACGTGCACTTCAACCACACACAAAACCTGACACAATAATAAATTTTCATCCTCGTTTTCTAAATTTATCAAACACAGATTTCAATGACCAACAGATAAAATTCCTAAATAAGGGTTTTAAGTTTGCCCCTTTTCCAAAATTTACCAATAATATTAAAGAAATTTTAGCAGTCAATTCTGAACTGATTCTTAAAGAAAGACATTTCCTATATGCAAAATTTCAAATTGCTAATTTATTAAAAGAGATGTCAATCAATACCAATAAATCAAAAAATAAAATAAATAATCAAAATAATTTATTACTTAAATCGATTAAAGAAAAAATTTCAGTAAATAATCTGATTTCTGTCAAGGCAGATAAAGGAAACACATTAGTTATATTACCCAATGACATTTACTTACAAAAAATTAATGATTTCATAACCAATTCAAACTTAAAAACTTTAACTAGTAATCCTACCAAAAATTATCAAAAAGAATTAAAACAAACATTAGAAAATTGCCAGGTTTGTTTAACAGATTATCAAAAAAGACAAATAATAAATCCAAATCCACAACCACCAAAACTATACGGTTTATTAAAAATACACAAACCCAACATGCCCATTAGACCAGTAGTATCATACATAAATGCACCCAACCATATGCTAGCAAAAATACTAAATAATATAGTTACCAGTTTTGATTATAAACCAAAATATTCAGTTAAAAATTCTTCCGAATTAATCAAAAAGTTGTCTAACTTACATTTACCACCACAAAGCAAGCTAGTTAGTTTTGATGTTACTAATATGTTTTCCCAAATACCTCCTCAAGAGTGTATTCCTTTGTTAAATGATATTCTTATTAACAAAAATGTTGAGTTAATAAAACGGACTGAGTTGATTCAATTATTTGAACTTTGCACCAATCAAAATTATTTTACTTTTAATAATAAAATTTATTTCCAAAAAGATGGTTTACCCATGGGAAGTCCAATTTCACCTCTTTTAGCTAACATATTTATGGAAAATCTAGAAGATCAAATATTCGAATCAAATCAATCTGAGAAAGTTATATTTTGGTTTCGTTATGTTGATGACATTTTAGCATGTTTTAATAGTTCATTTGATTTAATTAATGAATTTTTAATTTTTATTAACAGCTTGCACCCAAACATAAAATTTACACTAGAAACTGAACAAAATAAGTCCATTAACTTTTTAGATTTAAACATAAAAATTAATTCAACTAATAAATTTGAGTACTCAGTTTATAGAAAACCTACACAAACAGACATTACAATACCACACGATTCTTGTCACCATAAAACACATAAATTAGCAGCATACAGGTCCCTGATACATAGGGCTTTGACGGTCCCTTTAGATGAAATTAATTATAATAGAGAAATTTCAATTATTAAACAAATTGCATACAGTAATGGTTATAATACTAAACTTATTGATACATTAATTAAAGAAAAAGATTATAAATTAGCCATTCAAAAAATTTATCCGAATATCCTAACTTCGTTCGATACTATTAAATATGCTTCGATCCCATATTTTGGTGAGAAATCAGAACAAATTGCTAAAATTATAAACAAAACAAATAAATATAAAGTAAGCTTTAAAACAACTAGGAACATCTTAAATACTTTGTTTAATGCAAAATCGAAAACAGACGATTTGTTAAAATCAGGCATTTACAAATTAAATTGCTCGCATTGTAATTCGGTTTATATAGGCCAGACTATTAGAAATTTTGATATTAGGTATAAAGAACACGTACGTTGTTACAAATACAAACACCCACATAAATCCAACTACGCTAAACACTTACTAGAACAAAATCATTCAATGACATCTAATAACACCATAAAATGTTTACACTTTTGTGATGATAAACGTAAATTAGATATACTAGAAGCTTTTGAAATTCACAAACATTTAAAAACTGTACCGTTAATGAATGAGCAAATTGATCTGTTAAATTCTCCTCTACTGGACATTTTGGAATAAGAAATCAAGTCATCTGCAGACGATTACCAAGATAAGTAAAAAAGTTCTATTGCTATAACAACGCTAACTGTTTACCTTCATATAACCTTTGACAATGGCATGTTAACGTGCTGAAATACGTATAAGGTTTAAATAAATAGAAATTGTTAAAGTGATTAAGTATTTTATATACAGATACTCATTAATAACACTACAGTTTTTTAAACGAAGATGAGTTCTGAAAAGGTGCTTGATGAGTTTGTTGGTGATGTTGTGAAAAATATTGAAAAGGTGAGTAGAATAATTAAAACAAGAGATGAGTTTAAATACTACATTAATTATTTGCGAAAAACAATTGCTTTAATTAAAAAATGTATTAAAAATAAGTTGACTTGTATTAAAAATTTTTCTAAAATTGAATCTTACTTATCTTTTTTAGAACACTACAGACAAAATTTCAAAATTAAATCGAAGAAAACAAAAAATTCAAGAAAGAGATTGGTTTGGTGGGACATTGAATCCTGTTTTAAAGGTAGATTACGAAGTGGTGTCATAACCAATTTTAGTATAAAAGACCCCCTAGAATTTTTTAAAAAGGCTTTTAGTAGTTTTTCAATTAAAATTAAAAATGAATTGAAAAAATCTTTATTAAAAGTGAACGTAATTTTTACTGGAAATTTTGTAAAACCCCAAACCGGTGAAACCGATTTTAAACATTTTTCAACTAAAAACAATGTCATTGATAATACTACAAATTTAAAACGATGGTATCAGGAGCATGTAACAGACAAGCTCTTATCCAAATTAGAGGACTTCCAGGAACGTGACAGTGGTTGGGCCCTTTTTGAAATTTTACATTTAAAAATTAATATATATAATTAGTATACGTACCTAGGCACAAATTTTACATATGTAGGAGGAAGTGAAGATGAAATAAAGAGGAGAATGAACTTAACAAGGACGGCTGTTAGGCAACTGCACCCAATAATATGGGGAAACAAATTATCAGTAAAAACAAAAAAGCAAATATACAGCACAATGATCCAAAGCATAGCGACGTACAATGCAGAGGTATGGGAAGTGACAAAAAGACAAGCTAAAACTATTAGCGCTACTGAAATGGAATATTGGAGACGCAGCTGTAGTTTGACGAAGATGGACCGAATTCCAAATGCCGAGATCAGAAGAAGGATGGAAGTGGAGGAAACCTTGGTAGAGGCAATAGAACGAAAAAAACTGAAATGGTATGGTCACTTAAAGAGAATGCCGGATGAAAGATGGCCAAAGAAGATGCTAGAATGGATCCCAAACAGAAGAAGAAAGCGTGGGCGACCAAAAACAACATGGATGCAAGGCGTGACAGAAGCTATGGAAAATAGAGGATTAAATGAAGATGATTGGAGGGACCGAGAGGTATGGAAAAGGGCATGCGAGAAACGTAACAATGATGTACTGAATAATTTTATGTAAAGCATGGATGTATTGAAAATTTTATGTAGAATTATTTACTCGCAAATATATATATAAATTAATATTAACAATTATACACCAATAAATTGCGGTTTATCAACATATGCTGATTTGCCTCAATTTGTACAGAAAACTAAAAGTGTCATAAATATTAAAAATAACGATGAGTATTGTTTTTTATGGTCTGTTGTGTGTGCTTTATGTCCAGCTGATAAAAATAAAAATTGCTCTAGAGTTTCATCATATCCACACTTTAGTCAAGTTTTAAAGTATGACAATATCAATTTTCCTATTAAATTAAAAAGTATTTCAAAATTTGAAAACATGAACGAATTGTCAATCAATGTTTTTACAATCGAAAAACAGCAAGTATTACCCTTATGTCTGAGCAAAAATGAATTTTCCCGTCGTATTAATTTACTTATGGTTGCTGCAAGAAGCAATCAAAATTTAGAATTTAGTAATACTGTAGCTGCAGGTAATTCTAAAAGCCACATATATCATTTTGCATATATTAAAAATTTATCAAAATTATTAAACAAACAAGTGGGACATAAGAAACATAAAAAATGGATTTGTGAGCGATGTTTAAATCATTTTCATACAAATTTTACATTACAAAAACATTTAATAGTTTGTAAAAATTTAAATAAGTCAAAAATAACCATGCCTAAAGAAAACGAAAAAATTCTAAAATTTAAAAATTTTAAAAATAAAATTCCAGTACCCTTCGTTATTTATGCTGACCTGGAGAGCATATTAAGAAAACATAAAGACGATGGTTTTTTAAGTACTAGTTGTAGTACGAAAAGATATCACAAACATGAACCATTTAGTATTGCTTATTATATTAAATGTTCATACGATGATACACTCTCACAATTCAAATTGCACACGGGGAAAAATTGTGAGGTATGGTTTGTTAAAGAGCTTGAAAAAATAGCGCATAAGTTAAAATCAATTTTAAACAATAAAATTCCAATGCATCCATTAACTAACGAACAACTATCCAGTTTTCATTCAGCAAAACTTTGTCACATCTGTTTAAATCCATTTCAACCAACTGATAAAAAAATTAAAGAACACTGTCACCTTACAGGTGCATACCGCGGAGCAGCACATAACAATTGCAATCTCAATTATACTGATACACATGTAGTACCTGTAGTTTTTCACAATTTATCAGGATATGATAGTCATTTTTTTATAAAAGCCCTCAGTACTGAAGTCAAGGGAAAAATTAGTCTACTTCCTGTTAATAAAGAAAAATATATATCATTTACAAAATTCATTGAAAATACCAATATCAGTTTTAGATTTTTAGATTCCTATAGGTTTATGGCTAGTAGTCTTGATAAACTATCTTCATACTTAACTGATAATCAAAAAATTACTACAAAAACGTATTACAACAATGACGAAAAATTTCAATTAGTCACACGTAAAGGTGTTTTCCCTTACGAGTATCTTGATTGTTGGGAAAAATTAGAGGATACTGTTTTACCATCACAAGAATCGTTTTATAGTAGCATAAATAAAGAAAATATTTCGAAAAAAGATTATGAACATGCATGTACTGTTTGGAATACATTTAAAATTAAAAACTTGAAAGAGTATGCAGAATTATATTTAACCACAGATGTGCTGCTCCTTACAGATATTTTTGAAAATTTCCGAGCCACTTGTATGGCTACATATAAATTAGAATGCCTTCATTACTTCACAACGCCCGGATTATCGTTTGATAGTATGTTAAAAATGACAGGTGTGGAATTGGAATTGTTAACAGATATTGACATGATTTTGTTTATAGAACGAGGTATAAGGGGAGGTGTTTCTCAATGTAGCAATCGTTACGGTAAAGCTAACAACACATTTATGGGTGCTGATTACAATCCCAATGAACGGACCTCATACCTTATGTATTATGATGTTAATAATCTTTATGGTGCTGCGATGAGTTTCTCCTTACCTACCGGAGGGTTTAAGTGGATTGAAAACGATCAAATATATTTTGAAAACTTTTTAAATATTTCGGATAATAGTGATGTTGGGTACATTTTTGAAGTAGATCTGGAATATCCTCAAACACTTTTTGAAACACATAAAGATTTACCTTTTTGTCCTGAGCATTTAGTTCCACCATGTTCACAGTCAAATGGACGAAAATTATTAACAACATTATTTGATAAAGAAAGGTATATTATTCATTATAAAAATTTACAACAAGCTGTTAAATTAGGTTTAAAAATTAAAAAAGTACATAGATGTCTTAAATTTAATCAGTCGTGTTGGTTAAAAAAATATATTGATATTAATACTGAATTAAGAAAACTAAGCAAAAATGAATTTGAAAAGAATTTTTATAAATTACTGAATAATGCAGTGTTTGGTAAAACAATTGAGAATGTAAAAAAATATAAAGATGTAAAATTGGTTACTAAATGGTCAGGTCGATATGGTGCAAGTTACTATATATCACAACCAAATTTTCATAGTTGTACGATTTTTAGCAAGAATATGGTAATTATAGAAATGAATAGATTAAATATAAAATTTAATAAGCCCATATATGTAGGGTTATCAGTATTAGATATTTCTAAAACTTTTTTGTACGACTTTCATTATAATTATATTTTAAAAAAATTTGGAAATAAAGCTAAATTATTATACACTGATACGGACAGTTTAATTTATCAATTTTTTGTTGAAAATATTTATGAACACATAAAAGAGGATATATCTAAATTTGACACATCCGACTATTCCCCAAATAATGTCTTTGGAATACCATTGGTAAATAAAAAGGTTTTAGGTTTAATGAAAGATGAAAATAATGGAATTATTATGGTCGAATTTATTGGACTACGATCAAAAATGTATACAGTAAGAGTAGGGGTAACTGATGTAGATATTAAAAACTTAAAAAAAAAACTAATGGATGAGGGATTAGATGATTCTCAAATAGAAAATGCTATTTCAAATTTTGGTACTACAAAAAAAGCAAAAGGCATTACAAAATCCTCATTAAAGACTATAACATTTGAAGATTATTATCAATGTTTGTTTAACAATTCAATAAAAGAAACATATCAAAATTTAATTAGATCAGAAAAACATGAAGTATATACAGTTGAACAGAAAAAAGTGGCACTTAACCCTAATGATGATAAGAGAATTGTCAATTTCATAACACCAGATACCTTACCGTGGGGATTTCATAACAAAATTGTTTAAACTTATGTTTTCAAAAAAAAAAAAAAATCATCTCTTGTTTTTAATTAATTCTACTCGTATCTTTTCAATGCTACTTAAGAAAGAAATGTAAGTTCTGAATTAGTATAATTAAAAAAATTAAAAAAAAACTAACAAATTTAATATTATTTTTGTAGAAAGTAAGCAGCAATGATGTAATATGGAATAGAATTAAAGACGAAAACAGATTCATCAAGTTAAGCAGCAGCATGTTGACAATAAAGAGGATTCATCCTACTACACCAGCCACCCCCACCATGTCTTTCAGAGCTATAAAAAAAGGGAGATTCGAAGTATTGAACACTATTTACTGTAGAAACTGTGAGAGATATTATTGTTTCTGTGAAGATTCCATAAAAATTCACACAGCTGAAAATCTAGGGCTGTATTGTTTTGAAGAGCTCCCCGCCAGTCCAGTAAGTTTTTTTTTCTTTAAATAAATAAAAAAAATGCCTGTATCAGCTAAGCATAAGTGTCCAAAATGTAAAGGTGAAACCGATTTTGAAGGACAAAAATGTCTTGCTTGTACATTTCATGAGCATGTAAAAATAAGTGCTGGGGTTAAACATGTACCTCCAGGATATTTCAAGACAACATCATCAAACAACTAAGCAATCAATACCTTTTTTTTTCTGTTTTTACAGAAAAATGTTTATCGTGGACATTCAAGGGTTCCAGTTTCAAAACAGTGAACTGTTTATAAGAGAAATTGCAATATTAAACATCAACTCTGGAGAAACTTATCATACGCTGATTAATCTACCTACAGTCTACAATTGGCTTTCAACTCAACTAAAATGGCACCTTGAATGGACAACGAAAAATCTACACGGATTGGATTGGCATACTACAAGCAAGAATTTCTTACCTTACGAACATTTAGCATCTTACTTAAAACATATTATCCAAAATGAAAGTGTTCTAGTTAAGGGTGAAAATAAAAAACAAGCACTTGACAAATTATTGCAAAACAAAAATATTATAACAAATGTTGAAACTTTAGGGTGTACGAATATAAATAATTTATTAAATTGTAACACTATAAACAATAATTACCATTGTAATCAGCATACGTATAGTAATCTGAACTGTGCATATCAAAATGTAAAAATTTTATATAAATGGTACGTAATGACTTATAAAATAAATATTTAACGTATCTATGTTGTTTTTTTATTCTGTATAATAAAAAGTGACAGATGTGGGATTCGAACCCACGCTCCTTTACAGGAATCAGAGCTTAAATCTAACGCCTTAGACCACTCGGCCAATCTGACTACTACTACTACAGGTAAACTACAGGTAAAGTTAATAGATACTCAGCTAGCCTAATTCTTCAGGTGAAATAAGCTTACCTACTACTACCTTCACGCTTACCTTACCTACTTTATTCAGTCTTGTCTAAAAACACTTAAGTTAGGCAACCAACAACACTTCATAACCGTCGTCGTCGTCGTTATCTTCTTCTGGTCATTGTTTACACCTTTTTCAACAACCACCGCATTAAGATCTTCTGGTCATTGCTATCAAAAAAAAATTACTTCTTTTGCTTACACTAAAATTCTTTGGTAACAAGACCTTCTGGTCTTTGCTGTTAAAAAAAAATTATTTCTTTTCCTACTACAAGACATTCTTAAGACAGCTAGGCTTCCGGGTTGGAGCCGCGTCATCGGTGCATGAACTGCCGACGTTTCGTCCTCGGTTCCACGGGACATCTTCAGGGCTGTGGTCACTTTGGAATCTGGAACACAACTGGCGAGACCGGTGCAGGCACCGGGTTTATAAGGGACGGGTGGGTAACAAGGAGTGAATGCTGGGTTTGTGATTGGCTGTCGGGCTGTAGGGGTTGAGCGGTTGCAGGGCGGGGCTTGGATTTACTCGTAAATAACAGTTTGTAGGCATTGTGCAGGGGATAGCTGTGGTCTCGGTTAATATTGTTAGGAGTTTTGTGTATTTCTATGGACTCACGGATCACACGGTTGAGGTAGGTGGAAGAACGGGCTAGGATTTTGGTTTTGTCAAATTGAATGTTATGGCCTGTATCGTGTTTATGTTCTGCGATAGCCGACTCTGCGGGACGTTTCAGTCGAGTGCAGCGCTCGTGTTCAGAAACTCGAACGCTGATCGGCCTCTTCGTCTCACCGATGTAGGCTTTCCCACAGGAGCAAGGTACCGTAAACCTACACACACTGACCGCTACCTAAACGCACATTCCCATCATCATCCCGCCCAGAAACGTTCTGTCATCAATTCCTTAGTTAACCGAGCCTTTGCCATTTCTGAACCATCCCACCTAAAAGACGAACTCAACCACATTACGACTGTCCTTTCCCAAAACAGCTACAACAAACGAGACATCCAACACGCTATTACTCAAAAGGCCCAACCCGCAAACACAGAACGCACCGATACTCCTACACCACCTACCTCTGTAGCATTTCTACCTTACATACACAAGACCACCGACCGCATCAGCAGACTACTTAAGCAACAAAACATAAAAACCGTTTTTACTCCCTTTCAAAAACTTTCCAATTTCCTTCCTCCGACCAAAGACAAGTTACCTACCCTCCAATCCTGCGGTGTGTATAGTGTACCTTGCTCCTGTGGGAAAGCCTACATCGGTGAGACGAAGAGGCCGATCAGCGTTCGAGTTTCTGAACACGAGCGCTGCACTCGACTGAAACGTCCCGCAGAGTCGGCTATCGCAGAACATAAACACGATACAGGCCATAACATTCAATTTGACAAAACCAAAATCCTAGCCCGTTCTTCCACCTACCTCAACCGTGTGATCCGTGAGTCCATAGAAATACACAAAACTCCTAACAATATTAACCGAGACCACAGCTATCCCCTGCACAATGCCTACAAACTGTTATTTACGAGTAAATCCAAGCCCCGCCCTGCAACCGCTCAACCCCTACAGCCCGACAGCCAATCACAAACCCAGCATTCACTCCTTGTTACCCACCCGTCCCTTATAAACCCGGTGCCTGCACCGGTCTCGCCAGTTGTGTTCCAGATTCCAAAGTGACCACAGCCCTGAAGATGTCCCGTGGAACCGAGGACGAAACGTCGGCAGTTCATGCACCGATGACGCGGCTCCAACCCGGAAGCCTAGCTGTTATTAACAACGGCCGCGGAAGCCTGCAACTTAGAACATTCTTAAGACCTTCTGGTCATTGTTGACAAAACAATTACTTCTTTTCCTACAACCACCTTCTCTTCATTGCTGACAAAAAGTACTTCTTTTACTACAAGAACTCTTTGGTAACCTTCATTCACCCTCTAAGGGGATGATTACCTAGTGCTCCGGATGGACAGGCCATCCTCAGTCGCAGGAACCACACAGCTATACTACTTACATAACTGATATGTATACATAAAAGAAAAACTCACTGTATAAGATCTATAAGGTTCAGTTTGTTTTTGTGTGCAAGTTGTCAAATCTCTAATCAAGCTTTCTAAATCACGTCTATCACCATAAAATTCGATTAATACTGACCTAATATCTATCCATGAAGTTAGATTGCGAGATGAAATAATTTGTTTCTCACTACCCGTTAATTTTGCTTTTATTGCTAAACTAACAGCTAGTTCCTGTCCTGAAGGGATATTACCAACCGCAAAATCACATGCTTCTATGAAGTCATATAAATTGGTAGATTTTCCGTCGTAATTGGGAATAAGATCTGATAATTCTTTAAGTTTATAACTAGGGGTAAAATAGTGATTTGCTGGAGTTCTTATTGATGCTGATGCATTTACTGCGTTAGTAGTTTGGGGTGGAATTGCTAAAGTGCCTTAACTTGGTTGGTTAGGTGTTGATGAGGCTTTAATTGGGGTTAATGTAGGCATAATATTGACTACGGCATTTTGCACTTGAGTTTTAATAAATTCAATATAAGCAGGTGAGGTTAATTGGGGTGTTAATGTATCTTTAATTAAATTTTGTATTTGGGTTAAAGTAATGTGATTGGCAGTTTGTTCTTCATTATTTAGTTCACTACCACTACCCATTTTAATTTGTTTTTTTTTCATAAAAAAATTTTTGAATACCTTTTCTCGTGAAAATAGCAATATTAAAACATTACCTACGTTAAAAAAAATAAGAACTTATGTTGTTCTATTTACAACAGCGAAGGGTTGTTGGCGGGGAGATGGCTCAAAGTTTTTTTTAACGAAGCTCTTGGTACTTCCTCCGTTTTTTTCTTCGGGTTTGTTGCTGGTATTTATTTTGTAGAAAATTGGTTGCTTTAGTGCTGACGGTATTGGTTCTGACCTTTTGGAAAGCAGCTTCACTGGAGCAATTGACTGGTGTCACCGTGTTAAACACCGTAACAATATTTGCATACTAGGGACTTGGTACTACCCTTGAATAGTAACAAACGGCAGGAAAACGTCTCCTATTTACATGTTTTATTTTCAGCCCGTGGTCTCGCTTACCACTTGAAGTAAAACTAACACAGAACTTACAAGAATCGTGAAAAACTTTTAGGAATTAAACCTACAACGACTGCGTCAAATTATTATAACTGGTTGTTATCATTTAATTAAATAAAACGTGTAATAAGTTTCAAAGTAATTTTATTTAAAATATGTAATGTCAATTACAAGAGTAGCAAGACTGTTGTAGCAACAATGCTGTAGCAAGACTAATTATTAAGAATGAGTACAAAGCATATATACTATTGTAACAGGATAAACTTTAACATAAAACATGATTAAAGGATACTAATCTAAATATTACAAAATATCAAAAATGCAAAATAAATATTCTAAGAATTTCAAGTTAGCATGTGACAAAAGACAAAGTGACAAAATAAATTGAATGATGGAATCACTATAAACAGTATTGAGATTAAGAATGAATAATATTGACATAAATAATTACACGAGATAGAATGCAAAAATATAAAATATGTAAAGGAAGGCAAATAGGATATCAATACAGGTAGATATCATAACACCCGATTTTCTTTTGTTCAGGTAGAGCTCCTTTCCTAAAGCTATGCTCTCTAGTTTGTCGTTATGCCGTTTCATCCATCTCCTCTGACTTATCTCGTGCATGTTTAGCTGCATTTGCCGATTTTGCTACAGAGCTTTCCCCTCCTGCCGACGATCCCAAAACTGTCAATCCTCCAAATAAGGCAGGTAACAATGGTAGAAATCCTCCGCTTTGAGGTACTGGAATGACTCGGTTTGGTAATTTTACCTCGACCACCGGCTTTTTTGCCGCTTTCTTAGCAGACGCTACTGCCACCTGCGATGCTTCTTTAAAAGTTGTGGGGTTGACCTTTTTCACGGCATCTCGCGTTTCTTTGAGAACCTCGCCAAAAGTAGTTTTCTTATTCCTAACACCCATGCCCAATTTACGCTTGGCCTTCATTATGTTGGTGACCGCCCAAGCTGCTGATTTTTCTCTCAATTTAGCGTCTCTCGCTTTAACTCTTTCCCAAGCTCTTTTAGCTAAAACTGCATCCGGTACTGTCACCTCCATCTCTAGTGACGAAGAGGAAAACGAAGAACCTTCCGCTCAAGAGTCCGCCGTTTCGAAACGGATCGGTTTAACATCATCCACAGTTGGAGAATACAGCGGAACGGTACGAAAACATGCTACTGCTAAAAGAATAGTTTCTAAATATAAACAACTCGGGGGGTAGCTTCCCTACCGAGCGCGTCCCCAGGTGGCGGATAGGGGAAAGGCCCGTGGATGATCGTATGTGACACAATTTTGGGTTAGTGCTGATGATACGATTGCTCGCTGAACGCGTTTAACGTCAGCTAGTAGCAATTTAAAGCGGCACCGCGGACCAAGCTACCCAGCCTAACTGTCATGTCGTGGTTAAAGGCCTGCACTGGGTTTGAACGATGTCGGAGAGTGTTTAACACTTCCGAAATACCGTAAGCACTCTGAGCTGCAGCGACTTCATGGCAAACAGGGTAAAACCTGTAGCCATGGATAGTATCTCAGTGGAGCACGGGGGTCTGGGCTTAATCACCTGAACCGCGTGGATGAGGACACTATAAACACCTCCCAACTCCCAGTAGTATGGTGCGCGCTGAAGGGATGCAAGGTCGAGGGGAAGCTCGGCCATTAGCGACCAAACTCAGGGCACCAGGCGCACCCTGTTTTATAAATGCCTTCCATGCGTGAAGGGGGCTCCGCGCATGGTGACCTTCTTTCCCCCATACTCGTGGGAATAACATGACTGATACTAATTCTTCAATCACACAGGTACCAAACGAGGCAGAAGGAGGTTCGGATCCAACTGCCAAGGAATTCGTACGAATGTCGGGAGCAGCCAGACGCAAGCTTGCTAAGCAGCGGAGGCGACAGCATACCGACGGAGCCGTACCGGGCACCAGTACCGGGGGCACAACGACGAACAAGGGGGGGCAGAAGCGCATCCGCTCGGATGGCAGCACCCCAAGTGATAAAGCTAGGCCGACTAAAAGGAGCAACAGGGACCCTAAGGGACCTGCCAAGTCCTTTAAGGAAGCCTTGTCGGACTTTCACCTGGCTATCGTACCGGGTGAATTTCCTGAAACTGTCATAACAGACGAGCAGGCGGGGCTGATTAAGAACCATCTGCTCGCAAAAATCGATGAGATGCAAGAAGGCGGACCATCCCCGAGGTTTTCAGAAGTGAGACTGAGGGAGGGCGCCCTGATGATCTCCAGCCCAGACAGGGACACACGGACCTGGCTTGAGCAGACCGTCAGGGAAAGTTCACTCTGGGAGGGGGCTAAACTTAGCGTCATTGACGCCAAGGAAGTACCCAAACCAGTCAGGACGATGGTCTGGATACCGGGACCACCTGCGAAACCGGAAACGGTGCTACATCGCTTGGCAGTACAAAATCCAGGACTGACCACCAAGAACTGGAGAGTAGTAAATGAGAAGCCGGACCCCAAGGGACAGCAACTCATTATCCTTATGGAGGAAAAGTCGTGGAAGCTGATTCAGGAGAAGCTCCATGGCAAACCCTACCTGAACTTCTCCAGGGTCCAATTCAAGGTCCTAGGAGTCAAGAAGGAGGGCACAAAAGAGAGCAAGGAGAGCAAGATGGAGGTCGATATACCGCCTCCCACACCTCCTCCACTACCTGCCGTTGAGGGGCCAGGGGAGGCCGCAGAAGGCTCCCTCACAACCGTGCAGAGCTAATAAGGGTAATACAAGTTAACCTGCATCACTGCAAAGCAGCTTCGGCTGCTCTGCAAGCTTTTATGATCAAAAAAGACATAGATCTTGCACTGTTACAGGAACCGTGGATATGCAAGGGGGCCGTCCGCGGACTCCGTTTAGCTGGTGGAAATTGGGAGCTGTTCACCCCCACCAGTGACCCAAGGGCATGTATCTTAGCCAAGAAAAGCCTGAACCTTACACCATTATGGGGACTGTGCAGCAGAGACCTTATGGTTGTAGGGGGAGGCTGGATCGGGGAAGGGAGCGAAAAGATGCTAGTCATCGGTTCCGCATACCTTCCCTATGAACAAGATCAACCCCCAACCAGGGAAGTAAGGAACCTAGTGGAGGTCTGCAACACCAGGCACGACCAACTAGTGCTTGGATGTGACGCCAACGCACACCATTTGATATGGGGGAGCAGGGACGTCAACAGAAGAGGTGAGTCACTTTTAGACTTTATCATTACTAACAAACTAGAAATAGCCAATCGAGACAATGAACCCACATTCGTAACCGCGGTTAGAAGTGAGGTCATCGATATAACTATCGTAACCAATAGGGCCCACCTAGCAATTGCGAAGTGGCATGTTTCAGATGAGCCGTCTTTATCGGATCATAGATATATTAGGTTTGAGCTAGAATCACCAGTAACAAAAAAACAGATGTACAGAAATCCTAGAACCTGTGACTGGGAACTCTATAGACAGTACCTAACACAGGGGCTGGAGGAATGCCCATCTAGGCCGCAAACAGCAGCTGAACTAGAACTTATGGCAGATAGCCTACAGTCAGTAATCATTACAGCCTATGAAAAGAGCTGTCGTCTAAAGGTCAGGGGAGGACAACGTGAAGTTCCATGGTGGAACAACGAACTCTCCTCACTGAGGAATAACACCAGAAAACTCTTCAACCGTGCAAAGCTAACGGGTGAATGGGAAATATACAGAAGTTCCCTCACGAACTACAACAAAGCCTTGAGGAAGGCCAAACGCTCCTCGTGGCGGAGATTCTGCGAGGAGGTCGAAAGAACTCCAGAATGCGCAAGACTCCAAAAAGCGTTGAAAAAAGACGATGCCAGTAAATTAGGCTCGTTGAAAAAACCCGACGGGGGCTTTACGACGACCGGGGAGGAAACTCTAGAGCTTCTGCTCAAGACTCACTCCCCGGGTTGTCAAAACCTACCGGGAGTTGCCCAATTGAACAGTCTAAATCTAGTCATACCACCACACAGGCGGGCGACAAGAGAAGACTGGGCTAGGGCGAACAAAATCTGCAACATAACAAAAATTGTATGGGCAATAAACACCTTTGAACCATACAAGTCAGCTGGAGTTGACGAAATATTCCCAGCACTATTACAGCAGGGCATCAAAGAACTGTCGTCTCCACTGTGCTCACTTTTTAGAGCCAGCATAGCGACAGGCTATACGCCTCATAGTTGGAGGCGGGCCAAACTGGTATTCATACCAAAGCCTGGACGAGATTCGTACGCCGACGCAAAATCCTTCAGGCCGATCAGCCTAACCTCGTTTCTACTGAAAACACTGGAAAGACTGGTCGACAGATACATAAGGGACGATGTTTTGAGGGATAACCCTCTACATCAAAACCAATTTGCCTATCAAACAGGAAAATCCTGCGATCTCGCGATTCACGAGATAGTCGAAAGGGCAGAAAAGGCCATAAACAATCGTGAGATTGCTTTGGCAGCCTTTATGGATATCGAAGGAGCTTTCGACAATACATCCTTCGACTCGGTGAATGACGCCGTGGTAAGGCGTGGGGTCTGTCCTACTGTAGCCAGATGGATTGACTTCACGTTGAGAAATAGAGAAATAATCTCTACCCTAAAAGAAGCCACAGGAAGGGCCGTCGTTCTACGGGGCTGCCCACAGGGAGGGGTCTTGTCACCTCTCTTGTGGAGCCTAGTGGCCGATGACCTTCTACAGCAGCTCCAAAAATGCGGAGTATACTCGCAAGGGTATGCAGACGACATCGTCATTCTAGTAAACGGGAAGTTTGAGGGCGTCATCTGCAACTTGTTGCAGCAAGCACTCAACACCGTTGAAAGATGGTGCACAAAGGAGGGACTTTCGGTTAATTCCGCAAAGACCTCCACCTTGGCCTTCACAAGAAAAAGGAACCTCAACTTGAGGGGCTTAAAACTGTGGGGCCAAGAAATAATGAGGGTAACAGAGGTCAAGTACCTGGGAGTCATCTTAGACACCAGACTTACCTTTCAACCTCATGTTGCAAACATAACAAACAAAGCCACAAAAGCCCTCTGGGCGGGTAGGCGAATGTTTGGGAAAAATTGGGGGATAAAACCCGCAATGGTACACTGGCTATACACCAAGGTAGTACTACCGGTAGTTACCTATGCATCAATTATTTGGTGGCAAAAAGCAGATAAGGCGGCAATAAACGCCAAACTGGGCAAGCTACAAAGGCTAGCATGCCTGGGCATCACTGGCGCAATGTCAACTACCCCAACGGCAGCCATGGAGACACTGCTGGACCTCCCTCCCCTCCGATTGGTGGTGGAGTTTGAGGCCCTAGCAGCGGCATACAGGCTTAGAGATAACATCAGGGGAAGGACTCCCTGGAGGAAAGACTCTCACCTAAAGATCTTTCAAACACTAGCCGAAAACAGCATACTACAAATGCAGTCAGACAAAATACTCAAAAGTTATCACTTCAACAAACCCTTTAAGATTATAATCTCGGAGGGGGGGAGAAGTGCATATACAACAAACCGTACAAACAATTTTGGAAGCGTGTGGTACACAGACGGATCCAAGATGGGAGACAAAACCGGAGCCGGGGCATATGAAGAAAGAACAGGGAATGAAATTATCATAAACCTGGGCCGTTATGCCACCGTATTCCAGTCGGAATTAACAGCAATAACCAGCTGCGCACAGGCAATGGTGGAAAGAAACTATGAGAACAAGCAAGTTCTCATTAGGTCTGACAGTCAGGCTGCCTTAAAGGCCCTACTGTCAGAGGAGGTCAACTCCAATACAGTAAAAAGCTGCCTGGTAGCCCTAACTGAACTGGCTGCCCGTAACAGAGTTACTCTGGAGTGGGTACCAGGGCATCAGGGAATAGCAGGAAACGAAAGGGCAGACTCACTAGCTAGGAGAGGAGCCGAACACACCCTGATCGGTCCGGAGCCCACCTGCAGTATTGCTTACAGCAGGGCAAAGGGCTATATAAAGGACCTCCTCAGAGAAGCACATCGCAAGCATTGGAATGCGTTGCCTGGACTGAGACAGTCAAAACTGTTTATTCAAGACCCGTCCAGGAAGACTACCAAACAAATCCTGAAGCTTGACAGGAGCAACCTAAAGAGACTAACAAGTCTCCTCACAGGACACTGCAAGATGATGAAACACCTCCACACGATGGGGATAACAAACGACCCTGCGTGTAGAGTGTGTGATATGGAGGAGGAAACCCCATTACATATAATCTGTCGATGCGAAGCACTGGCAGCAAAAAGGCTTAGGAGATTCGGAGTCCCCTTCGTGGACGTAGAAGAACTCCAAGCCATCCCCCTCAGGGACATCCTGGACTTTGTAAAAGATACAGGACTACTTGAGGGAGACTAACTATTACAGGGGGCACAATAGGCCTACTAGGCCGCAGTGCAGTGGGCAAAGACCCCAACCCATGAAAAAAAAAAAAAAAAAAAAAAAAAAATATAAACAAATGCAAGACGAAGAGGAATATGAAGGAATGACTGCGGAAGATATTACAACATCATCGTCAAATGCAAGACGAACCGACAGGAGAACAAGTTTTAAATCAATACGACTCCTTGATAAGAAAATATGCCGATTTATTGACAAAAGAGGATAAAAACGCGGACACATCTAGTTATGCAATTAAATACGATGCTGCAAGCAATAACTGAAAGATGGCCAATACAATAGTCGAGGTGAGCAATAAAGAGTTGTTAGTTAAAGATAAAAGATATCCCATAAGCGGCGGTTTGATGCAACTCTTAACTTTGAAATATCCTATAAACTATGACCGCATCGAGGAAGCTAGATATATCGATATTATAACTCAAACGAATGCGCACTGCAAAAACTTTGAAGCTACACACAAGTGGTGGGAAATCAAATCGAAAAAACCATCAGACCTCTCCTGCAACAATGCGACGAACGTACCACGACCTTTGAAGTACTACAAAATGAATTAGATGATGCAGTTATAAAAACCTATGGAGATTTATATTCTTATCAAGGCGATAGTATTTATTTAATTTGGAATAAAATTTTCTCAATTGTATTATATTTAGTATTTAAAAGAAATGCTGTTTATGCTACTTTCGCACAACCGGTTGCAGCAGTGCAACCACATCCTGATTCAGGTTCACATTCTGCACTTTTTTATCTTATGTGGTTAGGCTTAATTGCATACATAATCGCTTTAATTGCTATTATCGTTTATTATGCGTATTATTTTTATAAATATCGGAACGGAAAATCCGATTCCGGAGTAGAATTACAGGAAATATTTCAAGGCCAGGACTGGGTTCAAAATCCCATGGATGGCACAAACAATGATAATGAAAAAGAGAAAAAGGTAAGATTTACAGGTACTAAGCCTAAAGCAAGTGCTAGAACTCTGAAGAAGCACGAGAATCCAACTGAAACCACTAGGTTGGCCATAGGAAGAAGTGTCGCGTTGACACTGCAGTCCGGACCAGCCCCCAGCAAAGCTAGCTCACCTGGGGCAACCACCAATTAAGTCTTGGTGGTCGGCGATGGGACTATCAATTCATTGTCAATGCCAAGATGAAAAGATAGGATGGCCGGTTTCCATTGCCGCTGGAAAATTTTTAAGAAAAAGAGGCCTGATGTGAGTACGATTTTAAAGAGATAAAGAGATTTTTTGAGATAAAGAGATTTTTAAGTCCAATAAAATAAGGACTACGGTTTTACTCGAGTACAAAACACTGAGTTTACAAATTCTGAAAGTAGACCTTCACGATGTTTCGGTCTTCATATTAGCGGGGGAAAAAGCGCTACCCCCATCCAAATTTTTCAGATTTTTATTATTTCTATTATTTACTAGTAACAATTTGTAAAATAAATTTTTATTTATTGCTGGGTAGCAAGGAAAAAGCTAACAGAATCAGTGTTGCCATCCGGTCAGAGCGGATGAGGTTTTTATGGTTTTTGAATAAAAAAGTTTAGTCAAGGGCAAAGATTGGTATTATGTTTATAAAAAATAGTTGCTTCTGTTTTGACATAACACCTTATCTGTGGTGTCTTGTCATAAAAGGAAGATGAACTACAAAATTTATGTCAGTGGTTGACAAGTTTTAGTAAAGTGACAGTCGGAACAAACATTATAAAGAAAATGATGGTAATAATATTCATAGCTTCACTAATCATTGTGAGTAATTGTGTAAACGTTGAAATAACCTCTGGAGTTCACATACAGAGGCTACCAAATATTAGTTTTTATCAAATAACTAAGCCTATTTTATTTCGTTTTGATAAACCAAAAGGCTTAATGGAAAAATTAAAATGTAATAATTTTTGCTTTTTTCATTCAAATATTTGTAAAATAGTAACAAATAGATTTAATTATATTTCATTTATAGTTGATAAGTTAAATGTAAAAAAGATAGGAGAAAATGATCAGATATTGGTAGATGACGGAGAACTGTTTGATTTTCAATTTGCAACACGCAATCATGTAACACGAATGTTTACTACAAATCAAGAAATTTCTGTCTTAGTGGAACGGATAGTTGAACAAAGGCAAGTACCTTTGTACGATTTAAGTTACAAAAATCCGTTAGAAAGTGTGATAGAAAATTTAACCTGTGTTGACACAAAATTAAGTCATTACATTTTGTTAGACGCAGTGCTAAGATATGAATGGGAAAGATCATTTGCTAATATGTGTCAAAACAAAAAATTACAAATAGATATAATTTCTATTTTAGAATTAAGTAATGCTTTAAAAAATCAGACCTCTGCCGATAATTATGTTACAGCACTAAAACATCTGTCGTCTTATTATACGCTGCCATTGATTGAATGTACTCTGTCTCAAGATACCAGATTACTAGGAATCCATGTACCTTTAATTCATACTCAATTACAAGGACTGAGTATGAGAAAAGTGTTAACTCCAAATTACGCTTGGGAAAATTATACCTGTTCTGTGGATGTTCCTATATTCAATCTGGCCTTGGCTGAAATAAATGCAAGGTGGACAATCCTACTACCAAAATGTGATCCTTTCAAGGAAGAATTATGTCTGGTAACCGATATCTACGATAATGACGCATTGGGTGTCGCTGGTGTCAAGAAAGTTCTAACTGGAGGGTCAGCCCAGCAAATAGCAAGTGTTTGCCCTTTTTCTTGTCGAGAAACAGGAAAGGAAACTCAATTTTTGCTACCTGTTGGACACAACCAGTTCCTAGTCACCCATCCGAAGCCATGGCTCGAAGTACAATGTCCAAATGGGTCTTTTTCTATAAATGCCTCTATTGAAGCAGTTGCAGTAACATTACCCTGTGATTGTCAACTACAAGATAACTTGGGAACAAACGTTATACCTCGTTACCCTTGCCAGGACCATCGAGTAAAATTACAAATTCAAACAACAATCCCAGCTGCATGGACAAGTTTGCAAGAACTCCGAATCCCTCCACATGGAGAAACTACCCCGAAGTTTGCAGGACTAGATGCTTGTCTGGAACACCAATGGTTGCAAACCCATATAAATACCACTACAGCATATACAGCCTTCTACCTTATTGGCTTTCTATTCATGGTATTTTTTTATCCTACTAATTATTGGGTATTTCCTATATCACCGTATTCAAAAGAAATTTCTAAATTACCTTCCCCTTACCTCAACCCCACCTAACAGAAATCCAGCTATTTCACCTACAATTCCTTTTAGACCTATGCGACGTCCTTCATCTCTTGTATTATCCTCCCCAAATGTTACCTGTTCAAAGACAACTTCCTGAAATACCTCGTCAACCGGAAAATGATTATTTACAACCACGGGAATGTACTGAATATATCTCTGTTTATATTTTGGTTGTACATCTTTTATTCCTAGACATTTATGTCACATGCTACGACCCCCACGTGACATTTTGGTAGAGGCTTTGGGCATCATTTCAATCCATAAAATTTTTTTTGTGTACTAATTTGGTATTTAAAAATGTAACTTGACTTGTGGCTATTAATCGAAAGAAGAGGATCACTGAGTTTTGGGTTGAGATATAGTCCAACCATTTCTAACATCAGCTTTTGATTAATATGTACTTTTAGTTTCAAGTTGGGTGCATAATGAAAAATGTGCTAGCTTGGTTAGAATACAATGATAAATAAAATTTGTGATTAAATCAATTAAGGTTGATTATTTAAGGACATCTTAGCACGATAAGAGATGCCTTTGGATCATTAACTGGCGTTGATTATTAAATGTTTGCTAAATTATTCTGCGCAAGCTAGAGGTAAAATTAAAAATAAATTTATAATGAATTTACAAGTACATGTTTAATTATGGATTGCGATCTCGAAAACAATGTCTAGGAGAACAAACAGAGAAAATTTAAATTATGAAATAATAAAAATTTTAGAAGGTAAAGTAATAATAAAAAATTACTAGAAAGATTAATTCTTCAAACTTTTATTTGAAACCAAAGTTAGGTTTTATTTCAAGTTATTCCTCAAATCTTAAAGTAAAATGTAATAGTTTAAAACTAACAATAAATGTTATTAAAGAATAACAAAAACAAATTACTGTCATTACAAATTAAACAAATCCGATGTTTTTTCAAAAAATTAAACTCTAAAATTGAAAATACAAAGACTAGTGCAGTAAATAAAGAAAATATTGGCTTATAACTAGAAAATTTAAATTTACTCGTCGTTAATATACAAAATTCATACAACTTTGAAAAATATAGCTTCAAACAATTTTCGAAATATAAAAATTTCGTAGATAATTCTAAATTCAATTGTTTTTTATAGCATTACTTAAAATGGCGGATGTTACAATTGTTCAAGCTTTTGAAACTCCATGCAAATCAATGTTTCCAAAATTTTTAAGTCCTGAAAAAGTTAATTCAATTACAAATAAAAACCCAGCAAAATTTCTAAAAAATTATGAACGGGTAGCAGCAGTAAATTCATGGAGTGGAAAAAATAAATTACTCTTTTTCGGTTCATTTTTAACAGGGCCAGCAATTTTTTGGTATGAAACATTTAGGACAAATGCTAGTAACAAAGATTGTACTTGGGAAAACGTTAAAACTAGTTTTTTAAAAGAATTCTCAGGAGATTCAGTTAATCGAGAATTGAAATTTAAACTACGATCCAAAAAACAAGGCGATTTTGAAGATATTAATAATTATTTATATAAAATATTAGACTTTTGCTATAATTTCGATGAAAATATGTCTGAAACGGACATCATAAAATATTTCGAATTAGGATTGAGGCCGTCATTGCAGTATCAATATTTAGTATTAAAGGAAGAAAATATGACGTTAAAACAATTGAAGAAATTGATATTTAAAATAAGTACTGCCATACAACGACAAGAAAAATCTAAATCACGAACAACCAAATCTCCTTTATTGAGAACTAAATTAAAGCCGTATCAAAATGGATCAGTAAAATATAATAATACTGAAATTCTTAATAAAAAGTTAAATCAAAATCCAAATTTTAATCGTGGCGGCATAAATTTCTGTGCCAGGAGAGGAAATATAAATCAAGAACCTTTATGTACTGTAAATGTTAAACCGACGTGTTTTAGATGTAATCGAGAAGGTCATACTGCACGATGTTGCAGAACAATTTTAAATGTTTATACAAATACCGATGATATACAACAGAGGGAAAATAATTTTTATAGGGGTGCAAGTGATCGAGGCCAATCTCAAAATGTTAATAGAAGTAATAATCCAGAAAACAAGAATTTTAATAGGTATAATAATCCGGAAACGGAAACGGTCAGCAACGTCGGTGAGCCTCGAAGCTGTAAAAAATAAATTAGAATATAAAAAAGTTACTTATACAACAATATAAAAGTTTTAACAATTTTGATCACATTAATAATAAATAAAAATTAGTTGAGATACAGGTGTAACTGAAAAACTAGTACGAAAAATTATGTAGAAAATATAGCAGATACTATAAAAGAATTTTCTTGTTTAGTTAATGTCCATATTCACAATTTGTTGGTTGTTTAATTAGAGCTGGTTTCCGAGTTTGTTAAAGTTGAAAAATCGTCCATCGACTAGTAAAAGATGTAGTAGTCAAGTCCTTTCCAAAATCTTTAATTTTGGGAAATAATTGGGAAAATTAAAGATGATAAAATGAAGTTTTTGCTGAAACAGACAGATATAATTAATTTTCGAAATTCTACTGTAATTTTAAAAGAAGAAACATTAGATTTATTTGTATTAATTTTCACAATAAAAGTTATTGATATCAGTCTTTTGGGAAAGTCAATTGAATTAATACTTTTACAAATCTTTAAACGAAATAAGATTAACTAATGAGAAAAAATTAATTTCTTTAAAACCGTTTTGATTAGTGACATTGAAAGAAAAAAAATTATGAAAAAATTTATTATAGAATTGAGTAAATAATGCAAACAATTAAAAAATAATCCTGAGATAGGGTTATATAATGATTTGTTATGAAAAAAGTAATAATTTCGGCTACTTAAAGTCAAAATGAAATAAAGTATGACTTTATAATAAAGATTTTGAAGAATAATTAATAATTTTGTTCTATTTCCATTTATTTTAAGAGAATCTATAAAGATATTGACGTCAGGTTTATGTTAACTAAAATATAATTGATAATTATTAACAATTAGTGCTTTGAATTTAAGAAACAAGATATTAGCTTGTTGATCAAATTAAAATTGAATATGTATACTTACGTAAAAAAGAAAAGTAGATCTTTGAATAAAGATGTGTATGAATAATTATAGAATAACTATAATATATCCAATATTACCTTGGAGGCCTAGGTAATGTTGAAAATCGATGAAATTCCATGAGAATACTTCCAATCTTCATAAGATTGTCAAATGACATTGTAAACCTGAAACATTTTAATATGAGATTAGGCGACGTGTTTTTGCCTTAGAGAAAAATAATAATAAATGATAGTACCTTAACAATTGGTAAATTGAAAAATTTGAAAGGAAAATATAAAGTTATAAAATATAAGAAATTATGAAGAGGTGCAAATCGGTAACAATTTAATACCTGTACAATATATATTGAAAAATAAAAATTGAGTTTCCTACTATAGTAATAAATGAAAAATAAATGGAATAATAATGTTAATAAGGAGCATATCTTCTACTTGTTATAGTAGAGTAAAGAATTTTAAGAAAATGATTGTATAATTAAATTAAAAAGCTCCTAGTGCCAAGAAGAAAAATAATGTAATAATGTAACGTAAAGTAGTTTAATATTCGAAATATATATAAATTTCGATGATTCTTGGTAAGTCCCACACAGTGATGATTCTCCTCAAGTAGATTTGAATGATAATGAGTAATGATCACAAGAAAGTGATCCAAAACCCTAAAAAATATAAAATATATGAATATTGTAGTTACAATAAATTTTTATAGGGATAAAGGAGAATTTATCGTAGCCTCCGTATTGTATGAGTTATCAGCCGTGTTTTAGCTTCTCCGCTGATACTAGCCTTAAGTATTCTCAATTTAAGTTATAATAAAGATAGGATAATAATGGTTAACTTTTGTGTGTAATCAGGTAGTATATTTTCAATCAGTTGGAATTAGAGATCCACCTTTTTTAAAATTTACATGGGACGCCCTGATACACGATGCATAGTAGGAAACAATTTGATTGAAATAATTATGGATAAATAATTATGAGTTACTCAAGAATTTTATTATGGAGGCCTAATAATTCTTCGAAAGGGACACTAATAAACCCAGGCCTGGATGATATGTTCAAAAATATGAAATATAAAGATAAAATACAATTAAATTAAATAAATCCCTCGTATCGGCTAACTTGATTTAGCAACGGACATATCACTTGATTGGTGTCTGTTTCGTTTAACTTATTTTTTTAAATCATCAAACTCCTGTATAAGGATTTTTTATGGTTCGAAACGTAAAAAGAAGAGATGTATTTTATAGATAATTTAAAACAAGGGCAACGGCTTATTATTGATGTTTATATAGCGCGCATGTTGTTATTATTGTTATTATGAGGGAGGAAGAAGCTACATTGAATTTTTTTATGTGAAGCCATTGCCAGTTAACCACTTTATAACTTAGACCAAATTTTGTTTATACTTGGACAAAGTTAGGAAATAAAATTAAATAATAAGGAAAGAAGTCCTCAATACCTACGGGTATAAGGGGTTATAGAAAAAATAATTAAGTATAATGCACCAAAGAAATATAATATAAAGAATTAAGTGAAAGAAAATATATAGAAGAGTAATGAGAATACTTAGGCCTATAAGTAATAAAAATAAAAATATATATCATATTTTTCCTAACCAAGTATAAAAGTGTTGTAAAAAATTACAAGAATCGTTATAATTAAAAGACAAGAAATTAATAATTTACAGAACTTACATTTGATACTGACTACAGAGTCAAAATATTCCAATCCATAAATGAACCTGATCGAGATCAAAAAAGAGGAAGGAACTAGCCAAACTTCTCCTTTTCGGACAAAAGTAACCAAATGATATGATAAACTACGAATTCATATTGCCTGTAAGAAAGTCATAAATTAGATTAAAATCACAGATATAAAATGTATTGGTTTTATTCATGAAATATGATATTAGTAATTGTCTTGCATTAAGAAAAAATATTTGATTTACTTAATTGCTGTTTAATGTTTAAAAACATAATGCATTAGAATAATTTTTATTATGGGTAATAATTCAATGAAAAACTTGATAAGTCAAAATCTAGTTTAAAAATATTACCTTTGGTCATCTTAAATTTTAATTCGAAAGTAATTCAAAACATAAATACAGCTGAAAAAGAAACACAAAACAAATAGGTATCCAAATTAAAAGTTACAATAAGATAAATTTTGAAAAGAGAAAATAATTAATAATAATAATTGCCAGTAAAACATTAATTAATTTTTGTTCAATATCCACTTTCAGTGTGTGCAAAGTAATTAACAAATTATAATTAATTACGTAAAACATTTAGTCATTTTTAAAGCAGTAAAAGGCATTTGATACTTTTAAGAGTAAGTTATCATCTGCACCAATTTTGTATAATTTTAAAACCCTGAGATAGAAACAGAGTTAAGAAGAGCTGTTAGTAGAAAGGGGATAGGACCTAATTTACAAAATTTTGATGAAGAATTTTAATTGATACAATCTATCCATTTTTATTAATTATTTAAACATAGAAAGGCTTGCTTATACGTAATCCCGGATATGAGACATTGCAAACTGGTTGTAATAATCGAAATTCTGTTGACAAAACTTGTTAGGGGATAGAAAGAATTCGGTTTATGCGATTTTGTAATTCTGAACAAGTAATACAGTTCAATGATTTTTACTTCAGAAAATATTCCAATTATGGAAGACACACCTAGTTGAGTGTGTAAAATGAAAATGAAAAAACTAAAGAAATAGCAGAAATGATAATTGCTGTTAAAATATAAACAAATTCAAAAGATTAAAGAAAAATTATAGGAATTGTAAAAAATAAAATAAAAGCATACTTTAGATAAGTACATGCTACAATGTATTAAAATATAAAATGTAAAACAAATCAGGTAGTGGAAATGCAAAGTGCATAAATGAAACTGTTCATTGATAAATAATACAAGCTGCAAGCATTTGCTTGCTTGAGTACAGCACTTTTGCAGAGTGCATAAGAACTACATTGTTAGCTGATTTCTAACAATAAAAGCAATTAAAGTCCTTATCAATTTCCGGCGTGAGGACATTGAGAGGCATTTCATGAGTCATAAGTTTATAAGTTGAATAATTATATACAGCTTACCTGTAAAAATGTGGACCAAATGCAAAGATGAATTAGATCTTTCAAAATGGAAAAATTGTGTTCTAGAACCATGTATTAATTGGAATTTTTTATAGGTGCTTCCTGATGAAACCACAGTGATTTAATGGAATTGAATGAATCAGTACATATAATTTGGAACCTGTACGAAAAAACATAAAAACATAAATTTGAAGTCAAGAAAAAATAAATTTCATGTAAAAGGTTATTTATTTCGTATTTCAGAAAATTTGATTTTTCTCGCGAATCTTGCGAAAAAAAAAACAATAAAGTGTATTACAGGAAATAACTTAAACTTCAAATTTCCTATTAAAATGTATGAAATTTAAAACTTTAAAATTTGCAATAATCATTTTAAAAAACGGTGTCAAATTTTCATTAAGTTTATTTCTCTATGAATAAATATAAAAAATTGATAATAGAAAAGAGAAAAAATTTAGAACACTTAGCAATAACCATAGAGACAACAAAAGTGTAGTTTCAATTATTTAAAAATGTCTGTATAATTGTTAAATCTGTAATTCTTACAGTTAATTTTTTTCCAAATGAATGAAATATTAGGCATTAAACTGTTCTGGATCGAAATAAAAGAAATTTTGTAATCAAAAATGCTGGAAATTTAGAATATTTCATACAAAATTGATTTAATTAAATAAGTCAAAACAAATATGTTTTGTACAAATTGTTTTAAAATATATGAAAATTGTTTTGCAAAAAATTGTCATATTTTTCTACGAGTCGAGTCAACGTGACAAATGACAAAAATTCATGTAATCACAAGCAACCTTTAAATTTAATTTATCAAAAATAAAAGTGCAAAATCAAGACATACAGGGAAATTGATTAAATCGATGGCCGAATTAGAAATTATTTAGGGACACAGTTAAAACATAACGATGCATTTGTAAAATTAAGAACTAAGTTACACTTTCAGTTGAAAAAGAATTTACTTTTCATGCATAATAAATTAAGTATTTGAAGTAATTAGTTCATGACCATCAAAACAATTACACATGCATTGTAAAATTACAACTGTTTTGAGAAATAATCATCAAATTAACTCAAATCAAATTAAAAATATGTTTACCTGGAAAATTTCCAAGAGTTTTAAATTACGAGTTTACAACTCCCATTTTAACTCTTCGTAAACACCTGTTTTATAATGAAAACAGTGTAAATCCATTGTAAAAGACAAATGTGACAACAAAATATGACGTTTTTCCTAGAATTGTTGGATAACCTCATATTTTATGAATACAAGCTACACGCTTTTCATTCATTTGATTCTAGCTTTTATTCTAAACTAGCTGAACTCGTGGGCCACGCCCCACTCAAGCATTTGTTTTACCATTTTTTTCTTCGAAAAGCCATTCAAAAACGAAAACATACGAAATCTCATACAAAAATACCATACAAAATCATCTTTTAGATTTTCCGACTTTTCCGGTGCATTTTCCCAAAATTTTCTTTCATACAAACCTTGTCCTGACAATTACGAATACAACATAAAAAATGAGCCAAATCGGTCGAGCCATTCTCAAGTGATGTTGTACCAAACATGCGGCAATTGATTTTTATTTATATAGACAGTATCAAGTGAAAATAGCAAAACAACATTAAATCAAAATTTTTCTAACTTTATTTAAATTTTGTGATGCAGATTTCACATAAATGAAATTATTAAATTGATTAATAATTGGAAGATCAAATGCAAACATCATACTCTTTTAGCTAATTTCACTTGAAAGCTAAAAAATAATTTAAGTTTAAGTTTGTACATAACCTCAAACTTGTGAGGCACGTTTATACGTATGATTCCTTAAAAATTTTAAGAAATGACTTAAAATTTGGCTATAACAATAATCCAACGTTTCAAGTTTCGCTACATAATTATAAAACGTTTGAACATGTTTTACATGAAATCAGAATTTAAAAACTTGTTTTTTCTTAAATTCTAAGAAACAAGTTACAAACTTCATAAATTATTTTAAATTTATTGATAGTTAGATTGTAAGCGTTTTTCTGTACTAACTTACTGTTTAGATAAAGCTTTTAACTTGTAATTTCACTGCATTTCTAAATCATAGGAACAACATTCAACTAAACGAAACACTGACATTTTTAATACAGTGACAATACTCACGTGCCACAAATTTCCAGCGGTAGTAAAAAGGTGCGATCAGCGGTAATAGAAATAGAAATTGAGAAATTGAAGTTAGAGGTGCCGAATACTACTCCTCATTCCCTTCGGGGTTGTCCAGATCGACGAGATTGAAATATTCAAAGGCAACGCGGAACGCATCTTTCTCAATCGTCACCTGGACCTGGACACATCCCTCGGGAACGTTTAACCCAGAAGGATCATACTCGCCATCCTCAAAAATAAATAAATACACTGTCCCGGGACCCAGTGCAGTCGCCAAATCCGACTGGACGAGTGTCAGGGGGTAACCTCTGAGGACCCAAATGGTATCTATCAGTCTTCCCCTATACACCCCTGAACAAAACGAAAAGGCAAATAATAATTTTTGGTGGAAATCTAGGACAAAGTCAGATCACAAAAATAAATACTCACGAATAACCGGCATCAGCCCTGGTCCAAGGGGTGGAATCAACTGATCAACGCCCTCCATAATAATGAGCAAAAAAAAATTAAATCAAAGAACACAACTAACACCACCAAATCACAACCGGACCACAAATAGATCGAGCTCAAGAGTTCGACTGAAAAACAATTGCATCGCAGAGCGATCTTTTCAAAATTTTGCAAATTCTGCAAAATCTCGAATATGCGCGTTGAACCATCGCATTTATATTTAATACTTTGATAAATATACTATAACAGACATGTAAGTTCTAAACAGAATGAATTTGGAATGAATTATCAACATAATAATTTTAAAGTTGATTTATAATGTTACATGTTGTTTTTGTAAATTGTATTTTATAAAAACAGAAATTGGTACTTACACGCAACTTACAGTGTAGACATCTATACGCCATCTACTAGATTCTTCAGCAAGTGGTCATCATCACACACTTATAAATATAGATACCGCACAAATCCATGAATTTCTGTGGTTTGTTTTGGATACAGCGAAAAACATCGTTAGGTGACCATACTCAAAAATGGAAATACGACGGGTTGCATAAGTAGCGCAATCACGTAAATTAGTGAAGTGTTTTGTCTAAATTAAAGTTTTGTGTAATGTTGTTCATATAACCCACGGTTTATAAAACTAATATATCTAAATGTTATTTTTACTATAATATTATAACTATTTTATGTATTATGTAACCTATATAACGGTATTAACCATTTTAAATGTGTATGTATATTTTTTGTAATTCTTTTGTAAATTAAGCTTCACCATCTTAAGAGATGGATTTCGCTTGGTTTGCAGGGGAGGAAGTGTTACGAATGGAATTAGTTCTATTTAGAATATTAAATAATATTATAATTCATTATCAAAATTAGTAGTGATTTCAATATGTGTTCCAGTACTTAGTTATTGATCTGGCTTCATGGTCATCAGTCTATATTTAGAAGCTATGCAGTGACACACATGAACACCTGCATTAATGTGCTGGTTATTAACAAACCCCACTCAGCTTCACAAACGTATAAAAGGCTAAGAGTTGCCATACAGAATATAGTTGACAGTTGAAATAGCTGAGAGTCCAGAGCTTACAAGTTACCTCTCGCATATATGGGGGCCTTGAGCCCAGATCAGTAAATCATATTCATGTAAGTAGTTTAGTTTAGTTTTTAGATAACATTGTACATAATTAAACGAATATATCTCTGTTTATATTTTGGTTGTACATCTTTTATTCCTAGACATTTATGTCACATGCTACGACCCCCACGTGACGTGAAACTAGGAATGTTTGAGGATTAACATAGAATTTTATGATTTTTAAGTAAAACTAACTGTTTACCAATTTGTGGTTTACTTATCAAGACACTATAATTATACGATAGGTGCATGAATTAGATATTTAAGTTATCTTTAGTAACGTAGATAAAAATGTTTTTATTCTTCTGAGTTATTGTGAGATTTTGACCAGTGGCGTATCCTTGGGATTTTTATTAAGGATCGCTTCAGGAGAAGCTTTTCTTTTAGAAGCCCCGGGGAAATGTCACGTATGTGACAAATTGAATCACGTATGTGGCAAGTTGAGTTTACTTTCCTTATTCGATTGTATTTTAATATTTTACTTTTAATTATGTAAAATTCCATGAACAAAAACCGGATCTTCTTTAACCAAGGTTGACGTGTTTTTACATATTAGGTCAGCACACGTTTTCTGGAGTCATGGTCAAGCCAAGACAAACAGGATGTGTGATGAATATTAATGTCTTTGGTTAACTATGAATTAATCATGCATAACAAGGATGCGTGTGAATGTGCGTCAATTACCACTCCTAATTCTTTTGGTATAAATAAGTCCAGACTTGGTTAAAGAAGGCAGTTCAGTTCTGATCAATAAAAGAACTTCATCCCTTCAAGTCTCAACAATGGCTCAAAGAGTTTCTACCATGTAAGTTTATATCTTTGTATTTAATTAATTGTTTGCTAATAAATATGCTTATTTTTATCATGCGTTTATTGCTTCATTTTACGATCCCTTTTTCAATCCCGTCACACCGCCTCTCGCTACAATAAACCCCCTAGGTGTGACAATTGGAAATAAAACAAAAGAAATAAAGTAAAATATAATATAGTTTATTTATAATTAGGGAAGACCGCTCCAGAGGAGAGGCAAGGTTTTTACAGCACAATGAGAAGCCTGATTGCTCTTAGCGACTTAAAATTTAAATTTAAAATGAATTAGAACTAAACGCTGAATGTTTGAATAAGGTTTTGACCAATGAGAAAATATTTTAATTTGATTATCTTTACTTCAATTTTTCTCAAGATACCAATTAGTTAATCTAATAAATGTTAGTACAATTATTTTAGACTTTTCTGACCTGACAGAAACCTTAATTGCCCTCCGACGGAATTCGAGTGAGTGCGCCCCTGAGTGGGTAATTGGCACAAGTACTTTTATTGACGAAGCGAATAAATTAATTTAAATTAGACTGATAGTTTTATTGTTTTAACTTTGACTTTGCTTTTATAAAATAAAACCAGTTGTATTAAGTATTAAAAAATTGACTTAGTTTTTGAATTTAATTTAATATAGAAACCGATTTCGCGAGTACGAGAAAAAACTGACTTTTTATCTTAAAGATGTAAACCCGAACTGACTGTAGTTTTTCGCGTCCTTTCTTAGCAAAACTTTTCTCCTCCGAGGGATTACAGTTTCTGTCTTTCGTTTATTACATACTGTCTTTTACTAGCTAATGCAGGTGCCCACAAGTTGCTTGAACTTCTAATTGCAGACAATGCATTTCCCACACCAAGTTGGCTGTTAGTTGGTGTGTTAGTTTTTCGTATTTCGTTACAATTTCTACTTTTCCAACTTTATCACCGGACATTACTTAGCGTAATTTATAACTTGCACTTTTTAATATGTGGGAATATGTAGATATATAAAAGTTCAACCAACTTTTCCATGACACGAGTTATGTACTACATTAATTTTACTATTGGATTTAATATTTAAACCACTTTGTTTTGAATAATTTATTTCCCCTTTGTGACTGCTACAATATTCTACCTAATGGTATAGGTTGTATATTTCGGTCGCGAAATATATGGAAGAATGGATTTAATTCATTGTACAGCAACAACACTTTAACGTTTGTTGTTTTACTACCCGACCTGTCTTTTAATAAAAAGATGTCATCGTCATCAAAGCCGGGCATTTGTGTGGGTGTGTATAGATACCAATATTCCTGTGATAGGCATATTGGTATTTGTCTTCGGAAGACTGGGTTTTGTAGAATGAAATCTTTCAAAGAGGTATCGTTCATGATGCTAATTTGAATATAAATGCGATCCGATTTAAAATATTTGCTTTTATAAGTGTTTGAATTGACATTACTGCCGAAGATGTTTGATTTCTACCATTTAACATTAAATCTGAATGTTCAAACTGTTTTGCAAAAGTTTCGGCTTTTTCTATTGTTAAATCTTGGGTTCGCATTAATAATGGAGTTAAATTTTTCAACAATTCTTTCTTAAGCCCTATTCTAAACTGATTTAAAATTAATTCTTGGCATTTTTGTTTTAACTCAGGAATATTGACTTGAGGTGCGTTTTTTAAATCTTCAGCCAAAATTTCGGTGCCTAATGTTTTTAACCTAATTACATAATTTGCAACTGTTTCATCATGACGTTGAAAACATTTGCTAAGCCGTAATAAACCTTGTCCTGGAATTATAGCAGGTACAAACTTCTCAAAAAATTTGTTTTTCAATGCTAAATAATTTGTTTCGTTGTAAATTTCTGGGTCTGATTTGTAAAATTTATAAGCGTCCCCTGTAAGACTAAATTTAACAAGTTTTAGTATTACCTCTGGTGTCCACCCATCTAATTCTGTCCGTAAATCTAGTTTTTCAAAATATTCCCTAACATTTTGTTGTCCAGAAAAACTATCTATTGTGTTTGCTAACATGCCCATCGTGATAAAGGGTGAAATTTGCGCTCCAGCCATGGTTTGCACCGGGGGTACATTGGTACTTCCCGTTGAACCTGTGGTTGTAGTAGACGGATCTGGCATTTTTTCTATATTATTTGTTAACTTTATTTAATTTAAAAATAGTAGGTAAAAGTTACGAATTAAGTTTACGAATTTATTCCAGTCCGACGGCACTTAAATATTTAAGATGTTTTTAAACGTAGGTGTTTCCTGTTAATAAAATGCTTAATCAAAATATACACAATTATACAATATGCCAATAAAATTATTTTAAACGTAAATAATGCCTGTAAAAAAAATTGTTAGCAAAGTTACAAAGACACAATCATTATTAAAATACACTAATTTTCTTCAATGATTAGTGCTATTTTACACATTCATTAGGTATCTTGAGAAGTAAAAATTGATTTTTGTATTTTAAGAGTG
This sequence comes from Ctenicera cuprea, assembly GCA_958336395.1. NCBI lineage: Eukaryota > Metazoa > Arthropoda > Insecta > Coleoptera > Elateridae > Ctenicera > Ctenicera cuprea. Next base: position 43,142,475 of record OY284489.1, on the reverse strand, counting down.
CTGTGTAACGGTTTATTTTCGAGGGATAATTTATTTCAGCCCTACAATAATGTAACCAAGATTTTCGTATGATCACGCCACGATTTTTCGTGATTTTGATGTCTTCGAATGAGGTAAGGCTCCGATTACCTTGTGTTCCGTAGCTACGGTAGCTACTTGAAGCGTAGATTTTTGTGAATTAATTTTGTGAAAAATCCCCTGTAGCGTGTACTTACTTCTGAAAAGTCACCAGAGTTCAGTCCCAGACTCAGGATATGAATTAAGGCAAATAGTAGTCTGATGCCACTTAGCAACCTTGTGCAGAAAACAGCACGTTAGCTTTTTATAAAGGGGTGATCTTTCCTAGACAAGCATCGAAGCCTACCGGCCAGACTCAGCCGACAGATAAATGCAAAGGTGTCTTGCGCCACTAAGCAACTTGTCCAAAAAATAATTTTGTTGTTCCCAAAAAAAATATTTAGGTTTTTAAGCTGTTAATTTATATAATACAACTATGAATATGTATATAAAAGATGTTGGCTTTTCCAACTTTGTACAACACGGCAACAATAATTAATTTGCAGTTAAAATGCTAGAAGGCAAAAACCACAATTACTGGAAAATCAGCTAGCTCCCTTAATTGTTGTAATTAATTAATAAAAATAACCTGTAACGAGAAAATTCTCCAGGCGACCTGAAAATCAAAAATGTTTCAAAGAATTCTCGGTTCCGACAGTACAAAACGAATCTTTTTGTGGGAATTGTTCCTCTTCGTTGGCGTTCCTATAATTGTTGGAAAAAAAATTACATAGTTTAGCTACAACCTTTATAGATTATAAGGGTACTTTTTTGTTTTCGCTGCCACCATTGTAATACTCCTCGAGCTACTGAAAATCTGCTAATACTAAATTTACTTTATGGGTAATTGGCCGAGGATCTGGACTGCTCCTGGAGCTGGAAACTTATTTCTAGTCAACTACACAGGATCCTGAAATATGCACTTTATTTTTAAAAAGTTGTTTAATTCAAATTGATGTAATTATGATTCTTAGGGTTATGATTATTTAGGATTTCTCCCGTAGCGTCAAAATACTTAAATTAAAATAATCAAATAATGTACCCTTAAGGGGACCTGAAAAAGAGAGTTATCTAATAATTGGAAATAAAACAAAAGAAGTAAAGTAAAATATAATATAGTTTATTTATAATTAGGGAAGACCGCTCCAGAGGAGAGGCTAGGTTTTTACAGCACAATGAGAAGCCTGATTGCTCTCAGCGACTTAAAATTTAAATTAAAAATGAATTAGAACTAAACGCTGAATGTTTGAATAAGGTTTTGACCAATGAGAAAATATTTTAATTTGATTATCTTTACTTCAATTTTTCTCAAGATACCAATTAGTTAATCTAATAAATGTTAGTACAATTATTTTAGACTTTTCTGACCTGACAGAAACCTTAATTGCCCTCCGACGGAATTCGAGTGAGTGCGCCCCTGAGTGGGTAATTGGCACAAGTACTTTTATTGACGAAGCGAATAAACTAATTTAAATTAGACTGATAATTTCACTGTTTTAACTTTGACTTTGCTCTTATAAAATAAAACCAGTTGTATTAAGTATTAAAAAATTGACTTAGTTTTTGAATTTAATTTAATAAAGAAACCGATTTCGCGAGTACGAGAAAAAACTGACTTTTCGTCTTAAAGATGTAAACCCGAACTGACTGTAGTTTTTCGCGTAGTTTCTTAGCAAAACTTTTCCCCTCCGAGGGATTACAGTTTCTGTCTTTTGTTTATTACATACTGTCTTTTACTCGCTAATGCAGGTGCCCACAAGTTGCTTGAACTTCTAATTGCAAACAATGCATTTCCCACACGAAGTTGGCTGTTAGTTGGTGTGTTAGTTTTTCGTATTTCGTTACAATTTCTACTTTTCCAACTTTATCACCGGACATTACTTAGCGTAATTTATAACTTGCACTTTTTAATATGTGGGAATATGTAGATATATAAAAGTTCAACCAACTTTTCCATGACACGAGTTATGTACTACATTAATTTTACTATTGGATTTAATATTTAAACCACTTTGTTTTGAATAATTTCTTTCCCCTTTGCGACTGCTGCAATATTCTACCTAATGGTATAGGTTGTATATTTCGGTCGCGAAATATATGGAAGAATGGATTTAATTCATTGTACAGTAACAACACTTTAACGTTTGTTGTTTTACTACCCGACCTGTCTTTTAATAAAAAGATGTCATCGTCATCAAAGCCGGGCATTTGTGTGGGTGTGTATAGATACCAATATTCCTGTGATAGGCATATTGGTATTTCTCTTCGGAAGACTTGGTTTAGTAGAATGAAATCTTTCAAAGACGTATCGTTCATGATGCTAATTTGAATATAAATGCGATCCTATTTAAAATATTTGCTTTTATAGTGATTTTTGTATGTATGGAGCTATTGTTATTATGGTAGTATATTTATTTGGGTTATCTTTTTGAATGTTGTTCATTGTTGTAGTAAATTGGCTGCTGTTTCAGAATTCCATTCTTCCATGCTTGATATTCTACCTAATGGTATAGGTTGTATATTTCGGTCGCGAAATATGTGGAAGAATGGATTTAATTCATTGTACAGTAACAACACTTTAACGTTGGTTGTTTTACTACCCGACCTGTCTTTTAATAAAAAGATGTCATCGTCATCAAAGCCGGGCATTTGTGTGGGTGTGTATAGATACCAATATTCCTGTGATAGGCATATTGGTATTTGTCTTCGGAAGACTGGGGTTTGTAGAATAAAATCTTTCAAAGAAGTATCGTTCATGATGCTAATTTGAATATAAATGCGATCCTATTTAAAATATTTGCTTTTATAGTGATTTTTGTATGTATGGGGCTATTGTTATTATGGTAGTATATTTATTTGGGTTATCTTTTTGAATGTTGTTCATTGTTGTAGTAAATTGGCTGCTGTTTCAGAATTCCATTCTTCCATGCTTGATATTCTATCTAATGGTATAGGTTGTATATTTCGATCGCGAAATATATGGAAGAATGGATTTAATTCATTGTACAGTAACAACACTTTAACGTTTGTTGTTTTACTACCCGACCTGTCTTTTAATAAAAAGATGTCATCGTCATCAAAGCCGGGCATTTGTGTGGGTGTGTATAGATACCAATATTCCTGTGATAGGCATATTGGTATTTGTCTTCGGAAGACTGGATTTTGTAGAATAAAATCTTTCAAAGAAGTATCGTTCATGATGCTAATTTGAATATAAATGCGATCCTATTTAAAATATTTGCTTTTATAGTGATTTTTGTATGTATGGGGCTATTGTTATTATGGTAGTATATTTATTTGGGTTATCTTTTTGAATGTTGTTCATTGTTGTAGTAAATTGGCTGCTGTTTCAGAATTCCATTCTTCCATGCTTGATATTCTATCTAATGGTATAGGTTGTATATTTCGGTCGCGAAATATATGGAAGAATGGATTTAATTCATTGTACAGTAACAACACTTTAACGTTTGTTGTTTTACTACCCGACCTGTCTTTTAATAAAAAGATGTCATCGTTATCAAAGCCGGGCATTTGTGTGGGTGTGTATAGATACCAATATTCCTGTGATAGGCATATTGGTATTTGTCTTCGGAAGACTGGGTTTTGTAGAATGAAATCTTTCAAAGAAGTATCGTTCATGATGCTAATTTGAATATAAATGCGATCCTATTTAAAATATTTGCTTTTATAGTGATTTTTGTATGTATAGAGCTATTGTTATTATGGTAGTATATTTATTTGGGTTATCTTTTTGAATGTTGTTCATTGTTGTAGTAAATTGGCTGCTGTTTCAGAATTCCATTCTTCCATGCTGGATATTCTACCTAATGGTATAGGTTGTATATTTCGGTCGCGAAATATATGGAAGAATGGATTTAATTCATTGTACAGTAACAACACTTTAACGTTTGTTGTTTTACTACCCGACCTGTCTTTTAATAAAAAGATGTCATCAAAGCCGGGCATTTGTGTGGGTGTGTATAGATACCAATATTCCTGTGATAGGCATATTGGTATTTGTCTTCGGAAGACTTGGTTTAGTAGAATGAAATCTTTCAAAGACGTATCGTTCATGATGCTAATTTGAATATAAATGCGATCCGATTTAAAATATTTGCTTTTATAGTGATTTTTGTATGTATGGAGCTATTGTTATTATGGTAGTATATTTATTTGGGTTATCTTTTTGAATGTTGTTCATTGTTGTAGTAAATTGGCTGCTGTTTCCGAATTCCATTCTTCCATGCTTGATATTCTACATAATGGTATAGGTTGTATATTTCGGTCGCGAAATATATGGAAGAATGGATTTAATTCATTGTACAGTAACAACACTTTAACGTTTGTTGTTTTACAACCCGACCTGTTTTTTAATAAAAAGATGTCATCGTCATCAAAGCCGGGCATTTGTGTGGGTGTGTATAGATACCAATATTCCTGTGATAGGCATATTGGTATTTGTCTTCGGAAGACTGGGTTTTGTAGAATGAAATCTTTCAAAGAAGTATCGTTCATGATGCTAATTTGAATATAAATGCGATCCTATTTAAAATATTTGCTTTTATAGTGATTTTTGTATGTATGGAGCTATTGTTATTATGGTAGTATATTTATTTGGGTTATCTTTTTGAATGTTGTTCATTGTTGTAGTAAATTGGCTGCTGTTTCAGAATTCCATTCTTCCATGCTTGATATTCTACCTAATGGTATAGGTTGTATATTTCGGTCGCGAAATATATCGAAGAATGGATTTAATTCATTGTACAGTAACAACACTTTAACGTTTGTTGTTTTACTACCCGACCTGTCTTTTAATAAAAAGATGTCATCGTCATCAAAGCCGGGCATTTGTGTGGGTGTGTATAGATACCAATATTCCTGTGATAGGCATATTGGTATTTGTCTTCGGAAGACTTGGTTTAGTAGAATGAAATCTTTCAAAGACGTATCGTTCATGATGCTAATTTGAATATAAATGCGATCCGATTTAAAATATTTGCTTTTATAGTGATTTTTGTATGTATGGAGCTATTGTTATTATGGTAGTATATTTATTTGGGTTATCTTTTTGAATGTTGTTCATTGTTGTAGTAAATTGGCAGCTGTTTCAGAATTCCATTCTTCCATGCTTGATATTCTACATAATGGTATAGGTTGTATATTTCGGTCGCGAAATATATGGAAGAATGGATTTAATTCATTGTACAGTAACAACACTTTAACGTTTGTTGTTTTACTACCCGACCTGTTTTTTAATAAAAAGATGTCATCGTCATCAAAGCCGGGCATTTGTGTGGGTGTGTATAGATACCAATATTCCTGTGATAGGCATATTGGTATTTGTCTTCGGAAGACTGGGTTTTGTAGAATGAAATCTTTCAAAGAAGTATCGTTCATGATGCTAATTTGAATATAAATGCGATCCTATTTAAAATATTTGCTTTTATAGTGATTTTTGTATGTATGGAGCTATTGTTATTATGGTAGTATATTTATTTGGGTTATCTTTTTGAATGTTGTTCATTGTTGTAGTAAATTGGCTGCTGTTTCAGAATTCCATTCTTCCATGCTGGATATTCTACCTAATGGTATAGGTTGTATATTTCGGTCGCGAAATATATGGAAGAATGGATTTAATTCATTGTACAGTAACAACACTTTAACGTTTATTGTTTTACTACCCGACCTGTCTTTTAATAAAAAGATGTCATCGTCATCAAAGCCGGGCATTTGTGTGGGTGTGTATAGATACCAATATTCCTGTGATAGGCATATTGGTATTTGTCTTCGGAAGACTGGGTTTTGTAGAATGAAATCTTTCAAAGAAGTATCGTTCATGATGCTAATTTGAATATAAATGCGATCCTATTTAAAATATTTGCTTTTATAGTGATTTTTGTATGTATGGAGCTATTGTTATTATGGTAGTATATTTATTTGGGTTATCTTTTTGAATGTTGTTCATTGTTGTAGTAAATTGGCTGCTGTTTCAGAATTCCATTCTTCCATGCTTGATATTCTACCTAATGGTATAGGTTGTATATTTCGGTCGCGAAATATATCGAAGAATGGATTTAATTCATTGTACAGTAACAACACTTTAACGTTTGTTGTTTTACTACCCGACCTGTCTTTTAATAAAAAGATGTCATCGTCATCAAAGCCGGGCATTTGTGTGGGTGTGTATAGATACCAATATTCCTGTGATAGGCATATTGGTATTTGTCTTCGGAAGACTTGGTTTAGTAGAATGAAATCTTTCAAAGACGTATCGTTCATGATGCTAATTTGAATATAAATGCGATCCGATTTAAAATATTTGCTTTTATAGTGATTTTTGTATGTATGGAGCTATTGTTATTATGGTAGTATATTTATTTGGGTTATCTTTTTGAATGTTGTTCATTGTTGTAGTAAATTGGCAGCTGTTTCAGAATTCCATTCTTCCATGCTTGATATTCTACATAATGGTATAGGTTGTATATTTCGGTCGCGAAATATATGGAAGAATGGATTTAATTCATTGTACAGTAACAACACTTTAACGTTTGTTGTTTTACTACCCGACCTGTTTTTTAATAAAAAGATGTCATCGTCATCAAAGCCGGGCATTTGTGTGGGTGTGTATAGATACCAATATTCCTGTGATAGGCATATTGGTATTTGTCTTCGGAAGACTGGGTTTTGTAGAATGAAATCTTTCAAAGAAGTATCGTTCATGATGCTAATTTGAATATAAATGCGATCCTATTTAAAATATTTGCTTTTATAGTGATTTTTGTATGTATGGAGCTATTGTTATTATGGTAGTATATTTATTTGGGTTATCTTTTTGAATGTTGTTCATTGTTGTAGTAAATTGGCTGCTGTTTCAGAATTCCATTCTTCCATGCTGGATATTCTACCTAATGGTATAGGTTGTATATTTCGGTCGCGAAATATATGGAAGAATGGATTTAATTCATTGTACAGTAACAACACTTTAACGTTTATTGTTTTACTACCCGACCTGTCTTTTAATAAAAAGATGTCATCGTCATCAAAGCCGGGCATTTGTGTGGGTGTGTATAGATACCAATATTCCTGTGATAGGCATATTGGTATATGTCTTCGGAAGACTTGGTTTAGTAGAATGAAATCTTTCAAAGACGTATCGTTCATGATGCTAATTTGAATATAAATGCGATCCGATTTAAAATATTTGCTTTTATAGTGATTTTTGTATGTATGGAGCTATTGTTATTATGGTAGTATATTTATTTGGGTTATCTTTTTGAATGTTGTTCATTGTTGTAGTAAATTGGCTGCTGTTTCAGAATTCCATTCTTCCATGCTTGATATTCTATCTAATGGTATAGGTTGTATATTTCGGTCGCGAAATATATGGAAGAATGGATTTAATTCATTGTACAGTAACAACACTTTAACGTTTGTTGTTTTACTACCCGACCTGTCTTTTAATAAAAAGATGTCATCGTTATCAAAGCCGGGCATTTGTGTGGGTGTGTATAGATACCAATATATATAATATTTATTTGGGTTATCTTTTTGAATGTTGTTCATTGTTGTAGTAAATTGGCTTCTGTTTCAGAATTCCATTCTTTCATGCTTGATATTCTACCTAATGGTATAGGTTGTATATTTCGGTCGCGAAATATATGGAAGAATGGATTTAATTCATTGTACAGTAACAACACTTTAACGTTTGTTGTTTTACTACCCGACCTGTGTTTTAATAAAAAGATGTCATCGTCATCAAAGCCGGGCATTTGTGTGGGTGTGTATAGATACCAATATTCCTGTGATAGGCATATTGGTATTTGTCTTCGGAAGACTGGGTTTTGTAGAATGAAATCTTTCAAAGAAGTATCGTTCATGATGCTAATTTGAATATAAATGCGATCCTATTTAAAATATTTGCTTTTATAGTGATTTTTGTATGTATGGAGCTATTGTTATTATGGTAGTATATTTATTTGGGTTATCTTTTTGAATGTTGTTCATTGTTGTAGTAAATTGGCTGCTGTTTCAGAATTCCATTCTTCCATGCTTGATATTCTATCTAATGGTATAGGTTGTATATTTCGGTCGCGAAATATATGGAAGAATGGATTTAATTCATTGTACAGTAACAACACTTTAACGTTTGTTGTTTTACTACCCGACCTGTCTTTTAATAAAAAGATGTCATCGTTATCAAAGCCGGGCATTTGTGTGGGTGTGTATAGATACCAATATTCCTGTGATAGGCATATTGGTATTTGTCTTCGGAAGACTGGGTTTTGTAGAATGAAATCTTTCAAAGAAGTATCGTTCATGATGCTAATTTGAATATAAATGCGATCCTATTTAAAATATTTGCTTTTATAGTGATTTTTGTATGTATGGAGCTATTGTTATTATGGTAGTATATTTATTTGGGTTATCTTTTTGAATGTTGTTCATTGTTGTAGTAAATTGGCTGCTGTTTCAGAATTCCATTCTTCCATGCTGGATATTCTACCTAATGGTATAGGTTGTATATTTCGGTCGCGAAATATATGGAAGAATGGATTTAATTCATTGTACAGTAACAACACTTTAACGTGTGTTGTTTTACTACCCGACCTGTCTTTTAATAAAAAGATGTCATCGTCATCAAAGCCGGGCATTTGTGTGGGTGTGTATAGATACCAATATTCCTGTGATAGGCATATTGGTATTTGTCTTCGGAAGACTTGGTTTAGTAGAATGAAATCTTTCAAAGACGTATCGTTCATGATGCTAATTTGAAACTAAATGCGATCCGATTTAAAATATTTGCTTTTATAGTGATTTTTGTATGTATGGAGCTATTGTTATTATGGTAGTATATTTATTTGGGTTATCTTTTTGAATGTTGTTCATTGTTGTAGTAAATTGGCTGCTGTTTCAGAATTCCATTCTTCCATGCTTGATATTCTACCTAATGGTATAGGTTGTATATTTCTGTCGCGAAATATATGGAAGAATGGATTTAATTCATTGTACAGTAACAACACTTTAACGTTTGTTGTTTTACTACCCGACCTGTCTTTTAATAAAAAGATGTCATCGTCATCAAAGCCGGGCATTTGTGTGGGTGTGTATAGATACCAATATTCCTGTGATAGGCATATTGGTATTTGTCTTCGGAAGACTGGGTTTTTTAGAATGAAATCTTTCAAAGAAGTATCGTTCATGATGCTAATTTGAATATAAATGCGATCCTATTTAAAATATTTGCTGTTATAGTGATTTTTGTATGTATGGAGCTATTGTTATTATGGTAGTATATTTATTTGGGTTATCTTTTTGAATGTTGTTCATTGTTGTAGTAAATTGGCTGCTGTTTCAGAATTCCATTCTTCCATGCTTGATATTCTATCTAATGGTATAGGTTGTATATTTCGGTCGCGAAATATATGGAAGAATGGATTTAATTCATTGTACAGTAACAACACTTTAACGTTTGTTGTTTTACTACCCGACCTGTCTTTTAATAAAAAGATGTCATCGTCATCAAAGCCGGGCATTTGTGTGGGTGTGTATAGATACCAATATTCCTGTGATAGGCATATTGGTATTTGTCTTCGGAAGACTGGGTTTTGTAGAATGAAATCTTTCAAAGAAGTATCTTTCATGATGCTAATTTGAATATAAATGCGATCCTATTTAAAATATTTGCTTTTATAGTGATTTTTGTATGTATGGAGCTATTGTTATTATGGTAGTATATTTATTTGGGTTATCTTTTTGAATGTTGTTCATTGTTGTAGTAAATTGGCTGCTGTTTCAGAATTCCATTCTTCCATGCTGGATATTCTACCTAATGGTATAGGTTGTATATTTCGGTCGCGAAATATATGGAAGAATGGATTTAATTCATTGTACAGTAACAACACTTTAACGTTTATTGTTTTACTACCCGACCTGTCTTTTAATAAAAAGATGTCATCGTTATCAAAGCCGGGCATTTGTGTGGGTGTGTATAGATACCAATATATATAATATTTATTTGGGTTATCTTTTTGAATGTTGTTCATTGTTGTAGTAAATTGGCTTCTGTTTCAGAATTCCATTCTTTCATGCTTGATATTCTACCTAATGGTATAGGTTGTATATTTCGGTCGCGAAATATATGGAAGAATGGATTTAATTCATTGTACAGTAACAACACTTTAACGTTTGTTGTTTTACTACCCGACCTGTGTTTTAATAAAAAGATGTCATCGTCATCAAAGCCGGGCATTTGTGTGGGTGTGTATAGATACCAATATTCCTGTGATAGGCATATTGGTATTTGTCTTCGGAAGACTGGGTTTTGTAGAATGAAATCTTTCAAAGAAGTATCGTTCATGATGCTAATTTGAATATAAATGCGATCCTATTTAAAATATTTGCTTTTATAGTGATTTTTGTATGTATGGAGCTATTGTTATTATAGTAGTATATTTATTTGGGTTATCTTTTTGAATGTTGTTCATTGTTGTAGTAAATTGGCTGCTGTTTCAGAACTCCATTCTTCCATGCTGGATATTCTACCTAATGGTATAGGTTGTATATTTCGGTCGCGAAATATATGGAAGAATGGATTTAATTCATTGTACAGTAACAACACTTTAACGTTTGTTGTTTTACTACCCGACCTGTCTTTTAATAAAAAGATGTCATCGTCATCAAAGCCGGGCATTTGTGTGGGTGTGTATAGATACCAATATTCCTGTGATAGGCATATTGGTATTTGTCTTCGGAAGACTTGGTTTAGTAGAATGAAATCTTTCAAAGACGTATCGTTCATGATGCTAATTTGAAACTAAATGCGATCCGATTTAAAATATTTGCTTTTATAGTGATTTTTGTATGTATGGAGCTATTGTTATTATGGTAGTATATTTATTTGGGTTATCTTTTTGAATGTTGTTCATTGTTGTAGTAAATTGGCTGCTGTTTCAGAATTCCATTCTTCCATGCTTGATATTCTACCTAATGGTATAGGTTGTATATTTCTGTCGCGAAATATATGGAAGAATGGATTTAATTCATTGTACAGTAACAACACTTTAACGTTTGTTGTTTTACTACCCGACCTGTCTTTTAATAAAAAGATGTCATCGTCATCAAAGCCGGGCATTTGTGTGGGTGTGTATAGATACCAATATTCCTGTGATAGGCATATTGGTATTTGTCTTCGGAAGACTGGGTTTTGTAGAATGAAATCTTTCAAAGAAGTATCGTTCATGATGCTAATTTGAATATAAATGCGATCCTATTTAAAATATTTGCTGTTATAGTGATTTTTGTATGTATGGAGCTATTGTTATTATGGTAGTATATTTATTTGGGTTATCTTTTTGAATGTTGTTCATTGTTGTAGTAAATTGGCTGCTGTTTCAGAATTCCATTCTTCCATGCTTGATATTCTATCTAATGGTATAGGTTGTATATTTCGGTCGCGAAATATATGGAAGAATGGATTTAATTCATTGTACAGTAACAACACTTTAACGTTTGTTGTTTTACTACCCGACCTGTCTTTTAATAAAAAGATGTCATCGTCATCAAAGCCGGGCATTTGTGTGGGTGTGTATAGATACCAATATTCCTGTGATAGGCATATTGGTATTTGTCTTCGGAAGACTGGGTTTTGTAGAATGAAATCTTTCAAAGAAGTATCGTTCATGATGCTAATTTGAATATAAATGCGATCCTATTTAAAATATTTGCTTTTATAGTGATTTTTGTATGTATGGAGCTATTGTTATTATGGTAGTATATTTATTTGGGTTATCTTTTTGAATGTTGTTCATTGTTGTAGTAAATTGGCTGCTGTTTCAGAATTCCATTCTTCCATGCTTGATATTCTATCTAATGGTATAGGTTGTATATTTCGGTCGCGAAATATATGGAAGAATGGATTTAATTCATTGTACAGTAACAACACTTTAACGTTTGTTGTTTTACTACCCGACCTGTCTTTTAATAAAAAGATGTCATCGTTATCAAAGCCGGGCATTTGTGTGGGTGTGTATAGATACCAATATTCCTGTGATAGGCATATTGGTATTTGTCTTCGGAAGACTGGGTTTTGTAGAATGAAATCTTTCAAAGAAGTATCGTTCATGATGCTAATTTGAATATAAATGCGATCCTATTTAAAATATTTGCTTTTATAGTGATTTTTGTATGTATGGAGCTATTGTTATTATGGTAGTATATTTATTTGGGTTATCTTTTTGAATGTTGTTCATTGTTGTAGTAAATTGGCTGCTGTTTCAGAATTCCATTCTTCCATGCTGGATATTCTACCTAATGGTATAGGTTGTATATTTCGGTCGCGAAATATATGGAAGAATGGATTTAATTCATTGTACAGTAACAACACTTTAACGTTTGTTGTTTTACTACCCGACCTGTCTTTTAATAAAAAGATGTCATCGTCATCAAAGCCGGGCATTTGTGTGGGTGTGTATAGATACCAATATTCCTGTGATAGGCATATTGGTATTTGTCTTCGGAAGACTGGGTTTTGTAGAATGAAATCTTTCAAAGAAGTATCGTTCATGATGCTAATTTGAATATAAATGCGATCCTATTTAAAATATTTGCTTTTATAGTGATTTTTGTATGTATGGAGCTATTGTTATTATGGTAGTATATTTATTTGGGTTATCTTTTTGAATGTTGTTCATTGTTGTAGTAAATTGGCTGCTGTTTCAGAATTCCATTCTTCCATGCTTGATATTCTATCTAATGGTATAGGTTGTATATTTCGGTCGCGAAATATATGGAAGAATGGATTTAATTCATTGTACAGTAACAACACTTTAACGTTTGTTGTTTTGCTACCCGACCTGTCTTTTAATAAAAAGATGTCATCGTCATCAAAGCCGGGCATTTGTGTGGGTGTGTATAGATACCAATATTCCTGTGATAGGCATATTGGTATTTGTCTTCGGAAGACTGGGTTTTGTAGAATGAAATCTTTCAAAGAAGTATCGTTCATGATGCTAATTTGAATATAAATGCGATCCTATTTAAAATATTTGCTTTTATAGTGATTTTTGTATGTATGGAGCTATTGTTATTATGGTAGTATATTTATTTGGGTTATCTTTTTGAATGTTGTTCATTGTTGTAGTAAATTGGCTGCTGTTTCAGAATTCCATTCTTCCATGCTGGATATTCTACCTAATGGTATAGGTTGTATATTTCGGTCGCGAAATATATGGAAGAATGGATTTAATTCATTGTACAGTAACAACACTTTAACGTTTGTTGTTTTACTACCCGACCTGTCTTTTAATAAAAAGATGTCATCGTTATCAAAGCCGGGCATTTGTGTGGGTGTGTATAGATACCAATATTCCTGTGATAGGCATATTGGTATTTGTCTTCGGAAGACTGGGTTTTGTAGAATGAAATCTTTCAAAGAAGTATCGTTCATGATGCTAATTTGAATATAAATGCGATCCTATTTAAAATATTTGCTTTTATAGTGATTTTTGTATGTATGGAGCTATTGTTATTATGGTAGTATATTTATTTGGGTTATCTTTTTGAATGTTGTTCATTGTTGTAGTAAATTGGCTGCTGTTTCAGAATTCCATTCTTCCATGCTTGATATTCTATCTAATGGTATAGGTTGTATATTTCGGTCGCGAAATATATGGAAGAATGGATTTAATTCATTGTACAGTAACAACACTTTAACGTTTGTTGTTTTGCTACCCGACCTGTCTTTTAATAAAAAGATGTCATCGTTATCAAAGCCGGGCATTTGTGTGGGTGTGTATAGATACCAATATTCCTGTGATAGGCATATTGGTATTTGTCTTCGGAAGACTGGCTTTTGTAGAATGAAATCTTTCAAAGAAGTATCGTTCATGATGCTAATTTGAATATAAATGCGATCCTATTTAAAATATTTGCTTTTATAGTGATTTTTGTATGTATGGAGCTATTGTTATTATGGTAGTATATTTATTTGGGTTATCTTTTTGAATGTTGTTCATTGTTGTAGTAAATTGGCTGCTGTTTCAGAATTCCATTCTTCCATGCTGGATATTCTACCTAATGGTATAGGTTGTATATTTCGGTCGCGAAATATATGGAAGAATGGATTTAATTCATTGTACAGTAACAACACTTTAACGTTTGTTGTTTTACTACCCGACCTGTCTTTTAATAAAAAGATGTCATCGTTATCAAAGCCGGGCATTTGTGTGGGTGTGTATAGATACCAATATTCCTGTGATAGGCATATTGGTATTTGTCTTCGGAAGACTGGGTTTTGTAGAATGAAATCTTTCAAAGAAGTATCGTTCATGATGCTAATTTGAATATAAATGCGATCCTATTTAAAATATTTGCTTTTATAGTGATTTTTGTATGTATGGAGCTATTGTTATTATGGTAGTATATTTATTTGGGTTATCTTTTTGAATGTTGTTCATTGTTGTAGTAAATTGGCTGCTGTTTCAGAATTCCATTCTTCCATGCTTGATATTCTATCTAATGGTATAGGTTGTATATTTCGGTCGCGAAATATATGGAAGAATGGATTTAATTCATTGTACAGTAACAACACTTTAACGTTTGTTGTTTTGCTACCCGACCTGTCTTTTAATAAAAAGATGTCATCGTTATCAAAGCCGGGCATTTGTGTGGGTGTGTATAGATACCAATATTCCTGTGATAGGCATATTGGTATTTGTCTTCGGAAGACTGGCTTTTGTAGAATGAAATCTTTCAAAGAAGTATCGTTCATGATGCTAATTTGAATATAAATGCGATCCTATTTAAAATATTTGCTTTTATAGTGATTTTTGTATGTATGGAGCTATTGTTATTATGGTAGTATATTTATTTGGGTTATCTTTTTGAATGTTGTTCATTGTTGTAGTAAATTGGCTGCTGTTTCAGAATTCCATTCTTCCATGCTGGATATTCTACCTAATGGTATAGGTTGTATATTTCGGTCGCGAAATATATGGAAGAATGGATTTAATTCATTGTACAGTAACAACACTTTAACGTTTGTTGTTTTACTACCCGACCTGTCTTTTAATAAAAAGATGTCATCGTCATCAAAGCCGGGCATTTGTGTGGGTGTGTATAGATACCAATATTCCTGTGATAGGCATATTGGTATTTGTCTTCGGAAGACTGGGTTTTGTAGAATGAAATCTTTCAAAGAAGTATCGTTCATGATGCTAATTTGAATATAAATGCGATCCTATTTAAAATATTTGCTTTTATAGTGATTTTTGTATGTATGGAGCTATTGTTATTATGGTAGTATATTTATTTGGGTTATCTTTTTGAATGTTGTTCATTGTTGTAGTAAATTGGCTGCTGTTTCAGAATTCCATTCTTCCATGCTGGATATTCTACCTAATGGTATAGGTTGTATATTTCGGTCGCGAAATATATGGAAGAATGGATTTAATTCATTGTACAGTAACAACACTTTAACGTTTGTTGTTTTACTACCCGACCTGTCTTTTAATAAAAAGATGTCATCGTTATCAAAGCCGGGCATTTGTGTGGGTGTGTATAGATACCAATATTCCTGTGATAGGCATATTGGTATTTGTCTTCGGAAGACTGGGTTTTGTAGAATGAAATCTTTCAAAGAAGTATCGTTCATGATGCTAATTTGAATATAAATGCGATCCTATTTAAAATATTTGCTTTTATAGTGATTTTTGTATGTATGGAGCTATTGTTATTATGGTAGTATATTTATTTGGGTTATCTTTTTGAATGTTGTTCATTGTTGTAGTAAATTGGCTGCTGTTTCAGAATTCCATTCTTCCATGCTTGATATTCTATCTAATGGTATAGGTTGTATATTTCGGTCGCGAAATATATGGAAGAATGGATTTAATTCATTGTACAGTAACAACACTTTAACGTTTGTTGTTTTGCTACCCGACCTGTCTTTTAATAAAAAGATGTCATCGTTATCAAAGCCGGGCATTTGTGTGGGTGTGTATAGATACCAATATTCCTGTGATAGGCATATTGGTATTTGTCTTCGGAAGACTGGCTTTTGTAGAATGAAATCTTTCAAAGAAGTATCGTTCATGATGCTAATTTGAATATAAATGCGATCCTATTTAAAATATTTGCTTTTATAGTGATTTTTGTATGTATGGAGCTATTGTTATTATGGTAGTATATTTATTTGGGTTATCTTTTTGAATGTTGTTCATTGTTGTAGTAAATTGGCTGCTGTTTCAGAATTCCATTCTTCCATGCTGGATATTCTACCTAATGGTATAGGTTGTATATTTCGGTCGCGAAATATATGGAAGAATGGATTTAATTCATTGTACAGTAACAACACTTTAACGTTTGTTGTTTTACTACCCGACCTGTCTTTTAATAAAAAGATGTCATCGTCATCAAAGCCGGGCATTTGTGTGGGTGTGTATAGATACCAATATTCCTGTGATAGGCATATTGGTATTTGTCTTCGGAAGACTGGGTTTTGTAGAATGAAATCTTTCAAAGAAGTATCGTTCATGATGCTAATTTGAATATAAATGCGATCCTATTTAAAATATTTGCTTTTATAGTGATTTTTGTATGTATGGAGCTATTGTTATTATGGTAGTATATTTATTTGGGTTATCTTTTTGAATGTTGTTCATTGTTGTAGTAAATTGGCTGCTGTTTCAGATTTCCATTCTTCCATGCTTGATATTCTATCTAATGGTATAGGTTGTATATTTCGGTCGCGAAATATATGGAAGAATGGATTTAATTCATTGTACAGTAACAACACTTTAACGTTTGTTGTTTTACTACCCGACCTGTCTTTTAATAAAAAGATGTCATCGTCATCAAAGCCGGGCATTTGTGTGGGTGTGTATAGATACCAATATTCCTGTGATAGGCATATTGGTATTTGTCTTCGGAAGACTGGGTTTTGTAGAATGAAATCTTTCAAAGAAGTATCGTTCATGATGCTAATTTGAATATAAATGCGATCCTATTTAAAATATTTGCTTTTATAGTGATTTTTGTATGTATGGAGCTATTGTTATTATGGTAGTATATTTATTTGGGTTATCTTTTTGAATGTTGTTCATTGTTGTAGTAAATTGGCTGCTGTTTCAGATTTCCATTCTTCCATGCTTGATATTCTATCTAATGGTATAGGTTGTATATTTCGGTCGCGAAATATATGGAAGAATGGATTTAATTCATTGTACAGTAACAACACTTTAACGTTTGTTGTTTTACTACCCGACCTGTCTTTTAATAAAAAGATGTCATCGTCATCAAAGCCGGGCATTTGTGTGGGTGTGTATAGATACCAATATTCCTGTGATAGGCATATTGGTATTTGTCTTCGGAAGACTGGGTTTTGTAGAATGAAATCTTTCAAAGAAGTATCGTTCATGATGCTAATTTGAATATAAATGCGATCCTATTTAAAATATTTGCTTTTATAGTGATTTTTGTATGTATGGAGCTATTGTTATTATGGTAGTATATTTATTTGGGTTATCTTTTTGAATGTTGTTCATTGTTGTAGTAAATTGGCTGCTGTTTCAGAATTCCATTCTTCCATGCTTGATATTCTATCTAATGGTATAGGTTGTATATTTCGGTCGCGAAATATATGGAAGAATGGATTTAATTCATTGTACAGTAACAACACTTTAACGTTTGTTGTTTTACTACCCGACCTGTCTTTTAATAAAAAGATGTTATTGTTATCAAAGCCGGGCATTTGTGTGGGTGTGTATAGATACCAATATTCCTGTGATAGGCATATTGGTATTTGTCTTCGGAAGACTGGGTTTTGTAGAATGAAATCTTTCAAAGAAGTATCGTTCATGATGCTAATTTGAATATAAATGCGATCCTATTTAAAATATTTGCTTTTATAGTGATTTTTGTATGTATGGAGCTATTGTTATTATGGTAGTATATTTATTTGGGTTATCTTTTTGAATGTTGTTCATTGTTGTAGTAAATTGGCTGCTGTTTCAGAATTCCATTCTTCCATGCTGGATATTCTACCTAATGGTATAGGTTGTATATTTCGGTCGCGAAATATATGGAAGAATGGATTTAATTCATTGTACAGTAACAACACTTTAACGTTTATTGTTTTACTACCCGACCTGTCTTTTAATAAAAAGATGTCATCGTTATCAAAGCCGGGCATTTGTGTGGGTGTGTATAGATACCAATATTCCTGTGATAGGCATATTGGTATTTGTCTTCGGAAGACTGGGTTTTGTAGAATGAAATCTTTCAAAGAAGTATCGTTCATGATGCTAATTTGAATATAAATGCGATCCTATTTAAAATATTTGCTTTTATAGTGATTTTTGTATGTATGGAGCTATTGTTATTATGGTAGTATATTTATTTGGGTTATCTTTTTGAATGTTGTTCATTGTTGTAGTAAATTGGCTGCTGTTTCAGAATTCCATTCTTCCATGCTGGATATTCTACCTAATGGTATAGGTTGTATATTTCGGTCGCGAAATATATGGAAGAATGGATTTAATTCATTGTACAGTAACAACACTTTAACGTTTATTGTTTTACTACCCGACCTGTCTTTTAATAAAAAGATGTCATCGTTATCAAAGCCGGGCATTTGTGTGGGTGTGTATAGATACCAATATATATAATATTTATTTGGGTTATCTTTTTGAATGTTGTTCATTGTTGTAGTAAATTGGCTTCTGTTTCAGAATTCCATTCTTTCATGCTTGATATTCTACCTAATGGTATAGGTTGTATATTTCGGTCGCGAAATATATGGAAGAATGGATTTAATTCATTGTACAGTAACAACACTTTAACGTTTGTTGTTTTACTACCCGACCTGTCTTTTAATAAAAAGATGTCATCGTCATCAAAGCCGGGCATTTGTGTGGGTGTGTATAGATACCAATATTCCTGTGATAGGCATATTGGTATTTGTCTTCGGAAGACTGGGTTTTGTAGAATGAAATCTTTCAAAGAAGTATCGTTCATGATGCTAATTTGAATATAAATGCGATCCTATTTAAAATATTTGCTTTTATAGTGATTTTTGTATGTATGGAGCTATTGTTATTATGGTAGTATATTTATTTGGGTTATCTTTTTGAATGTTGTTCATTGTTGTAGTAAATTGGCTGCTGTTTCAGAATTCCATTCTTCCATGCTGGATATTCTACCTAATGGTATAGGTTGTATATTTCGGTCGCGAAATATATGGAAGAATGGATTTAATTCATTGTACAGTAACAACACTTTAACGTTTGTTGTTTTACTACCCGACCTGTCTTTTAATAAAAAGATGTCATCGTCATCAAAGCCGGGCATTTGTGTGGGTGTGTATAGATACCAATATTCCTGTGATAGGCATATTGGTATTTGTCTTCGGAAGACTGGGTTTTGTAGAATGAAATCTTTCAAAGAAGTATCGTTCATGATGCTAATTTGAATATAAATGCGATCCTATTTAAAATATTTGCTTTTATAGTGATTTTTGTATGTATGGAGCTATTGTTATTATGGTAGTATATTTATTTGGGTTATCTTTTTGAATGTTGTTCATTGTTGTAGTAAATTGGCTGCTGTTTCAGAATTCCATTCTTCCATGCTGGATATTCTACCTAATGGTATAGGTTGTATATTTCGGTCGCGAAATATATGGAAGAATGGATTTAATTCATTGTACAGTAACAACACTTTAACGTTTGTTGTTTTACTACCCGACCTGTCTTTTAATAAAAAGATGTCATCGTTATCAAAGCCGGGCATTTGTGTGGGTGTGTATAGATACCAATATTCCTGTGATAGGCATATTGGTATTTGTCTTCGGAAGACTGGGTTTTGTAGAATGAAATCTTTCAAAGAAGTATCGTTCATGATGCTAATTTGAATATAAATGCGATCCTATTTAAAATATTTGCTTTTATAGTGATTTTTGTATGTATGGAGCTATTGTTATTATGGTAGTATATTTATTTGGGTTATCTTTTTGAATGTTGTTCATTGTTGTAGTAAATTGGCTGCTGTTTCAGAATTCCATTCTTCCATGCTTGATATTCTATCTAATGGTATAGGTTGTATATTTCGGTCGCGAAATATATGGAAGAATGGATTTAATTCATTGTACAGTAACAACACTTTAACGTTTGTTGTTTTGCTACCCGACCTGTCTTTTAATAAAAAGATGTCATCGTTATCAAAGCCGGGCATTTGTGTGGGTGTGTATAGATACCAATATTCCTGTGATAGGCATATTGGTATTTGTCTTCGGAAGACTGGCTTTTGTAGAATGAAATCTTTCAAAGAAGTATCGTTCATGATGCTAATTTGAATATAAATGCGATCCTATTTAAAATATTTGCTTTTATAGTGATTTTTGTATGTATGGAGCTATTGTTATTATGGTAGTATATTTATTTGGGTTATCTTTTTGAATGTTGTTCATTGTTGTAGTAAATTGGCTGCTGTTTCAGATTTCCATTCTTCCATGCTTGATATTCTATCTAATGGTATAGGTTGTATATTTCGGTCGCGAAATATATGGAAGAATGGATTTAATTCATTGTACAGTAACAACACTTTAACGTTTGTTGTTTTACTACCCGACCTGTCTTTTAATAAAAAGATGTCATCGTCATCAAAGCCGGGCATTTGTGTGGGTGTGTATAGATACCAATATTCCTGTGATAGGCATATTGGTATTTGTCTTCGGAAGACTGGGTTTTGTAGAATGAAATCTTTCAAAGAAGTATCGTTCATGATGCTAATTTGAATATAAATGCGATCCTATTTAAAATATTTGCTTTTATAGTGATTTTTGTATGTATGGAGCTATTGTTATTATGGTAGTATATTTATTTGGGTTATCTTTTTGAATGTTGTTCATTGTTGTAGTAAATTGGCTGCTGTTTCAGAATTCCATTCTTCCATGCTTGATATTCTATCTAATGGTATAGGTTGTATATTTCGGTCGCGAAATATATGGAAGAATGGATTTAATTCATTGTACAGTAACAACACTTTAACGTTTGTTGTTTTACTACCCGACCTGTCTTTTAATAAAAAGATGTTATTGTTATCAAAGCCGGGCATTTGTGTGGGTGTGTATAGATACCAATATTCCTGTGATAGGCATATTGGTATTTGTCTTCGGAAGACTGGGTTTTGTAGAATGAAATCTTTCAAAGAAGTATCGTTCATGATGCTAATTTGAATATAAATGCGATCCTATTTAAAATATTTGCTTTTATAGTGATTTTTGTATGTATGGAGCTATTGTTATTATGGTAGTATATTTATTTGGGTTATCTTTTTGAATGTTGTTCATTGTTGTAGTAAATTGGCTGCTGTTTCAGAATTCCATTCTTCCATGCTGGATATTCTACCTAATGGTATAGGTTGTATATTTCGGTCGCGAAATATATGGAAGAATGGATTTAATTCATTGTACAGTAACAACACTTTAACGTTTATTGTTTTACTACCCGACCTGTCTTTTAATAAAAAGATGTCATCGTTATCAAAGCCGGGCATTTGTGTGGGTGTGTATAGATACCAATATATATAATATTTATTTGGGTTATCTTTTTGAATGTTGTTCATTGTTGTAGTAAATTGGCTTCTGTTTCAGAATTCCATTCTTTCATGCTTGATATTCTACCTAATGGTATAGGTTGTATATTTCGGTCGCGAAATATATGGAAGAATGGATTTAATTCATTGTACAGTAACAACACTTTAACGTTTGTTGTTTTACTACCCGACCTGTCTTTTAATAAAAAGATGTCATCGTCATCAAAGCCGGGCATTTGTGTGGGTGTGTATAGATACCAATATTCCTGTGATAGGCATATTGGTATTTGTCTTCGGAAGACTGGGTTTTGTAGAATGAAATCTTTCAAAGAAGTATCGTTCATGATGCTAATTTGAATATAAATGCGATCCTATTTAAAATATTTGATTTTATAGTGATTTTTGTATGTATGGAGCTATTGTTATTATGGTAGTATATTTATTTGGGTTATCTTTTTGAATGTTGTTCATTGTTGTAGTAAATTGGCTGCTGTTTCAGAATTCCATTCTTCCATGCTTGATATTCTATCTAATGGTATAGGTTGTATATTTCGGTCGCGAAATATATGGAAGAATGGATTTAATTCATTGTACAGTAACAACACTTTAACGTTTGTTGTTTTGCTACCCGACCTGTCTTTTAATAAAAAGATGTCATCGTTATCAAAGCCGGGCATTTGTGTGGGTGTGTATAGATACCAATATTCCTGTGATAGGCATATTGGTATTTGTCTTCGGAAGACTGGGTTTTGTAGAATGAAATCTTTCAAAGAAGTATCGTTCATGATGCTAATTTGAATATAAATGCGATCCTATTTAAAATATTTGCTTTTATAGTGATTTTTGTATGTATGGAGCTATTGTTATTATGGTAGTATATTTATTTGGGTTATCTTTTTGAATGTTGTTCATTGTTGTAGTAAATTGGCTGCTGTTTCAGAATTCCATTCTTCCATGCTGGATATTCTACCTAATGGTATAGGTTGTATATTTCGGTCGCGAAATATATGG
Source organism: Ctenicera cuprea (assembly GCA_958336395.1). Classification (NCBI taxonomy): domain Eukaryota; kingdom Metazoa; phylum Arthropoda; class Insecta; order Coleoptera; family Elateridae; genus Ctenicera; species Ctenicera cuprea. The sequence goes on along the minus strand of OY284489.1, from coordinate 43,119,819 downwards.
AAGAATGGATTTAATTCATTGTACAGTAACAACACTTTAACGTTTGTTGTTTTACTACCCGACCTGTCTTTTAATAAAAAGATGTCATCGTCATCAAAGCCGGGCATTTGTGTGGGTGTGTATAGATACCAATATTCCTGTGATAGGCATATTGGTATTTGTCTTCGGAAGACTGGGTTTTGTAGAATGAAATCTTTCAAAGAAGTATCGTTCATGATGCTAATTTGAATATAAATGCGATCCTATTTAAAATATTTGCTGTTATAGTGATTTTTGTATGTATGGAGCTATTGTTATTATGGTAGTATATTTATTTGGGTTATCTTTTTGAATGTTGTTCATTGTTGTAGTAAATTGGCTGCTGTTTCAGAATTCCATTCTTCCATGCTTGATATTCTATCTAATGGTATAGGTTGTATATTTCGGTCGCGAAATATATGGAAGAATGGATTTAATTCATTGTACAGTAACAACACTTTAACGTTTGTTGTTTTACTACCCGACCTGTCTTTTAATAAAAAGATGTCATCGTCATCAAAGCCGGGCATTTGTGTGGGTGTGTATAGATACCAATATTCCTGTGATAGGCATATTGGTATTTGTCTTCGGAAGACTGGGTTTTGTAGAATGAAATCTTTCAAAGAAGTATCGTTCATGATGCTAATTTGAATATAAATGCGATCCTATTTAAAATATTTGCTTTTATAGTGATTTTTGTATGTATGGAGCTATTGTTATTATGGTAGTATATTTATTTGGGTTATCTTTTTGAATGTTGTTCATTGTTGTAGTAAATTGGCTGCTGTTTCAGAATTCCATTCTTCCATGCTTGATATTCTATCTAATGGTATAGGTTGTATATTTCGGTCGCGAAATATATGGAAGAATGGATTTAATTCATTGTACAGTAACAACACTTTAACGTTTGTTGTTTTGCTACCCGACCTGTCTTTTAATAAAAAGATGTCATCGTTATCAAAGCCGGGCATTTGTGTGGGTGTGTATAGATACCAATATTCCTGTGATAGGCATATTGGTATTTGTCTTCGGAAGACTGGGTTTTGTAGAATGAAATCTTTCAAAGAAGTATCGTTCATGATGCTAATTTGAATATAAATGCGATCCTATTTAAAATATTTGCTTTTATAGTGATTTTTGTATGTATGGAGCTATTGTTATTATGGTAGTATATTTATTTGGGTTATCTTTTTGAATGTTGTTCATTGTTGTAGTAAATTGGCTGCTGTTTCAGAATTCCATTCTTCCATGCTGGATATTCTACCTAATGGTATAGGTTGTATATTTCGGTCGCGAAATATATGGAAGAATGGATTTAATTCATTGTACAGTAACAACACTTTAACGTTTGTTGTTTTACTACCCGACCTGTCTTTTAATAAAAAGATGTCATCGTCATCAAAGCCGGGCATTTGTGTGGGTGTGTATAGATACCAATATTCCTGTGATAGGCATATTGGTATTTGTCTTCGGAAGACTGGGTTTTGTAGAATGAAATCTTTCAAAGAAGTATCGTTCATGATGCTAATTTGAATATAAATGCGATCCTATTTAAAATATTTGCTTTTATAGTGATTTTTGTATGTATGGAGCTATTGTTATTATGGTAGTATATTTATTTGGGTTATCTTTTTGAATGTTGTTCATTGTTGTAGTAAATTGGCTGCTGTTTCAGAATTCCATTCTTTCATGCTTGATATTCTACCTAATGGTATAGGTTGTATATTTCGGTCGCGAAATATATGGAAGAATGGATTTAATTCATTGTACAGTAACAACACTTTAACGTTTATTGTTTTACTACCCGACCTGTCTTTTAATAAAAAGATGTCATCGTTATCAAAGCCGGGCATTTGTGTGGGTGTGTATAGATACCAATATATATAATATTTATTTGGGTTATCTTTTTGAATGTTGTTCATTGTTGTAGTAAATTGGCTTCTGTTTCAGAATTCCATTCTTTCATGCTTGATATTCTACCTAATGGTATTAGGTTGTATATTTCGGTCGCGAAATATATGGAAGAATGGATTTAATTCATTGTACAGTAACAACACTTTAACGTTTGTTGTTTTACTACCCGACCTGTGTTTTAATAAAAAGATGTCATCGTCATCAAAGCCGGGCATTTGTGTGGGTGTGTATAGATACCAATATTCCTGTGATAGGCATATTGGTATTTGTCTTCGGAAGACTGGGTTTTGTAGAATGAAATCTTTCAAAGAAGTATCGTTCATGATGCTAATTTGAATATAAATGCGATCCTATTTAAAATATTTGCTTTTATAGTGATTTTTGTATGTATGGAGCTATTGTTATTATGGTAGTATATGTATTTGGGTTATCTTTTTGAATGTTGTTCATTGTTGTAGTAAATTGGCTGCTGTTTCAGAATTCCATTCTTCCATGCTTGATATTCTATCTAATGGTATAGGTTGTATATTTCGGTCGCGAAATATATGGAAGAATGGATTTAATTCATTGTACAGTAACAACACTTTAACGTTTGTTGTTTTACTACCCGACCTGTCTTTTAATAAAAAGATGTCATCGTTATCAAAGCCGGGCATTTGTGTGGGTGTGTATAGATACCAATATTCCTGTGATAGGCATATTGGTATTTGTCTTCGGAAGACTGGGTTTTGTAGAATGAAATCTTTCAAAGAAGTATCGTTCATGATGCTAATTTGAATATAAATGCGATCCTATTTAAAATATTTGCTTTTATAGTGATTTTTGTATGTATGGAGCTATTGTTATTATGGTAGTATATTTATTTGGGTTATCTTTTTGAATGTTGTTCATTGTTGTAGTAAATTGGCTGCTGTTTCAGAATTCCATTCTTCCATGCTTGATATTCTACCTAATGGTATAGGTTGTATATTTCTGTCGCGAAATATATGGAAGAATGGATTTAATTCATTGTACAGTAACAACACTTTAACGTTTGTTGTTTTACTACCCGACCTGTCTTTTAATAAAAAGATGTCATCGTCATCAAAGCCGGGCATTTGTGTGGGTGTGTATAGATACCAATATTCCTGTGATAGGCAAATTGGTATTTGTCTTCGGAAGACTGGGTTTTGTAGAATGAAATCTTTCAAAGAAGTATCGTTCATGATGCTAATTTGAATATAAATGCGATCCTATTTAAAATATTTGCTGTTATAGTGATTTTTGTATGTATGGAGCTATTGTTATTATGGTAGTATGTTTATTTGGGTTATCTTTTTGAATGTTGTTCATTGTTGTAGTAAATTGGCTGCTGTTTCAGAATTCCATTCTTCCATGCTTGATATTCTATCTAATGGTATAGGTTGTATATTTCGGTCGCGAAATATATGGAAGAATGGATTTAATTCATTGTACAGTAACAACACTTTAACGTTTGTTGTTTTACTACCCGACCTGTCTTTTAATAAAAAGATGTCATCGTCATCAAAGCCGGGCATTTGTGTGGGTGTGTATAGATACCAATATTCCTGTGATAGGCATATTGGTATTTGTCTTCGGAAGACTGGGTTTTGTAGAATGAAATCTTTCAAAGAAGTATCGTTCATGATGCTAATTTGAATATAAATGCGATCCTATTTAAAATATTTGCTTTTATAGTGATTTTTGTATGTATGGAGCTATTGTTATTATGGTAGTATATTTATTTGGGTTATCTTTTTGAATGTTGTTCATTGTTGTAGTAAATTGGCTGCTGTTTCAGAATTCCATTCTTCCATGCTTGATATTCTATCTAATGGTATAGGTTGTATATTTCGGTCGCGAAATATATGGAAGAATGGATTTAGTTCATTGTACAGTAACAACACTTTAACGTTTGTTGTTTTACTACCCGACCTGTCTTTTAATAAAAAGATGTCATCGTTATCAAAGCCGGGCATTTGTGTGGGTGTGTATAGATACCAATATTCCTGTGATAGGCATATTGGTATTTGTCTTCGGAAGACTGGGTTTTGTAGAATGAAATCTTTCAAAGAAGTATCGTTCATGATGCTAATTTGAATATAAATGCGATCCTATTTAAAATATTTGCTTTTATAGTGATTTTTGTATGTATGGAGCTATTGTTATTATGGTAGTATATTTATTTGGGTTATCTTTTTGAATGTTGTTCATTGTTGTAGTAAATTGGCTGCTGTTTCAGAATTCCATTCTTCCATGCTGGATATTCTACCTAATGGTATAGGTTGTATATTTCGGTCGCGAAATATATGGAAGAATGGATTTAATTCATTGTACAGTAACAACACTTTAACGTTTGTTGTTTTACTACCCGACCTGTCTTTTAATAAAAAGATGTCATCGTCATCAAAGCCGGGCATTTGTGTGGGTGTGTATAGATACCAATATTCCTGTGATAGGCATATTGGTATTTGTCTTCGGAAGACTGGGTTTTGTAGAATGAAATCTTTCAAAGAAGTATCGTTCATGATGCTAATTTGAATATAAATGCGATCCTATTTAAAATATTTGCTTTTATAGTGATTTTTGTATGTATGGAGCTATTGTTATTATGGTAGTATATTTATTTGGGTTATCTTTTTGAATGTTGTTCATTGTTGTAGTAAATTGGCTGCTGTTTCAGAATTCCATTCTTCCATGCTGGATATTCTACCTAATGGTATAGGTTGTATATTTCGGTCGCGAAATATATGGAAGAATGGATTTAATTCATTGTACAGTAACAACACTTTAACGTTTGTTGTTTTACTACCCGACCTGTCTTTTAATAAAAAGATGTCATCGTCATCAAAGCCGGGCATTTGTGTGGGTGTGTATAGATACCAATATTCCTGTGATAGGCATATTGGTATTTGTCTTCGGAAGACTGGGTTTTGTAGAATGAAATCTTTCAAAGAAGTATCGTTCATGATGCTAATTTGAATATAAATGCGATCCTATTTAAAATATTTGCTTTTATAGTGATTTTTGTATGTATGGAGCTATTGTTATTATGGTAGTATATTTATTTGGGTTATCTTTTTGAATGTTGTTCATTGTTGTAGTAAATTGGCTGCTGTTTCAGAATTCCATTCTTCCATGCTTGATATTCTATCTAATGGTATAGGTTGTATATTTCAGTCGCGAAATATATGGAAGAATGGATTTAATTCATTGTACAGTAACAACACTTTAACGTTTGTTGTTTTACTACCCGACCTGTCTTTTAATAAAAAGATGTCATCGTCATCAAAGCCGGGCATTTGTGTGGGTGTGTATAGATACCAATATTCCTGTGATAGGCATATTGGTATTTGTCTTCGGAAGACTGGGTTTTGTAGAATGAAATCTTTCAAAGAAGTATCGTTCATGATGCTAATTTGAATATAAATGCGATCCTATTTAAAATATTTGCTTTTATAGTGATTTTTGTATGTATGGAGCTATTGTTATTATGGTAGTATATTTATTTGGGTTATCTTTTTGAATGTTGTTCATTGTTGTAGTAAATTGGCTGCTGTTTCAGAATTCCATTCTTCCATGCTTGATATTCTATCTAATGGTATAGGTTGTATATTTCGGTCGCGAAATATATGGAAGAATGGATTTAATTCATTGTACAGTAACAACACTTTAACGTTTGTTGTTTTACTACCCGACCTGTCTTTTAATAAAAAGATGTCATCGTTATCAAAGCCGGGCATTTGTGTGGGTGTGTATAGATACCAATATTCCTGTGATAGGCATATTGGTATTTGTCTTCGGAAGACTGGGTTTTGTAGAATGAAATCTTTCAAAGAAGTATCGTTCATGATGCTAATTTGAATATAAATGCGATCCTATTTAAAATATTTGCTTTTATAGTGATTTTTGTATGTATGGAGCTATTGTTATTATGGTAGTATATTTATTTGGGTTATCTTTTTGAATGTTGTTCATTGTTGTAGTAAATTGGCTGCTGTTTCAGAATTCCATTCTTCCATGCTTGATATTCTATCTAATGGTATAGGTTGTATATTTCGGTCGCGAAATATATGGAAGAATGGATTTAATTCATTGTACAGTAACAACACTTTAACGTTTGTTGTTTTACTACCCGACCTGTCTTTTAATAAAAAGATGTCATCGTTATCAAAGCCGGGCATTTGTGTGGGTGTGTATAGATACCAATATTCCTGTGATAGGCATATTGGTATTTGTCTTCGGAAGACTGGGTTTTGTAGAATGAAATCTTTCAAAGAAGTATCGTTCATGATGCTAATTTGAATATAAATGCGATCCTATTTAAAATATTTGCTTTTATAGTGATTTTTGTATGTATGGAGCTATTGTTATTATGGTAGTATATTTATTTGGGTTATCTTTTTGAATGTTGTTCATTGTTGTAGTAAATTGGCTGCTGTTTCAGAATTCCATTCTTCCATGCTTGATATTCTATCTAATGGTATAGGTTGTATATTTCGGTCGCGAAATATATGGAAGAATGGATTTAATTCATTGTACAGTAACAACACTTTAACGTTTGTTGTTTTACTACCCGACCTGTCTTTTAATAAAAAGATGTCATCGTCATCAAAGCCGGGCATTTGTGTGGGTGTGTATAGATACCAATATTCCTGTGATAGGCATATTGGTATTTGTCTTCGGAAGACTGGGTTTTGTAGAATGAAATCTTTCAAAGAAGTATCGTTCATGATGCTAATTTGAATATAAATGCGATCCTATTTAAAATATTTGCTTTTATAGTGATTTTTGTATGTATGGAGCTATTGTTATTATGGTAGTATATTTATTTGGGTTATCTTTTTGAATGTTGTTCATTGTTGTAGTAAATTGGCTGCTGTTTCAGAATTCCATTCTTCCATTCTGGATATTCTACCTAATGGTATAGGTTGTATATTTCGGTCGCGAAATATATGGAAGAATGGATTTAATTCATTGTACAGTAACAACACTTTAACGTTTGTTGTTTTACTACCCGACCTGTCTTTTAATAAAAAGATGTCATCGTCATCAAAGCCGGGCATTTGTGTGGGTGTGTATAGATACCAATATTCCTGTGATAGGCATATTGGTATTTGTCTTCGGAAGACTGGGTTTTGTAGAAAAAAATCTTTCAAAGAAGTATCGTTCATGATGCTAATTTGAATATAAATGCGATCCTATTTAAAATATTTGCTTTTATAGTGATTTTTGTATGTATGGAGCTATTGTTATTATGGTAGTATATTTATTTGGGTTATCTTTTTGAATGTTGTTCATTGTTGTAGTAAATTGGCTGCTGTTTCAGAATTCCATTCTTCCATGCTGGATATTCTACCTAATGGTATAGGTTGTATATTTCGGTCGCGAAATATATGGAAGAATGGATTTAATTCATTGTACAGTAACAACACTTTAACGTTTGTTGTTTTACTACCCGACCTGTCTTTTAATAAAAAGATGTCATCGTCATCAAAGCCGGGCATTTGTGTGGGTGTGTATAGATACCAATATTCCTGTGATAGGCATATTGGTATTTGTCTTCGGAAGACTGGGTTTTGTAGAATGAAATCTTTCAAAGAAGTATCGTTCATGATGCAATTTGAATATAAAAGCGATCCTATTTAAAATATTTGCTTTTATAGTGATTTTTGTATGTATGGAGCTATTGTTATTATGGTAGTATATTTATTTGGGTTATCTTTTTGAATGTTGTTCATTGTTGTAGTAAATTGGCTGCTGTTTCAGAATTCCATTCTTCCATGCTTGATATTCTATCTAATGGTATAGGTTGTATATTTCGGTCGCGAAATATATGGAAGAATGGATTTAATTCATTGTACAGTAACAACACTTTAACGTTTGTTGTTTTACTACCCGACCTGTCTTTTAATAAAAAGATGTTATCGTTATCAAAGCCGGGCATTTGTGTGGGTGTGTATAGATACCAATATTCCTGTGATAGGCATATTGGTATTTGTCTTCGGAAGACTGGGTTTTGTAGAATGAAATCTTTCAAAGAAGTATCGTTCATGATGCTAATTTGAATATAAATGCGATCCTATTTAAAATATTTGCTTTTATAGTGATTTTTGTATGTATGGAGCTATTGTTATTATGGTAGTATATTTATTTGGGTTATCTTTTTGAATGTTGTTCATTGTTGTAGTAAATTGGCTGCTGTTTCAGAATTCCATTCTTCCATGCTGGATATTCTACCTAATGGTATAGGTTGTATATTTCGGTCGCGAAATATATGGAAGAATGGATTTAATTCATTGTACAGTAACAACACTTTAACGTTTGTTGTTTTACTACCCGACCTGTCTTTTAATAAAAAGATGTCATCGTCATCAAAGCCGGGCATTTGTGTGGGTGTGTATAGATACCAATATTCCTGTGATAGGCATATTGGTATTTGTCTTCGGAAGACTGGGTTTTGTAGAATGAAATCTTTCAAAGAAGTATCGTTCATGATGCTAATTTGAATATAAATGCGATCCTATTTAAAATATTTGCTTTTATAGTGATTTTTGTATGTATGGAGCTATTGTTATTATGGTAGTATATTTATTTGGGTTATCTTTTTGAATGTTGTTCATTGTTGTAGTAAATTGGCTGCTGTTTCAGAATTCCATTCTTCCATGCTTGATATTCTATCTAATGGTATAGGTTGTATATTTCAGTCGCGAAATATATGGAAGAATGGATTTAATTCATTGTACAGTAACAACACTTTAACGTTTGTTGTTTTACTACCCGACCTGTCTTTTAATAAAAAGATGTCATCGTCATCAAAGCCGGGCATTTGTGTGGGTGTGTATAGATACCAATATTCCTGTGATAGGCATATTGGTATTTGTCTTCGGAAGACTGGGTTTTGTAGAATGAAATCTTTCAAAGAAGTATCGTTCATGATGCTAATTTGAATATAAATGCGATCCTATTTAAAATATTTGCTTTTATAGTGATTTTTGTATGTATGGAGCTATTGTTATTATGGTAGTATATTTATTTGGGTTATCTTTTTGAATGTTGTTCATTGTTGTAGTAAATTGGCTGCTGTTTCAGAATTCCATTCTTCCATGCTTGATATTCTATCTAATGGTATAGGTTGTATATTTCAGTCGCGAAATATATGGAAGAATGGATTTAATTCATTGTACAGTAACAACACTTTAACGTTTGTTGTTTTACTACCCGACCTGTCTTTTAATAAAAAGATGTTATCGTTATCAAAGCCGGGCATTTGTGTGGGTGTGTATAGATACCAATATTCCTGTGATAGGCATATTGGTATTTGTCTTCGGAAGACTGGGTTTTGTAGAATGAAATCTTTCAAAGAAGTATCGTTCATGATGCTAATTTGAATATAAATGCGATCCTATTTAAAATATTTGCTTTTATAGTGATTTTTGTATGTATGGAGCTATTGTTATTATGGTAGTATATTTATTTGGGTTATCTTTTTGAATGTTGTTCATTGTTGTAGTAAATTGGCTGCTGTTTCAGAATTCCATTCTTCCATGCTGGATATTCTACCTAATGGTATAGGTTGTATATTTCGGTCGCGAAATATATGGAAGAATGGATTTAATTCATTGTACAGTAACAACACTTTAACGTTTGTTGTTTTACTACCCGACCTGTCTTTTAATAAAAAGATGTCATCGTCATCAAAGCCGGGCATTTGTGTGGGTGTGTATAGATACCAATATTCCTGTGATAGGCATATTGGTATTTGTCTTCGGAAGACTGGGTTTTGTAGAATGAAATCTTTCAAAGAAGTATCGTTCATGATGCTAATTTGAATATAAATGCGATCCTATTTAAAATATTTGCTTTTATAGTGATTTTTGTATGTAGGGAGCTATTGTTATTATGGTAGTATATTTATTTGGGTTATCTTTTTGGAATTCTTTCGGACATTACAAATCCTTAAATAAAGTAATTCAAGACGACACTGTTGTGACGAACTTACCTGAGGTTTGTAAAATAGTAAGAGCACACAATTGTTTTAAGGGCTGACCCACTTTCTCGTTCATTAAAATCAGTTAATTTTGAGTTTATTTCCAACAATGCAGACTCATACACCAAATCAATATTAGCCGATTTTACCAACTCATAATTTTTTGTATTATAATACTTTCTATCCTCTATATCAGGACTACTAGGCTTTACGAAATCACCACAAAATACAAAATTCACCTTTACGCAATTATACTGCCTTATTGCTTTTCGCAAATAAACTACAACCACCTTATACGCGTCTTGGAAAAATTCATCCAAATTTGTATGCTTTAAATTCACAACTGCACCTGTTCGCAGTCTACCTCTAAATGCACTTGATACATCTTGCCATTTTACACGGTGACTTCGCAATTCTTTAACATCACCACCACAAACCACAATCGCTTGTTTCAAACGCAACTTATCTGATTTTAAATTTTGCAACACTGTCTCTAAATGACTTTTCTACCCACACCACACGTCGTTGCACATTCTCTCAACTCCTTTCCCACTAAACGAATTAATTTTCTATTAAATTTCAATGCATCCTCCATCTTATCAACCAGTCTTAATAACAACCTTTTAACAATTACCAAATTGTCAGGCGAGCGTTGTTGTTATTGTTGTTTTTGCTGTTCTTGCTGGTTCAAATCCAACACACACACACATACACACATTTTCATGTGACCTTATTTCAGTTCAATGACACCCCCATTTTGAATGCTTATGTAACATCCGACTCCGACGCCTCCCAGCAACCACACACCTGGACTTTGAACTTCGAACTCATTAACCTCATTTCACACTCTCATTTTGCATTGCTGAACTTTGACACACCCAAATTAACCTCATTTCACACACACTCTTATCCCAAGCTCCTCTTATCTCACTTCCTACTTATCCATCTCACTCTTAAGGCACTCTCTCAACACGTGCTCTAATTACACTTTCTCACCTACACATACATCTCACCTGCAACAAACACCTATCATCACATACCTCACCTCACCACACACCTTCTCATCTTACACCTCACCTACTAACACCTTGCTGGTTGCCTATATTGAGGGCTGAAGGTGGAGCTTTATTGTAGAACTGCCACTTCATAACTACTGACCTTCTTCTTCTTTTACTTCCGGAACGATCACCACTTCCAAAACTGGTTGCTGTAGGCTACGTCAACTTCGTTCATTTCACCCATTATTATTATTTTATATTTGATTGTAAAATCTCGTAGTAGTAGTAGTAGTACTGGCAGAGACAGTTTGCTTGTTTGTTTGATGTTCTAGCATGTAAAATCCGAACGTATTGTACACTGTGTCCATAAAGTAACCCCCCCCCCCCCTAACTAACTTTTGAACGACTTAATATTTTACTAAAAAATTTGGTGTGCTTTAATGGGAAATTAAATACATTTTTTAGCTCATAATTAAATAATGTATCAATCAAAACGGCGGCTGGGCGCCATTTTGAAATTTTTTTTTAAATAGAAAGGGGGGTCGAGATTCTGGAGTGATATTTCTGCAAACTTCTGTAATGCGTTTTTTACAGAAATGTCACTCCAGAAACTTATGAAAACGTAAAGCAGGAATGTCATAACCGACTTTTTATGTGCCAAGAAGTGAATGGTGAACATTTCGAACACTTAATTTCATTTGTTTTTGCTTTAATTCTTAGTTTTTTTTAATAGACTTCTTTACTTCAAACGTTTGTCATTTTGTTATGGCTAAATATTTGAAACTGTAGAATCAGACGCAGAACTAAAAGACCTTTCAAGTGAGGTGTGACTCGACCCCCCTTTCTATTTAAAAAAAAAATCAAAATGGCGCCCAGCCGCCATTTTGAATGATACATTATTTAATTATGAGCTAAAAAATAGTATTTAATTTCTTATTAAAGCCCACCAAATTTTGTAGTAAAATATTAAGTCGTTCAAAAGTTAGTTAGGGGGGGGGGGGGGGGGGTTACTTTATGGACACAGTGTATACTAAATCATTATCAAAACGGATAAGAAAATTGCGAGCATTGCGAGATCGCCTTACGTACGTACATACGTTGTTATTATTGCGTTTTTAAGTAGTTCAGCTGTACGGTTCCTATCACCGAGGATGGCATGTCCATCCGAAGTACTACGTAATCATCCCCTTAGAGGATGAATAAAGGTTACTAAAGAGTTCTTGTACGAAAAGAAGTACTTTTTATCAGTAATGACCAGAAGGTGGTTGTAGGAAAAGAAGTAATTTTTTTGTCAACAATGACCAGAAGGTCTTAAGAATGTCTTGTAGTAGGAAAAGAAGTACTTTTTTTTAACAGCAAAGACCAGAAGCTCTTGTTACCAAAGAATTTTAGTGTTAGCAAAACAAGTAATTTTTTTTTATATCAATGACCAGAAGATCTTAATGTGGTGGTTGTTGAAAAAGGTATAAACAATGACCAGAATAAGATAACGGCGGTTATGAAGTGTTGTTGGTTGCCTAACTTAAGTGTTTTTAGACTGAATAAAGTAAGCGTGAAGGTAGTAGTAGTAGTAGGTAAGCTTATTTCACCTGAATTAGGCTAGCTGAGTATCTATTTACTTTACCTGTAGTTTACCTGTAGTAGTAGTCAGATTGGCCGAGTGGTCTAAAGCGTTAGATTTAAGCTCTGATTCCTGTAAAGGAGCGTGGGTTCGAATCCCACATCTGACACTTTTTATTATACAGAATAAAAAACAACAAAGATACTTTAAATATTTATTTTATGTCATTACATACCATTTATATAAAAATTTTACATTTTGATATGCACAGTTCAGATTATTATACATATGCTGATTACAATGGTAATTATTGTTTATAGTGTTACAATTTAATAAATTATTTATATTCGGATACCCTAAAGTTTCAACATTTGTTATAATATTTTTGTTTTGCAATAATTTATCAAGTGCTTGCTTTTTATTTTCACCCTTAACTAGAACACTTTCATTTTGGATAATATGTTTTAAGTAAGATGCTAAATGTTCATAAGGTAAGAAATTCTTGCTTGTAGTATGCCAATCCAATCCGTGTAGATTTTTCGTTGTCCATTCAAGGTGCCATTTTAGTTGAATTGAAAGCCAATTTTAGATTGTAGGTAGATTAATCAGCGTGTGATAAGTTTCTCCAGAATTGATATTTAATATTGCAGTTTCTCTTATAAACAGTTTACTGTTTTGAAACTGGAACCCTTGAATGTCCACGATAAACATTTTTCTGTAAACAGAAAAAAGGTATTGATTGCTTAGTTGTTTGATGATGTTGTCTTGAAGTATCCTGGAGGTACATGTTTAACCCCATCACTTATTTTTACATGCTCATGAAATGTACAAGCAAGACATTTTTGTTCTTCAAATTCGGTTTCAGCTTTACATTTTGGACACTTATGCTTAGCTGGTACAAGCATCTTTTTTATTTATTTAAAGAAAAAAAACTTACTGGACTGGTGGGGAACTCTTCAAAACAATACAGCCCTAGATTTTCAGCTGTGTGAATTTTTATAGAATCTTCACAGAAACAATAATATCTCTCGCAGTTTCTACAGTAAATAGTGTCCAATACTTCGGATCTCTCTTTTTTTTATAGCTCTGGAAGACATAGTGGGGGTGGTTGGTGTAGTAGGATGAATCCTCTTTGTTGGTAACATACTGCTGCTCATCTTGATGAATCTGTTTTCGTCTTTAATTGTATCCCATAGTACATCATTGTTGCTTACTTTCTACAAAAATAATATTAAATTTATTGGTTTTCTTTTAAATTTTTTTAATTATACTAATTCAGAACTTACATTTCTTTCTTAAGTAGCATCGGAAAGATACGAATAGAATTAATTAAAAATAAGAGATGATTTTTATTTATTTTTTTTAAACCTAAGTTTAAACAATTTTGTTATGAAATCCCCACGGTAAGGTATCCGGTGTTATGAAATTGACAATTCTCTTATCATCTTTAGGGTTAAGTGCTACTCATGTTTTTCTGATCTAATTAAGTTTTGATATGTTTCTTTTATTGAATTGTTAAACAAACATTGATAATAGTCTTCAAATGTTATAGTCTCTAATGAGGATTTTGTAATGCCTTTTGCTTTTTTTGTAGTACCAAAATTTGAAATAGCATTTTCTATTTGAGAATCATCTAATCCCTCTTCCATTAGTTTTTTTTTAAGTTTTCAATATCTACATCAGTTACCCTTACTCTTACTGTATACATTTTTGATCGTAGTCCAATAAATTCGATCATAATAATTCCACTATTTTCAACAAAAAATTGATAAATTAAACTGTCCGTATCAGTGTATAATAATTTAGCTATATTTCCAATTTTTTTTAAAATTGAATAATAATGAAAGTCGTACAAAAAAGTTTTAGAAATATCTAATACTGATAACCCTACATATATGCGCTTGTTTTTCTCCAGAGTTTTGAATTGCATTTGAATCAGAATTACTGCGTATCAGCACAAGTTCCTGACGTACATTTATCACAATTTTTTTAAATTCCTATGCGAATCCAAGAAGCATTTTAAATGGTATACACACATTAAAATTTCCCCTATCATCAACTAATGGTGGATTTGATAGAGGAGACCATCCAGAATTTAGTAATCGCTTACTTTCATTATCTGTGAATGAAACGTAACCTTTCATTGTGTAACAAAGTTTCCTGAAACAACAAGATTTTAATAATTCGTGAGGAATTATATTGTTGTGGTTCCGAGACGAGGCGTTCGTGGCGCTGGAAGTGGACAATTTTAACGTGGAGTGCTCGTCGAAGAAGTCATGTGGGGGAAACGGAACTCCCACAATAACTCCTTCCATAGCATCCCTACCACCTTCAGTGGGTATAAAACCGGAGCACCAGCTCAAAATAGAGAATTCATTCCTGCCTTTCAAAGAATCCAGACCTGTCTTTCTTAGAAACCAGAATCCCGTTAAAACTTTTAGTTTCCTGTTCAATTTATTTGATCCGACTTAGTAAACTTATTTTGATTTTGATTCCGAACAGTTTAACTGTTAGTAAATTTTTATTTCAAGTCAAGACTGAACTTAGAGTTTAAAAATTAGGCTGGAGTTTGATTTAAACTTAAAGTTACTTTTAGTTTAAATTAAATACAAACAGTAATTTAATGGAATGTTTGATTCTCCTAGGAAGTAGATATCTTCCATGAGAACTCGACATTTATTGAATTACATCAAAACGTTAGTGGAGGTCGATGTTCTTTTAGTGAGTTTGACGAGCTTCTAATGGAAATAAGACCGTATTCACTAAGATTTAATGCATCTAATCTCAAAACTGGGGTGCCCTATTGAGATTGATTCGTTATATTCACTTAGAAAGTCACCAGTTAAGTTTATTAAATTAAACTTCGAAAATTATTCGTCAAGTTTCATTAACTTTAATAAAGTAAAGTTACCCGTTGGGTTTATTATTTTAAACCTATCCATGAATTTGAGTTATAACCCGAACCTGTAAATAATTCCCCATACCGTCAAATCCGGCAATTTATTTATCCAGTACCGACCAATTAAATAAATCCACAAGCACTTACCTGACGAATTCGCAATTATCCGTTTTATTTCCAGTTATAGCCGTAACCAGAGGGTTTGTGACCAGTGGAACACTACACCACACACTGTTTAATTTAATTTCAGACTTTATCTCCAAGATTGAGTGAATGTGAAGCGTGCACAAGACATTAATTATTTTTACAGAAACGCCGAAGTCGAGAATCGCCATTTTGATCGTCACTACGCATCGATGTTCGTTTCGACCGACGCGCAGTGCATACCAGAGATCGTGCGCAACCAGTCCTGTCTGTCAGCCGTGAATTCGACGCAGAATTCGATTCGACGAAATAAGATACGTTCAAGGAAGCAGAACCAAAGTCGACACGCTCCGAAGAAAATTTAATTGTTTCACATTTTAATTATATTTAACTTTATTATACATAAACACTATTAATTTTACAATTTTTCCGATACATACGATAATTTATTCTTGTATTGTAATAGCATTGAATAAATATTATAAATAATTTGATTTACAGTTCGATCTTATTATTTCTCTGAACTCTGGCTCTAAGCTACCTGGGAAGAGCTGGTGAAAGATTACATGGCGCCCGAGAGCAGGAACGTTTCCAGGACATCCTAGAGAGCAAGGACGTTTCCAGAAAACCCGAGAGCAACAACGTTTTTAGTCCAGGACCTCAGAAAACCTGAAATACCAGAAAATTCAACCAGAAGAATTCCGTATTCACCTGCAACAACAGATTTGAAACCGCAAAGCTGTAAGTTGAAACCAGGGGTGAAGACTGAACCTGCAATAACAGATTTTGAAACCGCAAAACTGTAAGTTGAAAAATTGAATTAATAATTTTGCCAGAATGGGTTTAGAAGACGAGGAAAGATCGTCCGATGTACGTGTAGGCTGGGTATACGAGCTGAAAAAGGAAGGACTTGCAGAGGAATTACGCAAGTACAAATTGGAAACAGGTGGAGGAATGATGGAAATGAGAAAAAGGTTAGTGGAATTCCTTAGAACAGGAAATGGCCAGGTGACGGATGAAAAACCACCAGGTGGTGATAAGTTATCAGTTGATAAGATAGCAGGTGATAAGGTATCAAGAGATAACGCCCCAGGTGTCGCTTATCAACAACAAATTTTTCCACCAGGTGTGGTGATGACATCCAGAGTCCAGGTCTGTGAGAGCGTTCGTAAGTGGGGAATTAAATTCGACGGAGGTAGCG
Organism: Ctenicera cuprea; assembly: GCA_958336395.1. NCBI lineage: Eukaryota > Metazoa > Arthropoda > Insecta > Coleoptera > Elateridae > Ctenicera > Ctenicera cuprea. The sequence goes on along the minus strand of OY284489.1, from coordinate 43,103,094 downwards.
ACCCAATTTCTTTTTTAGAGAGGATCGAAGAGTTGTCCAAGTGCTACAACGTCGCCGAAGCGGACCTACTACTAGCTTTACCGGAACTTCTCCAAGGCAGAGTATTGCTTTGGTACCGTAATAATCAAACCAATTGGAGGAATTGGAACGATTTTCTAGACAGCTTCAAAGTCCAGTATCTCCCACCTAGATTTTATTTTTGGTTGGAGGAAGAAATTCGCAATCGTACCCAGGGTAACAAAGAAACGGTCGCGGAGTATGTAACAGCGATCCAAACATTAATGCGAAGGCATGGAGGTCTTCAAGGTACTCAACAGCTGGAACGAATATACGAAAACCTGAAGCCCGAGTACAAATTTTACCTGAAGCGTAATGATTTCAATACGCTACCTGAAATGTTAAGGATAGCAGAAGAATACGAGGCACTCCAGAGTGTAACAGCTTCGTTTCGTTCTCCTCCGTTACCTAGTCAAGCATATGTGTTCGAGACAGCATATAAACCAGGAAAGTTGTCCAAGTTCAAGGATTTGGATCAAATTTCACCAGAAGCATCACCAGTTAAAACCAATAAATCAGTACAATTTGCTAATAAACCAGTGCAAATAGTACAACAACCAGTTTCGGAGGTCCGAAAATTTAAGCAAGCAACCAGTCAGCCTGTACAATCCGGAGGAAAGCAACCTACCTACTCCAGGTTAGAAGTTTGTTGGAGGTGTGGTCAAGGAGGACATAGGAGACTTCAATGCCGAGGACCAGCGAAAATCTTCTGTTCTTGGTGTGGAAAGACAGGAATCCTATCCAGAGATTGTAAATGCAAAAAGCAGGGAAACGGAATAAGCCGGCAGGAAAATTAAGGCATTTCCAGCTACAAACGGCGAGGGCCTCACCATTTCACAACAGTGGCTAAATAAGGTAAAAACATTTTTTCAGAAAGGCCAACCTAGAATTTCCGCCGTAACCTCCATAGATCCTCGATTATTTGCCGTTATAGAAGTTTTCCACCAGCAGTTCTACGCCTTGGTTGATTCGGGAGCCGCAGAATCATACGTAGGCCGGAGATTAAGTAGTCACCTGGAAAATAATGGTTTAAAATGTCATTATGAAAATCAACATGGTGTACAATTAGCCGATGGTAGTATAATAAACACAGAAGGTACGTACAGGTTTCCAGTTAAAATAGGCAGACAAAAATTCCAGGGGAAATGGAAATGTGTATCATCCTTGACAGCCGATGCTATTTTAGGCATGGATTTTTTGATTTCTCACAGAGCAGTCATCCGGGCCGAGATACCAGAACTCGTATTGAATGACGAGACCGTAAAACTACAGTCGAAGGATCATTATCCAGAATTAGCAGGAATTCAAGCATTAAATGATGCCCAGTTAGAACCGAGCTTAATAAATTTAAAAGTATAAAAGGTCCAACAAATTTAGTGCAACATAAAATCAAATTAAAGGAAGATGTTGAACCTATAAAACAACGTTATTATCCCAGAAATCCAGCAATGCAGGAAATCATCAACGAAGAAGTTGACATGATGCTCGAAGAAGAGGTGATCGAACCTTCATCTAGTTCCTGGAGCTCACCCGTAGTCCTAGTTAGGAAATCATCCGGTAAATATAGATTTTGTATTGATTTTCGAAAGGTAAACCAGGTAACTAAGACTGATGCATATCCTCTACCTTTTATCCAGAATATTTTAGATAAATTACGTGGAGCCCGATATATTAGTACCTTGGATTTAAAACAAGGATACTGGCAGGTACCTTTGACTAAGGAGAGCCGACCAATTACTGCATTTACAGTACCAGGCCGTGGATTATTCCAGTTTAAAGTACTTCCATTTGGATTACATGCCGCTCCCGCTACCTTCCAGAGATTGCTGGATAGCATCATTGGACCCGAACTCGAACCGAAAGCATTCTGCTACCTAGATGACATAATCATCATAGGAAAAACATTCGAGGAACACCTGGAAAATTTAAGAGAAGTATTTACTAAACTCCGAGCTGGAGGTTTACAATTACAGCCAGAAAAATGTATATTTTGCCGCACCGAACTTAAATATCTAGGTCACATAGTGAATAGAACCGGAATCCATACTGATCCAGAGAAGTTAGAGGCTATCAAGAACATGTCAACTCCGAAAAATCCAAAAGCGATACGTCGTTTCCTGGGCATGGCTTCTTGGTACCGACGTTTTATCCCGCAGTTTTCTCAAAAAGCTTCGGCCCTGACGGAACTTCTACAAAAGAAAAATAAATTCAGATGGACAGAAAAGCAAGAAGAAGCTTTTGCAAATTTAAAAGAAGCACTCATTTCAGCACCAATTCTGGCGTGCCCAGATTTTACTTTACCGTTTAAACTCCAGACCGATGCCAGTAAAACAGGACTTGGAGCCGTCCTGACCCAAGAACAAGAGGGCCAAGAAAAAGTGATTGCATATGCCAGTCGTTCTCTCATAGCAGCCGAGAAAAATTATTCTACAGTGGAACTAGAATGTTTGGCCGTAGTATGGGCCATAAATAAACTAAAAGGATATCTTGAAGGATATAAATTCACTGTGGTAAGTGACCACAGAAGCTTGAAGTGGCTCAGATCAATGCCAAAACCAACAGGAAGGTTAGCTCGATGGATCCTAGAGCTGCAGCATTATAACTTTGACATAGTTTATCGCAGTGGAGCCCTTAACCAGGTGGCTGACGCGCTTTCTCGAGCCCAAGAGGATCAAGAAGGTAATGTGCCAGAAATTTCAGCCTTAGAAAAATCCGTTCCAGAGGAAGAATGCCAATGGTACCGAACTACTTTACAAAAAGTGCAGAACGAACCAGAAAAATACGATACGTATAAAATTGACCAGAATAAATTATTTAAATGTTTTCCTAATACAGATTCAGCTATTACCGAGGGATTTCATTCCATATGGAAGATGTGTGTACCGAAACCGCGGCGTCACTCAGTTCTTCAGGAATGTCATGATTCACCAGCAGCTGGACATCTTGGAATTGCGAAAACCATAGCCAGGGTTTCGCTGAATTATTATTGTCCCGGAATGTACCGTGATATAACCAAATATATTCATTCCTGTCCATCCTGTCAAGAGTACAAGATGTCACAACAGCCACCAGCTGGGAAAATGTTTTTATCCAGAGTAGAAGGTCCATGGGAATCAGTCAGTACCGATCTCATAGGTCCATTAACCAGGTCATCCAGAGGTAATGTGTATCTTCTAGTTTTTCAAGATCGCTTCACAAAGTGGGTAGAAGTACATCCATTAAGAAGAGCTACAGCCAGAACCATAATCCAGGCATTTAAAGAAAAAATTATATACAAATTCGGCACTCCAAAGGTGGTAGTTTCAGATAATGGTCCCCAGCCAAGTAATCCAACCTACATTAATTCAGATCCCTGGATTATCCTGCCAGCAGTCAACTTTTCTATCCAGTTTTCATCTTCTTCAACCCGAAGGAAGGGGGAAAATGTAACAAAGTTTCCTGAAACAACAAGATTTTAATAATTCGTGAGGAATTATATTGTTGTGGTTCCGAGACGAGGAGTTCGTGGCGCTGGAAGTGGACAATTTTAACGTGGAGTGCTCGTCGAAGAAGTCATGTGGGGGAAACGGAACTCCCACAATAACTCCTTCCATAGCATCCCTACCACCTTCAGTGGGTATAAAACCGGAGCACCAGCTCAAAATAGAGAATTCATTCCTGCCTTTCAAAGAATCCAGACCTGTCTTTCTTAGAAACCAGAATCCCGTTAAAACTTTTAGTTTCCTGTTCAATTTATTTGATCCGACTTAGTAAACTTATTTTGATTTTGATTCCGAACAGTTTAACTGTTAGTAAATTTTTATTTCAAGTCAAGACTGAACTTAGAGTTTAAAAATTAGGCTGGAGTTTGATTTAAACTTAAAGTTACTTTTAGTTTAAATTAAATACAAACAGTAATTTAATGGAATGTTTGATTCTCCTAGGAAGTAGATATCTTCCATGAGAACTCGACATTTATTGAATTACATCAAAACGTTAGTGGAGGTCGATGTTCTTTTAGTGAGTTTGACGAGCTTCTAATGGAAATAAGACCGTATTCACTAAGATTTAATGCATCTAATCTCAAAACTGGGGTGCCCTATTGAGATTGATTCGTTATATTCACTTAGAAAGTCACCAGTTAAGTTTATTAAATTAAACTTCGAAAATTATTCGTCAAGTTTCATTAACTTTAATAAAGTAAAGTTACCCGTTGGGTTTATTATTTTAAACCTATCCATGAATTTGAGTTATAACCCGAACCTGTAAATAATTCCCCGTACCGTCAAATCCGGCAATTTATTTATCCAGTACCGACCAATTAAATAAATCCACAAGCACTTACCTGACGAATTCGCAATTATCCGTTTTATTTCCAGTTATAGCCGTAACCAGAGGGTTTGTGACCAGTGGAACACTACACCACACACTGTTTAATTTAATTTCAGACTTTATCTCCAAGATTGAGTGAATGTGAAGCGTGCACAAGACATTAATTATTTTTACAGAAACGCCGAAGTCGAGAATCGCCATTTTGATCGTCACTACGCATCGATGTTCGTTTCGACCGACGCGCAGTGCATACCAGAGATCGTGCGCAACCAGTCCTGTCTGTCAGCCGTGAATTCGACGCAGAATTCGATTCGACGAAATAAGATACGTTCAAGGAAGCAGAACCAAAGTCGACACGCTCCGAAGAAAATTTAATTGTTTCACATTTTAATTATATTTAACTTTATTATACATAAAAACTATTAATTTTACAATTTTTCCGATACATACGATAATTTATTCTTGTATTGTAATAGCATTGAATAAATATTATAAATAATTTGATTTACAGTTCGATCTTATTATTTCTCTGAACTCTGGCTCTAAGCTACCTGGGAATAGCTGGTGAAAGATTACAATTGTAGAAGTTATGCCTGGATTTTTTACACGATCGATAACACTTCCTCCAATTTCATAACGAATTTCATCAAACAAAAGGCAATACCATTATTAGTGAAACTCAATGTTTGGTTAGCTTTATTATCTTCGTCTAGTAATTTACCTTCAATATAAAGAAAACTTTGTGAAGGTAAAGTCAATAGATTTTGGGTTTGTATTGGTATTCGTATTTCATCACTGTTATTAAAGGTTGTAGCTGCATATGATTGATGTGTATGATATTCTGAATTAATAATCGAATTGTCAACGAAAACACGTTCTCCAACATTTTAAATGTTAAAATTCATTTTTATTCTTTTTTTCTGTATTTACAAGAATACCTTAATAAAACTAAGATTCTTGACACTTATAGTTATTCGTAATTTTAGGTTAAACCAAAAATCCTTTAGCTTCGCACCAATTTTTGTTTCTTTAGTAGTACCTTAAACCCCAACGAGTTTAAGAACAATTTGTTTCTAGACGTTAACTCTTTCAGTTGTCTAGGCGGACTGGATTGTTCTTTCATATTTGTTGATTTTATATCATTCACAACTGTAGGCTGCTGCTTTAAGGTGTAGGAATTGATATTGTACAAAAATACCATAATGTACTCTACTCATAACCAACTCTGTCTTGAAATTAACTACATTTCTATGTTGATCACTAATTTAAATTCTTATTTCGTTGATATAATAACAAGTTTTGATTGGTAGATAATACAAAAAAAAATTCGATGCTCTTATCTTTTTAGAGTTTTTTCATATGTACTCTAATCGTAACCAATTCATTCTTGATATCTACTAAATTTACATGCTGATCAATAATTTTAATAATTATTTCATCAATATATCGTTTGTTGATTAGTAGATAAATAAAGTTTATGGGAACTTCAACAATTTTATAACCTGGTAGTACAGTTGGGTAAAACATGTGTAAAATATGTGCATGTTTATCATTGTTATAAGAATTTGTAACAAGATTACATTCTAAACATATAGCGTTAACTTTTTGAATATTTATAGGAAAATCTGACGAGTGCTTTTAATTTTCCTTAAGCATCTTTTCGTTAAATCCTAATAAGCTACCTATGTTATTCGGTTTAGTAAAATCGACAATTTTGTTACATTTTATTTCACACTTCAAAGTATTTAGGTTGGCTGATATAGACAAATGAGTTCAAATCTCTTCTTCTTTTTCATTGTCATTTATATGATTTGTTAAAAAATTGTCAATGTCGGTGATCTCATAGGTGCCTTCAGGAATTTCAATCACGTGTCTTCCACAGTAGAATTTTTTATTTGTTTTATCAATGTTTGATATTGCATTTGAACTTACAAAATCAATCAACCCCAGAGCATATTCTTCATTATAATTTAATAGAATAGGTGGATAAATTCTTGTTGAGAGAATAGATTTAGGATCAGAAACAGTAAATGTATAAAACGTGTTTACTTAATGAACACTACAGCGTAAATAAAAGATGAAAATATAAGGTAATCTATTTATTATACAAAAATAGTAAGCACAAATGTCCACAATTATAACTATTGTAATTTTGATATATATTATGATTATATTTAATATTACACGAACCATTTGAATTGAAATATTTGTTTGCTTCCAATGGAGGTCTAAGATTACCATAGCTGTCAAAGATAATAACAGAATCTCCAATTTTTTTATAAGCAGTCCAATGTGTGCCAGCTCAATTTTTGTTATCCAGATTGATTATTCCAGTTTCATTTTTGTTAATTTTCCGTGGTAAATTATTTCTCAAAAACACACCTCTAAAGTGAGGAATTTTGAATTTTTTCTTTTTTATCTGTGCAGCTTTTTTACTGCCAACGAAAGTGCATCAGACATAGTTTGAGGTTGTTTTGCAATAATGTATTTTTTTATTTGTTTGATAACTTCTTTTAGACAGATTGAACCCTTTTTGGCACCTTTAACATTTTTTTTTTAATTTAAATTTTTAAATTTCTTAACGTTTTTCTTAGATTTCTTTGATTTAGTAGTTTTGTTTGAAGTACGAGGTGCCATTTTCGTTTTCTTTTTTTTGTCACACAGGCCGTAAACATGTGATTCACAGTTAACTCATGTTTGAATACTAACTATAAGTGTTAGTGGTATGTAATATTTAAGATATTCTTTGATGTTTACTACTACTATAATCGTTATCAGAACCATCTCCATAAACATCATGTATTTAACGTTTTTTTTATTATAATTAAACTGATCGAAAGCAATGTCATCAAGTTTTATCTTTTTTGCATTTGTATTAGATGAAATCGAATCATTTTTTCTTCTTTTTATAGGAGTAAGTTTTGGTCTTGCAGTTTCACTAACTATTATTGACTGTTTTAAAAAATATGGTTTTAGACGTTTTGGAGAAGTGGTTTTGTAATTGTCACCACTATCGTCAGCAGCAAAGCTGGCTTTTCTTTTAAGTAACAAAGAAGCATTATCGCTAACAATATCCATTGGTGATTCTTTTGATGTAGTATCATTTCTATTTTTTATTCTATTCATACGTTCTTGTTTGATTTTTTTTAATTTTTACATTGTTTATGTTTTTATTGTTTGTACTCTATTTCATATTTGTCATAGAATCTTCCATTGTTTTTAAACAATTTTCAGTTTCTTTCTTAATCTTTTCTGCCGATTTCAAACATTTATTCACTATTTTTATACAATTATGATTCTTTCGTTTTAAGTTATTATTCCTGTATGCCATACCAAGTTTCACTTTAGCTTTCATTGCTCCGACTATACCGTATGCAGCCATTTTTTCACCAACTTTGGCATTAGGTGATTTAAATCGTTCTAGAGCTTTAGCAGCCAACACTTTATCTGCTGCATGTTTATTACTTAAATTCTTTTTCTTTGAATATGCAATATCATGTTCTTTACAAGCTTCATCAAGTTCGTTAATGCCTCTATCGCCCCTAGCCAACCTTTTTGCAAGCTTTGTACCTGGACCACAATAATTGTAAGTTGGTATGTGAAGTTCAAAGGGTAGCTTATTTATAACTGTGTTTAACAAACCCTCACCGTTGTAATATTTCATATTGTTTTTTTTGTTTGGGTGTGTGTCTGTTATGATATCTACAACTCAACTAAGTATAAATATTGTTTTACATGCTATTATAGTTATTCTAGTGTGAACCACGAAACAATGAAAATAGTAAAACAAAAGATCACTTTAAATGTACAAAATCATGATTTTGAAAAGAAAAAAATATCGAAACATGACTTCCTTCTACCATCAACTATACGATGTATAATTGTTGGGCCCTCAAATTGTGGTAAAACTAATGTTATTGTTACGTTAATAGAATACGAGAATGGATTGAAACTTGAAAACATTTATATCTATGCTAAGTCTCTGAATCAGCCTAAATATTTACATTTAGAAAAACTGTTAAAGCCTATAAAAGGAATGGGATTTTATACGTTCAATAGTTGTGAGGATATTTTTGAACCTTCAAAAGCTAAACAAAATGTTACGGGCTAAAGGTGATTTTTCGGCATCGTAGCAAAAAGATATGCCTGGCGGCTAAAGGCTCTGAGTCGGAGACGGCGTGGTTCGAAGCTTAGGGACGGAAGGGGTTCCGTATTAGCAAAAGAGGTGTCGAAATCGAGTTTAGGGTATGTTAAAGGCGCCACCTGCTCTGATGGTTGAGGTAGGGGAAGGAAGTGAGCGGTTCTTTGTCCCGGGGCGGAGAAGCAGGAAATCCTCCCTGGGCGGATCGTTAAGCTGGTCGTGACTTACCTTAGGCCGTTTTCCACTAGATCAAGCAACACAATATATGCTTACAAAATAGGAATAAGGCTTAATTACGTAGATAATGAATAAGTCACGCTACAGTAGTTTACAAAGTTAAATATATTGAATAATAAGGTTATATGTATAAAAAGATTGAATAAAATGTTAAAACAGCGTATATCAAAAGCAAATTGTAGAACAAGTAATTAAATATATGCACAAGTAATGTGGCAACGTTGCGTAATTTTTCGACGTTCCAAGCTGACAAGCTTTTCCTTAACAAAAACACGGTATTTACTTATTGCCCTGGACCTCGAGAACAAAAGGAAACGGTAACTCTAAATTAATTTATCAAGCATGCAACAAGTAATAATATGGAGTCCAAAACGGCTGATGGCTTCTAAACGTGGCACGAAACACAGGCGATACAAAGTACAAAGTTACTTACAGTAATGTCGTTCACCTGGTGGAAATATTGGCCTTTATTTATTGACGTTAAGGCCGGGGAAGATTGACGTGCTTTCAGGCGGGAACTTGTGGCTCTCGGCAGGAATTTTGGATGCAGCGATATCGGAAAAAGGTTGACGGTACGAGACGACAATTGACGGTAGATAGTAGACGATAACGATGTTGGTAGCTCGGGGAATCAAGCGTGGAACTTGTAGCGACTTTTGGATCCGTCTTAGACGATAGAATTCGAGCAGGAGACGGCAATCGAATTCAAATATTGCCTTTCTTGTTGTTAGCGGAACCACTTCAATCTTGCATACAAATATCAGAATCGGCGCAAGTTATTTTTACGACATTTGACGTGGAACGATTAACAATCAGGCCAGCCACTAACGAAGAACTTTACAATATCCCGGCTTTAACTAGCTATCTCACATAACGGTAACTCGACGAGCTGAGCCGGAGCGTATAGGTACACGTCTGTTTTGTATAGTTGCTGAAGGCTGAGTGAGTTTTTGGGGACGCGGGACGATTAAAGTTAAGACGCCGCGGCGCGGCGCTTGTGCGCTTATGATGCCAGCGGTGGCGAAATACCAGTGGCAGCGTGAAACGGGCAAATACATATAACAAAAATTCAATATTTATCTTTGACGATGTCATAATCAAGCGAAAATTCGAGAATATTTTAGCATGGGGAGACACAATCACATAGATTGCTTTTATCATTGTCAAACATATGCAAAGGTTCCCAAGCACTTGATAAGAGATAACGCTAACACTCTAATTCTCTTTAAACAAGATGAACAAAATTTACGACACGTATTTAACGACCATGTTGGTACTGATATGAATTATGGAAATTTTAAAAAGTTATGCTTAATATGTTGGGAACAACCGTATGGATTTTTAAGTATTTTTAAAGACAACAAAACCAATGAAGGTAGATATAGAAAGGGATTTGATTACTATACTAGTGCTGTCAAGAATCGGAAATTTTGAAGAATCGATTCTCGATTCTGAAAAGAATCGATTCCACAAGAATCGGTTCTCGATTCTAGAATCGGATTTCGATTCTCGATTCTAGAATCGGATTTCGATTCTCGATTCTAGAATCGGATTTCGATTCTCGATTCTAGAATCGGATTTCGATTCTCGATTCTAGAATCGGATTTCGATTCTCGATTCTAGAATCGGATTTCGATTCTCGATTCTAGAATCGGATTTCGATTCTCGATTCTAGAATCGTATTTCGATTCTCGATTCTAGAATCGGATTTTGATTCTCGATTCTAGAATCGGATTTCGATTCTCGATTCTAAAATCGAATTTCGATTCTCGATTCTAGAATCAAAAATCGTTTTTCGGTTCTAGAATCTAGAATATTTTCATGTGAACGCGTTCTACTGTTTTAATAAGAACGTTAACGTTTCGCGGTTCATTAAACAACGTGAATTGCTTGCAAAACTTCTTTTAAGTGTTCTTAAAAATCTTATTTCCCAGGTATTTTTAAGCGGGTGTTAAACTTTAAGCTTGCCTTTAATACGCTTGGATACAAAAGATGCAAATATTTGAGATTTTGCATTTACCGTAAGTAGGTACGTAAATACTTGTTTCATGCTATCGGCTACTGTTGCCACATCTGGTTTTTACAATCTTCTAAGAAATAATCGGTTGAGTCTTGTGGGGGTGAACAAAGGAAGGAAGTTTGAGATGTGAGACTGTGTTATAGTAGAATTCAGAATGGCAAGAAATATGTAAAATAAAGAAGATCGTGTGCACGGTCTTCTAGGTTGACTTTTTATACATCAAATCGTATAGCTGTTATTGAGGAGCAAGATTGCGGTAGTCGTCAAAACTTAAAAAAAATAACAACAAAACTATTTAACAACCCTGCTTGAAAGTCGTCCGAACGAGCGAGAACGAAAACAAGGCATGCATACATGTTAGACGAAGAAGAAGTTACTAATAATATTGGTGGGTCAGCGGTCGCGTCCAAGTGCCGGTAGCTCGTTTCTAGCGCAGGGTTTTACATTTTTTGATTTCACTATATTCTAATTATGCGAATATCTCAATTTTCTTTAGACCATAGAACCGCAATTAAATTCCGCACGAAAGCTACTTCGGTCAAAAAATGAAATTTTTTAGGCGTCTTGGGCTTAACCTTAACAGCGAGTTATAAATAAAAGTCCGGTTCAGGTAAATTAGCCCCCGGAAAATTAGACCACGGAAGTTTGGCAACGGTAAATTAATCCCCGGAAAATTGGCCCCTAGGAAATTTAGCCCCCGGAAAATTGACCCCCAGTAAATTTACCTCCCGGAAAGTTGCCCCCCCGCCATTAGCTTTTATGTAGCATTATGCGTTATGTTGAAAGATAAATAATCTAATAAAACAAATTTAAAACTGTGGCCCGTGAACGTTCTGAAACTTCGTCAAAAGTAAAAAGTGATTGATTAATTTGAATTGTTTTATTCTTCTTCTTATTTTAATGCATAGTAATTTCTGATTCTTATTATTTCAAAACGAATTAAAATAACAGTTAAATAAAATTCTAATTTATTTATTTATATTAATTTATTTGATCTAACGTAAGCAACAATTAATCATATTATATGCATATAAACATGTACAAAAATCTATTCGGGTCTAAATCTTATATTGTGACCTGTTGCTCCTAAAAAATCCGGTAGAGTTCTCTCGTTTTGTATATACCCTTCACACAGTGATTTTCAGCGGTCTTGCAGTATTTGATACCTTGTTAATAGTATACTGATAACTTAAAAGCCCTTAATTCTAAGGCAGATAGATAATGTAGATAACGGGTCCTAGTACCTCGAAAGCGATAAGGAAGGTGATTAGGGGTTATAGCAGTTAATGATTTTTGCTCAGATGGTAAATAGCTGATTACAAATTGTTACCAAATTTTAGCAAGCATTTGCAATTTAAAATTACATTATTTATATTTCAACATGACGCATAAATGCTAATGGCGGGGGCTAACTTTCCGGGGGCTAAATTTCCTGGAGCCCAACTTTCCGGGTGCCAAATTTCCTGGGAGCCAATTTTCCGGAGGTTTATTTACCGTTGCCAAACTTCCGGGGTCTAATTTTCCGGGGGCTAATTTACCTAGATTCATAAAAGTCTATGCTACAAAAAAGAGGGTTTTCAGATAATCGCTGTCAAAGTTTTAATGCTGCATAAGATGCAATGTATTTATTTAACTGCAAAAGGATTTCTCGTCATTTTAAATGCGGCTATTTTGAAGAACAAATAAAGCATATAAAAGTATTTTCAAAATATGCAAAAAACCAAAAAATCGTGTTTTTTAGCTTTTGTCCACGCCGATTTTTTTTACGACCACTGGAATCTTGTTTCTCAATAACTGCTTTACGATTCGATGTATAAAAAGTTAACCTACAAGACCGTGCACACAGAAGTTAAAATACAGCTCCAATTTCTCTAGACTATTACTGTTGCCTCAGATTCTAGGTTCTCGGGAAAAAAATTTAATTCTATTCCGATGATTTTTAAACATTGTTTTCTTTGTGTTTCAGATTTGACTTTTAATTTCTGTTTTATTTAAGTATATTATTTATAATTTTAAAGGGTTGCAACAGTAAGGGTTAGCTTAGATTTCTTGACGTGGGTAATTACTATTTACTACTACTTATTAAAGCAAATATTAACGTTTTCCGTTTAAGTGCATACTTTAGTTTCTAAATACATCAAAACTAAAATTCTAAAACAACTGAAAACAAGTTACTAAAATGATTTTTTGTCTAGATGTTTTTGTTAAGATTTTTATCCGATGATTCTTTTTAATAGGATTTTTTCGTAGGATATTTTCCGAGGTTTTTTTCCGTCTACCGTAGCCTCATTTATTCGCCTGTTTAATGAGTCCAATTATTATTGCCGTGGTGATAATAAAGTTTGGTTTTCATTTTCTAAGCATGGGTGAATGAATTAGAAACAATGTAATACCTTGGTGCAATATTAAAACAGGTTTTTTGATTAGAAGAGGAACATATTCGATAATAATATTAAATCTCACCACAATCGATAATTTGGTAATTGCAACATAATTTTATAGTAATTTAACAAACTCGCGAGCTATAAGTAGGAACGTTTTCAAAAACTTAGTTTTTTTCAAAAAGAATTTTGTGACCGCGGGACGCCACTAGTGTGCGCCCTTTGAACCAATATCTTGTTTAAATTTAAAAATAAGTATATCAAACCGCTTATAGTATTAATAAAGCATAGTTAAACAGCAAAAGGGTATTAACAGGTGGTTGCAATAAGTAGAAAAGGTTTGCGCACATGAGGAACTGTGCATTTAAAACCCCTATTTAAATAGAAAGCTTAAGATTACCTTAGTAAGAAGGATGCGAAAGATTATCAGTATTCCAAAATATTTTGTCTTTGTTTCTGAGATCCTTCGACCCGAAAACGAATTTTTGTTGACGATTCCAGAGTAGGAAACAGATTCTTGAAAACTAAATGAATCGTAGATTTTAGATTAGGAAATCAATTTTCAATTCTTAGAATCGAAAATAAATCTTCGAAATTTAATTCTCGATTCTAGAATCGTATTTCGATTCTCGATTCTAAAATCGAAATCCGATTCTCGATTCTAGAATCGGATTTCGATTCTCGGTTCTAGAATCGGATTCCGATTCTCGATTCTAGAATCGGATTTCGATTCTCGATTCTAGAATCGGATTTCGATTCTAGAATCGAGAATCGGTTTTAACGACGCTGCAGAACCGATTCTTAAAGCTAAAGAACCGATTCCGATTCTAGACTCGGAATCGTTTGACAGCACTAATATATACCTTTATTAACATGAAAAGAAAATAGACAGAAACGGATCTTCAAGCTGATTATACCTGTTTAAAACCTATTCAAACCTGTTCAAAACCCGTTCAAACCTGTTCAAAACCTGTTTAAACCTGTTTTTTATGCTGATTCAAAACCTGATCGGTATAAAATGAATACTAGTGATAAAAAAATAAAACAACAGTTAATAGCTAAACGTAAAACCATTAAAAACAAATTCGACTTAATTAAACATGGTATGATTGTTCAAGTGAGAATATTTTCCCCTATTACAAAACATTTAAAAAATATTGAGAGCAAGTTAGAAGATCCAAGAAAAAAACCAATAGATAAATTTGATTTGAAAGGTGATACAGATTATAATGATAATAATCATAGTTTGTATGATATTAAAGCAGAAGAGCTACCAATAATAGGAAGGGACCAAAGTAATATGTTATATACAGAAACACCCCAGCTGAAACGTTTTAAGAAATTAAATATTCCTGCTTCATTGTCGTCGTCGCCGCTAACATCAGAATTCGGTTCTAAACAATCTATTATAAACGAAACTTTGACTGGAGAGAATGAATCGGAAGATGAATATGAAAAGACTCAAGCCTCCGCAGTAGCAGCAGCATCTAAACTCTCTGAAACAGCATTAATAGAATATTTAGATCAATATGAGCCTTTACATAGAAGGTACATACATGATATGATAACAGATGAAAATAACGAATTTGATCATAAGTATGGAATGAGACACGATGAAGTGATAGAAAAGTTTTATATAGGAGATTCAATATTACATACAGATGGCTTTGACAAAGTTGTAAAAGGTAAAAAGTATAAAGGAACACCAGGATTGTATGAATTATTATTTAAAAAGCGCCCAGAGAACTATACACTTAACGATGAAAAAACATAACAAAATTGTTGTAAAAACAAACGCAAACAGGCGATACTACAAAAGTACAAATGAAATTAATGATAATAAACTAGCAAAGTATAAAGAAATTATTGCACCTATAAGTGGAAAAGGGTTGTTTATGGAAGTAACAGATAATCCAATTGAATATATTCATTGGGACGATCCAAATAAACTTGTTGAAAGATTACATTTACTAACTGCATCCAAAGAAGCCGGTCATACAGGACACCAAAACGAAATAAATTCAATCATCGAGGAATTGCGTGAAGCTGGAATCATTAATTAAATAATTGTTCAAAGATGATCTCAAAAAACGTAAAATTAAATAAACCTAAAAATTTTGTAACCGATGCGAAAAGACAAGTTGTTGAAGAATTACACAAAAATGCGAGAATTAATTTTAAACGACTAGGGTCATTATAAAATCGTTAAATGATTTATTTCAAGCTGATCTTGTAGAAATGATACCATATTCAAAGGAAAACAAAGGCTATAAATATATATTGGTTGTAATTAATTGTTTTTCAAAATTTGTATGGGCATTTCCTTTGAAAACCAAAACAGGTTCAGAAGTTGCAAAAGCAATGGAAAATGTTTTTAAAGTAAAAAAAACCAAATCATTTACAGACTGACTTAGGCGGCGAATTTTTTAATAAGAATGTTAAAAATATTTGAAAAAAAATATAATGTTAATCATTACAATGTGTATAGTGAAAAAAAAGCTTGTATTATTGAAAGAGTCAACCGAACACTTAAAAATCTAATGTGGAAAGAATTTAGCTTACAAGGAAGTTATAATTGGTTAAATTTGTTACCAAAAATAGTGATAACATATTATAATACAAAACATAGGACAATAGGATTAAAACCTGTAGATATTAATAAAAGAAATGAAAAACACTTATTACAAACAGTTTACAGTCATATAAAACTGTCCGATAAACATTCAAAGTTTAAAGTAGGAGACTATGTTCGTATATCAAAAACACGAGTTTTTGATAAAAAATGCATGCCCAACTGGTCCACTGAAATATTTATAATTAAGAAAATAACACTAAAAAACCCCACAACATATTTATTACAAGATGTGCATAATGTAGATATTCTAGGTGGGTTTTATGAACAACAATTACAAAAAGTAAAATATAACGATGTTTATTTGGTGGAAAAAATTTTAAAACGTAATAAAAATAAAGTTTTTGTTAAATGGTTAGGATTTACTGATAAGCATAATAGTTGGATTGATTCTAAGAACATAGCGTAACTCTAATAATTATTTTTAAAAATTGCTGACGTAAAAAATCAGCGATTGTATAAATAGAAAACTTATTCATACAGAATTAGTCTGTCTAAGATAGTTTTTTTATAATCAACATGCATCTCCCAACTGTTGTTATTGTTGCATTAGTGTTTGCAATATACAACGTTAACGCCGCACAAATTTGGGTTAACGAAAAAAATTATACTATTGAAGTTGGAGGTTCTTTTTTCCTATATGAAAAGCACCGAAACTCAGTCATTTTAAACGAATATGCTGCATTTTATACCAAGGATCGTATACCTTTATGTAAGTATAAAAACAAAATTTAACAAACTGTTTGCTTTATTTTAAAATATTACTGCACGTATTTACAGCTACACCAATTATTGAAACAATTGAGGGGAAAAACCTTACCATTGGATATGTTATTGGTTCATATAAAAACTACTATCCAATCACTCCTTTTGAAGCTAACAAAATGTGGTGTGGAAAGTTTAACTTTAGAACGCTTATAGACACACATCCTGTTTATTACCGAGACTATTGGTGGAAAAATGCCAAGGAATTTTACAAGACTATGAAACACAATACTTTTAAATTTTTGAAAAAAGTTAAATGTTTTATATATGTAAATGACTACTAATAAATAAAAAAAAGCTTACAACCTTAATCGTTTATTTATTTTTTTACAATTATTATTATTTATAATTTATTATTGAGTTTCTGCTTCTTCCTATTTTTCAATCCGCCTGTAAAAATACAAATTTATTTAATTTTTATGTTATCTACCTATAGAGAAAAATATCTTACCAAGACACCCATAAAACGGAAGGGACATCCCTATCCAAGAAAATTTTATATAAGATTTTATAGTTCTTAATGGTCACCTTTTTGGTAATCATTTTCTTGGCCCTAGGGGGCAATGGTTCCTCCTCCTCGAGGATCAGAACTGTGTACTAAAAATAAAAAATAAAATATGCATGAAATAAGAAAAATTATACTTACATCTGAAAATTGTACCTCTAAAAGACATCTCAATTCGTTTACTAAAATAATAAACACGTAATTTAAAAGCACTGAATATACACTATGTACTTACCAACATCCATCAGTGTTTTCTTGTTAGCAACAATACAATCAATAACAAGGATTGATTATTGTTGAAGGTGTTTTTTAAGATAATGTACGTTGCATTTCCTATTTGTATCGGCGAATTTTGATTAAAAAAATTTGCCGCTTATCTTCCAATATATTTTTATAGCTGGAAAAACTTTGTCTACATCACAAGAAGTAACTGGAAAATATTTAAATAAATGTGAATTTTTAACTGCAAAACATTCGTCATTGTGGCCATTGCTTAAGAAATCTCCATTTAAAATATTTAATGGAATTCAGAGTTGAAAGTCCGCTGTTTTTCTGAATTAAATCGTCCATTTTGCTGCTAACTTTTTTGCATATTTTATTTTTATTTTTATTCAAAATTGAATGAAATTTTTCGTTTAATTCTAAAGATTCAGTGAGAAGCAGGTTTTGTGTTTCTAATTTATTAAATATGCTAGGAATTTCCGAAAAATGAGCCTTTATGTAGGACAACTGAGGTTGCAATTCCGGACACTTTAAAATATCTTGACAATCTGCTATAGACTGAGCAGAAGTTGAATCAAAGGTGTTAACAACATTTTTAAATTCACTGTAATTTTCACAATAAAATAGAGCGGCTTCTATCCACGTTCCCCACCGGGTGAGAATTGGTTGTGGAGGTAAGGGCACATCTTTAAGCAAGTCTTTGTAAACTTTGACGCGAAGTGGTGATTTTAAAAATACCCTTTTTCCGTTATTAATTAATTTATTGACTAAAGGAAACTCAGTTCTAACCACTTCGGCCACCCTATTCATCGCATGGGCCAAACAAGTTACATGAATTAAATTTGGGAAAAAGGCTTTTAAATTTTGACCTGCTTTTACCATGTATGCGGCACCATCAGTCACCATGTATAAAATCCTTTCTGGTGGTATTTGATTTGGCAAATAAAGTAACGAAAGGGTTTCATTGACAAAACGTGAAATTGTCAAATTGTTGTTTTTTTCTAGTTGTTTAACAGCAATTAAATAACTGTAAGAAGGACTGCTGTTTAAAACACCTACAATAAAATTCGCTATATATCTTCCTTTAGCATCGGTGGTTTCGTCAACACTAAACCAAATACAATTATTTGAAACAACGTTTCTTATTTTTTGAAGATTTTCTTCGTGTAATTTTGGAATGCACGTTCTGGAAGCTGTTCTGCGGGAAACGACGTTTTGTTTTGTATATTTTTCTAAGAAATTTCTAAATTCGGGGACGTCCCTGTTATTTAATGGAATGTTGCATGAAACCATCATTCTACACAAATCGTCGTTGAAATTGTTGACATTCTTATTTAAGCAGTTCAGCAATAATTGTTTTGGCTCGTTTGTATTATTTTTTCTTTTTTGATGCGGACCGGTGGCTACGTGCTGATCAAGTTGAAACTTTTTATTAACGTTTATCTGTAAAAACAATATTTAAGTACAATTTACTACAGCTTACACAAAGGAAAATAATTGAATGTGCTCTGTGGCCTGTGCCATATCCTTTACAATATCACAAAATAAACTTTCTAATTTTATTCTTAAATTGTTTGCTTAATTACAAAATAAAATAACAAATTAGTATTAAATTTTTAACTCGCTGTTTTGGCTTGTTTGAAGTTTTTTAACTTTAAACAGAGTAAACAGTTTTTTTTAATTCAAAATTAAAATAAACGGATAAATACCTCTTTTTCACAGATGACGCACAACACAACACTTCCATCGTATTTAAAACATGTATACGGCTTCAACCACTTCTAAATTAAATCGTTTTTTGAACTAGCAACTTTAGGCATTCTCAGGGTATAGACTGGACAATTACACTTTACAGCTCTCTGTCAAGGCAACACATGAACTAGTCAAGCGCTAAAATTATAAATAACTATTTATAAGAATAAGTATAAGAAACATTTCCAAATATTATTTTCAAAGAAATTTGTACCTAAGGAATAAGACCTACCCAAATAATACAACCTTTGTCAGTTAATCCTTAATTTCCTCTACCCCTACTTGGAAATTTAGAAAGTGCAAGTCTAGGGTTTATGTGGTTTCACTAGAAGAAATTGTGCAATTTCTTCTAAGAACTACGAATATTTTATTTGATAATTTATTTGAAATTTTATTTTTTTTGCTGGAATATGCATTTTCATGCCATTAAAAGCTAAAATATGCACTAATATATGCCATATGCCGTAAAGTTGTAATATATGCCAAATATGCAAAATAAAATTTACTTTTTATGACTCTAAACATCACGAAACGTGTATATGTATACGAAAAATTAACATTTTATGATCAATAGGAAAAAAGATGCAAATATGCATTTGCCCAACTCTAGTTATCAGTATTAGATATTTCTAAAACTTTTTTGTACGACTTTCATTATAATTATATTTAAAAAAAAATTGGAAATAAAGCTAAATTATTATACACTGATACGGACAGTTTAATTTGTCAATTCTTTGTTGAGAATATTTATGAACACATAAAAGAGGATATATCTAAATTTGACACATCCGACTATTCCCCAAATAATGTCTTTGGAATACCCTTGGTAAATAAAAAGGTTTTAGGTTTAATGAAAGATGAAAATAATGGAATTATTATGATCGAATTTATTCGACTACGATCAAAAATGTATACAGTAAGAGTAAGGGTAACTGATGTAGATATTGAAAACTTAAAAAAAACTAATGGACGAATTGAATTGCAAGATAAGTAACGTTATTAAATATGGCTTTAAATCGTGTTTGTATTGGCTTTCGCGAATTTAATATTAATGACGTCGATTTGTTTTTTGTGCTATTGGATAGGTTTTCCAAGTTAATGCCCTTGCAGATTCTGCAGCAAAATTTGATATATTAACTTTGAAACTTCCTCATGAAGTATTAAGGAATATATGACGGTTAGTATTGAACAGACCTCACCGAGCCCCATTTGAAGCCTTGAAAACTGAACTAATTCGTTTATATGACAAAAACCAAAAAATGTCAAAACAATTCACTTTTGACTGCTGTCAAGTTTGAAACTTCATGTAATGCACTTTTACAAGAAATTCTTAAACTTTCTCATGGGTTACAACTGCCATACGAGTTCCTCAAAGACATACTGTTTTCAAAATTACCTGATAATTTAAAGTACCCGCTGCCTTACTTGAAACAGATTTGGAACTTTACGAATACTCAAATAGGATCGATGAATTATTATGTGTTGTGCCGAACAATATTCCTCGTGCATCAAATAATCATAGGTTTGATCGTCTATCGAATGAAATCACTAACATTAAAAATGAACTTCAAAATTCACAATCAAAGTTTAGATCAAATTTTCAAAATAACTCTTTTGCACCATCGCGATTATAAACACGTAATTTTAATCAACGTCAGTATTACAATCAAAATACACAGCCTACTTCTATTCAGCAACTTAATTTTCCCAATAATAACACGCACAATTACCAAAATCTTCCAAATTTGTGTTATTACCATGAAAGATTTGGTGATAGAGCCGTTAGGTGTGCCGGTCCCCCATGTTCTTATAAAAAAACTAAATGCGGGCTTGCTAACATCACCCAGTTGGCAGAATTTGGCTTTTCAAGGGTGCAATTTAATTTTTATTAAAGATGTATTTTCAAATATAAGTTTTTTAGTGGACAGCGGTTGAAACTACAACTTGTTACCAAATGCTTTCTTTCACAACCACACAACATGCAATCCTGCCTCTTTGATTTCTTTATTAGCAGCGAACCAAACACAAATACAAACTTATGGTTCTAAAACACTAGCTTTAAAATTTGATTTTTCAAATCAACCAATTACTTAGAACTTTATTTTGGCAGATGTTGCATTTCCAATTTTGGGGCTAGATTTTTTACAATATCATAATTTAATGATAGACTGTGCTGTGGGAAGAGTGGTTGAGCGAGTTTCTGTTAATCGATCTATGATGTTCGACCCGGAAATTCATGGGTCATCCGTTCTTCCACAGACTGGTAGTAATTCACCTGTTCAACAAACAAAACCTCCTAGTTTTTACAAGTCGCAAACAATTATAAAACATTCAAACGAATAATCTCAACATTTAAACAACTCTTCTCAACTTACAAACAAATCACAACCATTACTCCAACCCACTTCATCACAATCAAAGATCCAACCAATCTCTCAATTATCTCTCTTTAACAAATCACAATACATCCTAATCAACTTTCCAATCTTCTTTCTTCTGAACTTAACGACTACCAATCGCCTTCTACGGTAGAAGCAGATGTTAATGCTCAAGAAATTTCTTTTATTTCACTCTCCTTACAATCTTTATCACCTGAACGCACTCTTTACTCTAATCTTCTTCAACAATTTCCGACTTTAACAGCTGAATTCGACATTAACACCCCTATTGAACATAATATAGTGCATCGAATAAAAACTAACGGTCCGCCAATTAGTGCAAAGTGTCGAAGACTTAATCCAACACAATTACTGTTTTCAGAAAAGCATCTGCATGAACCGTTACGTGCTGGAATCATCGAGCAGGCAGACAGTCCATGGAGTAGTCTAATTCATATGGTGTTAAAACCTGATGGCAGCTATCGTGTCTGTGGCGATTACAGGCAGCTGAATGCGATGACAGTTCCGGATACCTATCCAATTCCCTTCATGCAAGACTTTACTCACAGAATTTTTGGATCTACGATATTTACTAAATTGGATTTAAAGAAATCATACTTCCAAATTCCTTTGCATCCAGATGATATGGGCAAAACCACAATTACCACGCCTCTTGGTGCATATCGTTACACAAGACTTAATTTTGGCTTAAGAAACTCTCCTTCTTCCTGGTCTAGATTCGTCCAGAAGATTCTTACAGGGATGTATTAAATTTATTTTTACCTCGACGATATATTAATTTTTAACCGCGTCAGAACATTTGCGTCATGTAAAAATGGTTTTTGAACGTTTGGCTAGATACGGACTTTTGTTGAACGTTGATAAATGTGTTTTTGGGGTTAGTCAACTAGATTATTTGGGGCACAAGGTTTCATGTAAAGGCATTCTGCCACAAGACTCAACTTTTTGTTTATGCACATTTTTTTCCCTTTTTGTATTTTTTTTTTAGTGAACTGGACTTTTTCTGCCCTGTTCTTGGAATCTCAAGAATTGGACACGCACCTAGAATAACTAGAAGTAACTTCAAGCTAATTTAATTTTATTTTCTATAATGTTCAATTATTTACGTTACTTCCTTAATACTTGTATTGTTTTTGAAAAGATCAGAAGTTTTTGTAGCTAAGATAGCATGCGCTTCACGTTTGCTACGTAGTTTTTTTTCTTCTGCAAGTTGGGGGGGGGTATTAATGTAGCAGCCCTTGGATTCAATTGTATTTTGTAACTAAGCGACTTGCGTTGCTATTGACGTTGCTAAAAACATTCATCAAGATTATCTTGAAGAAGCAAAACACATTAAATGTTCTTCCTGCAAACTAGTGTTTTATTTACAACCCCAAACCAAACATTACAGTGCCAGCTAAGCATAAGTGTCCAAAATGTAAAAGTGAAACCGATTTTGAACGACAAAAATGTCTTGCTTGTACATTTCATGAGCATGTAAAAATAAGTGCTGGGGTTAAACATGTACCTCCAGGATATTTCAAGACAACATCATCAAACATCTAAGCAATCAATACCTTTTTTCTGTTTACAGAAAAATGTTTATCGTGGACATTCAAGGGTTCCAGTTTCAAAACAGTGAACTGTGTATAAGAGAAAATGCAATATTAAATATCAACTCTGGAGAAACTTATCACACGCTGATTAATCTACCTACAATCTACAATTGGCTTTCAACTTAACTAAAATGGCACCTTGAATGGACAACGAAAAATCTACACGGATTGGATTGGCATACTACAAGCAAGAATTTCTTACCTTATGAACATTTAGCATCTTACTTAAAACATTATCCAAAATGAAAGTGTTCCAGTTAAGGGTGAAAATAGAAAGCAAGCACTTGATAAATTATTGCAAAACAAAAATATAACAAATGTTGAAACTTTAGGGTGTCCGAATATAAATAATTTATTAAAGTACGTACGTATAGTAATCGGAACTGTGCATATCAAAATGTAAAAATTTTATATAAATGGTATGTAATGACTTATAAAATAAATATTTAACGTATCTATGTTGTTTTTTATTCTGTATAATAAAAAGTGTCAGATGTGGGATTCGAACCTACGCTCCTTTACAGGAATCGGAGCTTAAATCTAACGCCTAACGCCGAGTGGTCTCGGCCAATCTGACTACTACTACAGGTAAACTACAGGTAAAGTAAATAAATACTCAGCTAGCCTAACTCAGGTGAAATAAGCTTACCTACTAATACTACTACCTTCACGCTTACTTTATTAAGTCTAAAATCACTTAAGTTAGGCAACCAACAACACTTCATAAACGTCGTTATCTTCTTCTGGTCATTGTTTACACCTTTTTCAACAACCACCACATTAAGATCTTCTGGTCATTGCTATCAAAAAAAATTACTTCTTTTGCTTACACTAAAATTCTTTGGTAACAAGACCTTCTGGTCTTTGCTGTTAAAAACAAATTACTTCTTTTCCTACTACAAGACATTCTTAAGACCTTCTGGTCATTGTTGACAAAACAATTACTTCTTTTCCTACAACCACCTTCTGGTCATTACTGACAAAAAGTACTTCGTTTCCTACAAGAACTTTTTGGTAGCCTTCATTCACCCTATAAGGGGATGATTACGTAGTGCTTCGGATGGACATGCTATCCTCAGTCACAGGAGCCGTACAGGTATACTACTCATCATATCCACACTTTAGTCAAGTTTTAAAGTATGACAATATCAATTCTCCTATTAAATTGAAAAGTATTTCAAAATTTGAAAAAATTGAACGAATTGTCAATCAATGTCTTTACAATCGAAAAACAGTAAGTATTACCCTTGTCTGAGCAAAAATTTTCCCGTCGTATAAATTTACTTATGGTTGCAGGAAGCAATCAAAATTTAGAATTTAGTAATAATGCAGCTGCAGGTAATTCTAAAAACCACAAATATCATTTTGCATATATTAAAAATTTATCAAAATTATTAAACATAAGAACAAAAAGTGAATTTGTGAGTGATGTTTAAATCATTTTCATACAACTTTTGCATTACGAAAATATTTAATAGATTGTAAAAATTTAAATAAGTCAAAAATAACCATGCCTAAAGAAAACGAGAAAATCCTAAAATTTAAAAATTTTAAAAATAAAAATCCAGTACCCTTCGTTATTTATGCTGACCTGGAGAGCATATTAAGGAAACATAAAGATGATTAACTTTTAAGTAGTTGTAGTACGAAGAGATATCACAAACATGAACCATTTAGTATTGCTTATTATATTAAATGTTCATACGATGATACACTATCACAATTCAAATTGCACACGGGGAAAAATTGTGTGGTATGGTTTGTTAAAGAGCTTGAAAAAAATAGCACATAAGTTAAAATATATTTTAAACAATAAAATTCCAATGCGTCCATTAACTAACGAACAACTATACAGTTTTTATTCAGCAAAACTTTGTCACATCTATTTAAAACCATTTCAACCAAGTGATAAAAAAATAAAAGATCGTTGTCACCTGAAGGGGGCATATAGGGGACCAGCACATAATAATGGTAATCTCAATTATCCTAATGCACATGTAATACCTGTAGTTTATCACAATTTATCAGGATACGATAGTCTTTTTTTTATAAAAGCCCTCAGTACTATAGTCAAAGGAAAAATTAGTCTACTTCCTGTTAATAAAGAAAAATATATATCATTTACAAAATTCATTGAAAATACCAATATCAGTTTTAGATTTTTAGATTCCTATAGGTTTATGGCTAGTAGTCTTGATAAACTATTGTCACGTATGTGACAAATTGAGTTTAATTTCATACATAGCCACTTACATTACTCCGCGTCTTTCAGCCGTAGAAATTAAAGCTTTTCTTGAAAAAGGTGTTAGGCCCGAGTTACAAACTCTTTTAAAAATGATATTACCAAAAGACAACGAATTAACTCACAAAGTACTCAAAGAAATTGTAAGTAAATTAAATGACATTCAATCTACAGCAATAAAAAATGCGGAGGAAAATTTGACTAAATCAATGTTGTCATTATCTACTACTGTAGCTCCGGAACCTATTCCCGTAGTCCAAAGTAGGTATTCTGCTCCATACGAATCACGGTTTTCTAAACCTAGTCTTCCACAAAATCAGAGACCTCGAGGACTAGGAAATCCCTTAAGAACCCGCACTACAGATGATAGGCCAATTTGTTGGAATTGTAACCGTGCAGGACATTTTGCTTGGTCATGTAATCTTTCCAACCAGCAAAATACACGGTATCATGGATTTAGTAATAGACCTAATTCACCTTATAACAATAATAATTGATCTTCACAGTTTTACAATAATCGATCCAATTCAGGCTATAATAATAATAGGGCCGCTCCAACTGACAATCGCAATTTTAACAGTGAAAATCCAAATGGGGCACGACAGTTTCAGTCCCCGAACCCAAACGGGATGCAGCGGCACTAGAGGTATTACCCCGAAAAACCCTAAGTGTAGCTACAACAAACTCTTTTCCTATAGGTAGAATTCTTACAGTACAAGGTAAAATTAATGAAACCCCAGTTAGTATAATTATTGATACAGGTAGTAGTTTTAATATTGTTTGTGTAGATTTTTTTGACCAAATTTATCCAGTTAGTGGAAATTTAATTTTATCTACAGCAGATGACCACAAAATTTCATTAATACGAGAGACGCATTTAGAAGTTACTTTAGGAGAATTATGTGTAGATGTACAATTTCTCAGAGACCACTTAGCATTTATTGATTTCTTTAATTTAAAAATCACATTACATCATACATTGTCAAAACATCCTGTTCAAATTCCGTTCAAAAACGGCCCCGAAACCACACTGACGTTAATGAACCGGACACACGTAGATAATCCAAGTGACGTATCAGCAAATAATTATGACCAGGGAAATTCCCACAAAGTCGTGCTTACTAAAGATGTTGTCCTTACAAAAAATGAAATCATCACCATTCCGGTTTCTGTCCAGTCTTGTTCTAGTTGTTTATCTATTTTTGACCTCCAAAACCTGATGTTCGTACCCAAAGGGGACACTCTTCTGAAAAAGTCAATTATTGTAATTAAACAACCATATTTACATAATAATAAATTAGTAATTCAACTTAAGTAGTTATACTGTGGCGATTCTGGTTCACCGGAAGTCAGCCATTTTGTTTAAAATCCGCCATTTTGTGATGGTCGGCCATGTTGTTGTGGAAGGGGGCGCGCGGGAGCCATGTCGTAAATCCGTGTGTAACCACGCCGTATGTCAGTCATCTTGATTTAAAATCCGCCCTCACACATATTTTTTTTGTGTGTGATGGTGGGCCATTTTGTTGTTGGTATTGTGGAATGGCGGAGCCCTTGTGTGTGTAACCACGGCCTAATTAGTTCACGTTCGCGCGCGCGCGGCAAGGCTTGAATGGTGAAGGCTTGGGTGGGTGGGATGGTGAAAGTGTTTGAATGAAAGGAGAGGTAAGAGGTCTCTGTTGCGTGTAGATTGTAAATGAATACGGGGCTTATAGCCTGGAGTGTGTGTTGTTAACTTATTGTATTAAAAAAGAAAATGAATTTAATAATAATTGTTATATTTGTAGCAGCAACAACACCATTAGTAGTGCTTGAATTATCAGCTAATGAAACGTTGTTAGATAATGCTGGTGATTATTTGAAGCGCTTTGGTGCTATTATTGCGTTGGATAATATATTGTTTCAACATGGTTTATCTACGTTTCAAGAGCGCTATCATCTGCCGGTCGATGGTTTATTGAATGATGTAACAATAAAATTAATGAAGACACCTAGAAAGATGATGTTGCAGAGACATATAAGCTTAGTACATACAAACGGTACAAGACTACCCTAGGATGGCGCTTTAATACAGTAAATGTTAAACTTTTTAATTTAACGTATGACGCATTTAACGTATTAGTATAGTAAAAAGCTTCTTCTATCGTGTCATCCTGTTTGCACTTTGTTGCTAAAATGTAAGACCCACTTCAAATCATTCCCCATCCCTTAAGAATGCAAAATCGTCTGGTCGTCCAAAAATCGTCCTGTGCAGGGGGTGGCGGGGGGTGATTTTTGAAAAATTTGCAAAAAATTTTTTTGCGTTTTTTACATCCACGTCACCTGGGCATGTATCTGCTAAAATCTTAAATCAATATTTGAATCAGAAATAAATTTTTTTGATTTTTAAAATTACCATATACAAGGCTTTCATATGGAGCGCCTTAACGAATAAACGCTCGCCCTGAAACGCCATAACTGTGATATACTTTAACTTGTCTTATGTCAAGAACCTTGTAGTTAATCAAAAAAATCGTTTCTACAAACGTTGTAGATCGAAGATCGAGAATTACATTGCTTTTTTCAAATTCTTAATCCGATGGCTAGTTTCGTAAAAAAAATGAAAATTGTAACACCATGTCGTGCCGATCGCGGTCGGGCGTGGAGACGCGAGGAACGTTCAGATTACCGTGGCCATGTAAATACGGAAAAAATATATAGGTAAGTACCTACATCAGTAAGCAAGTAGTTAAACAGTGGGGTTTCTGGCTCAAAAGGCGTCTCTGCGCAAGTGTTCTGCGCAGGTTGTGTTAGCGCATGGGTGTGCCTGCGCATGGGTGTGCGCATACGTGTGGGTGTGTTCTGCGCATGTGTGGGTGTGTCTGCGCAGGGGTGGGGCATACGTGTGCGCAGGGGGGACTGCGCAGGGGGCGTGTATGTGTAGGAGGCGTGTCTGCGCTGGCGCAGATGTGAGGTGTGTGGTTTGCGTCTGCGCTGGGGCAGGCGTGTGGTTTGCGTCTGGCGCAGGGGACTGCGCAGTTGGCGTGTCTGCCATTCATTATGCTCCATATAGCTAAGATTCTCACGTTGTTACACAGATGTGCACCACGTGTGGCTGCAGGTTTCTAAATTTAACTCTTCTTTGTTGCTATGCTGTGAACATTCCAAGAAGATGACGTCATTGTACACAGCTGCTACATATGTCTAACATTTCCAAGAATATGAGATCATTGTACACAGCTGCTACACACACATTCCATTCATTATGCTCCATATAGCTAAGATTCCCACGTTGTTACACAGATGTGCACCACGTGTGGGCTGCAAGTTTCTAAAATTTAACTCTTCTTTAAAGGTTAAAACAGATGCTTTTCAGAACACCCGCTGGCGCAGATGTGAGGTTATGTGTGTGGTTTGCGTCTGCGCTGGGGCAGGCGTGTGGTTTGCGTCTGCGCTAGTGCAGGCGTGTGGTTCGTGTTTGTGTTGAGCAAGTGCGCAGGCGCGCAGGTGGGGTTGAATTATACAACTCTCATAATAAAATGTATTTATTTAATTTTATTGTACATTTTTGTTATTATATAATAAACAACAAGCAAAAGCATTTTAAGAATAATCAATTATCGTCGCCGTCGTCAATTAGCCATTTTACAAAAGGAAGTACACGATCGCTCACTTCAGGTGTTGTCTTCTCTAATTCATCAAACCATTTTGTAATCACTAGATCGCTAACAATATCCAAGTCGTAAAATAGATTTAACTGTAGCGGAGCATTGTAGTAAATATCAGAATCACGAATGGTCTTGGCAAATCTGTTTAACAACAACATTTGTGCCTCTTCATCATTTCTTGTGAAAGACCTAAGTCTCATTTGATATAGATCCACTCGACACAAGATATTCTCATTGGAGAAAACTTCATCCAACAAGCGGCGGTAAAGCCTGGACTGAGCCTGATACAGGTTAACCATGATTGTCGGACTGTGTTTATGCAAGTGGCAGCAGCAATTAGGTTGGAGGAGGTTCGTGTGTTGGTTCAAGTTGGTGGGAGGTCTGCGCATGTGCCTACGTAGGGTGTGGGTGTGTCTGTGCAAGTCACTGAGTTTAGTGTATAATAAATTAAACAACATTATTATAATAAACTTTTATTCACATTTTTTATTACTACATATTTGCTGCTGCAATTGTTTTTCTAAAACAGGCTGCAATATAATTGCCGTACTATCTATTCTTCTTTTAAAGCGTTTTCTATCTATAGCGCAGATTTGCCAGTAATTGGGCGGGCGACCGTCATCGTAGTCCATGTCTGTGGTAAAGTGACGGATTTCGGTGAAAAGATTGAAGTGGACGTGCTTCTTGTCTTCGCTACCCTCTTTTTCTTGAACATTATACGACTCCACCAATTCATTGAGCCCGGCTTCAACGGAGTCGTCCAATTTCATACACTCTAGCACGTTGGTTATTTTTCTTAATTTCGAGTAGAGTTCAAAACTTGAGCTGCTGCATCTGTGTGAGCCATATTTCTAGTCGAAAAAAGTACTCGCTGCGTAGAAGATATTCACCCTCCATATGAAAATAAATTGATCTGCTACAATCAGATTGTTGCTGGATTAAAGATGCGGGCGAGAGAGAGTAGAGTAACTCTTTTAGCATCCTCCAAATATATACAATGCTTCGCCCCCCCCCCCTACCCGACCTCTGAATTCCCACACAGCAATTGCACACATGTGGTGTACATACTTTAGCTGCTACATATGGCTAACATTCTAAGAAGATGAGATCATTGTACACAGCTGCTACACACATTCCATTCATTATGCCCTATATAGCTAAGATTCCCACGTTGTTACACAGATGTGCACCACGTGTGGCTGCAAGTTTCTAAATTTAACTCTTCTTTGTTGCTATGCTGTGAACATTCCAAGAAGATGACGTCATTGTACACAGCTGCTACATATGTCTAACATTCCAAGATGAGATCATTGTACACAGCTGCTACACACATTCCATTCATTATGCTTCATATAGCTAAGATTCCCACGTTGTTACACAGATGTGCACCACGTGTGGGCTGCAAGTTTCTAAATTTAACTCTTCTTTAAAGGTTAAAACAGATGCTTTTCAGAACACACTGTTTGTAGTAGTGGTGGTGCACTTTGCATATCAAGATGCAGAGTATTTCAGACTTGAGCAATAATACTGTAAAAATTATTAATAATGCTTTACGTACAATAAAATCCATCGATGAAGTGGAAAGGTGGATTAAACTTGTAAATAAAAATATTTTAATTGTAAGTAGAGTGATTAGTAGTAAATCTATTCGAAAAAAACATGAAAAATTGTTAAAATTGGAAGCAAATCTTGGTTTATTAAAAGGTCAACGACAGAAATTGAAAATAATTATCGAATTTGTAGATTTACGTGCAAAAATGTCTGCTTTCATGATATTGGAAGAGGAGGAGGAGGAGGAGAAGAGAGAGCAGGAGTGTCAGAGGCAAAAAGAAGAAGGGGAGGAGGAAGAGGAAAAAATGAATACAACTACAAAGAAGGCTAAAGGAATTACCAAAGCTTCTATGAATCAAATTACTTTTGATAATTATAAAAATTGTCTTTTCAATAACGAAGCTGTATTTTGTGATCAGCGAACAATTCGATCAAAACATCATAATGTGTTTTCCTTAAAACAAAGAAAAAAAGTTTTGGACTCACACGATGATAAAAGAATAGTAAATTATATTTACACAGATACAGTACCTTGGGGTTATCAACCTCCCACTCTCCACTCCGCAGCCGCCGCCGCCTCTACCAACATATAAAAAGAGAGAGAACCAACCACTCAATTCAGAGCTGCTCTCACTTTGCTGTAGTAATAGTAGCAGCAAATCATTAACGATGGCGTTGGTCGTATCTGATATCGTTTGCCACGTTCTTTTCTTTCTTAAAGTTCTGGTGCTGACCTTTAAGAACGAGAACAAGAAAGTACTCGACTAAGCTCAGCGAGGTCGTAGATTCGGCAGATAGGGTCAGCGTACCGACAGGTTCAAAAATAACAGATTTATAAAATTTTAAATGGGCGCCAAAGACTTTTCTTTTGCTCAAGAAACTACTTACCAGTAAAGTCTTAACCAGATAAGATAAGCTAGAGATCGAAGTGTTTCTACACATAAGCTAAATAAAACGCAAATCTTTTAACACAAGAAATAATATAATTTGCATTAATAATAATCTGCAAGGTATCAGAATTACACATATACCAAAAGATAACTTGCCATGAAAATATTTAATACAATAAAATTAAATCAAAACTAATCAATATATATTATATGTATCTTGTGTTAAGAACAAAATAAGTAATAAGATATTAATTAGAAAACAAGTTCCAATAAAAGAAGTAAACCAATAAACCAATAACTTGGATAACAATCCCTGCGAACCAATGTACTCGTTATATGACACCTTGTATTCAAGCATGTACGGTATAGTTGAATTCTTAATAAAGAAAAAAATTCTGAAATAGAGTTATTTCAGTAAGGCCTTACGTAGAACTAACCCCCTACTGAGTTTGTAATAACAAACTGTAATACTCGTTAAGAAATAATTACCACGCCTTAAATGTAATTGCAATAAGTCCGCAGTTATTCTCCTGTAAAATAAATAAAATAATTTGGAATAAAGAACTGTTTTCGTAATTGTACAAAAATTGTTTGGTTTGAAACCTTGAAAGTAAAGTATAATGTCTGAATCTCAGACCGACTTATATACACAAGAAAATGTATCTACAATAGACACTGCTAATTAAACTACCGTTACCAACAGTAGCGGCAAACTAATTACGTTGCAACTTGTTTATAAAATAACATAACCTAAAATTTGGAAACTGTAAAATTATAAATATAAATAATTTCCTGCAAGGAAACCCAAAATATAATTAACAAAAGTTAAGTAAAATTATGTCCAAAAGACCATGTAAGTAAGAATATTCTCACAACTAAGTTGTATTTATGAATAAAGTGACCTCGAACTAACTCGTATCCATTTACAGTAACACGAAGTATTCTACTAAAGATGCTTATAATACAAATGATTACTATAATTACAATGAAAGGAAGGTCCAGAGTTGATACACAAAATTGGAAACTTTTAATAATTAAACATAAACAAAGAATTTGCAAAACAATTTGTCTTTATACGTAAAACGTATGTCAGAACTCGTTACTGAGATTTTGTTATAAAACAGTTTTACATTGACTAAGGTAATCGATGTGTCACTGTACAGAATATACAAATGTGATAAATGTTTAAGATTGTAATACATAAATAATATTGAATGCTAGTTTTAGATGAAACGTTGTTATCAGTCGCACCACGAAATAACGGCAGTACAAGGTAATAAACAGGAACACACTGACCTTATGGTTACGTGGGAAATCCTTGGAAGGCACTGATAGATGTAAAGCGATATCAAAATTCCTAAATTTGCCTAAGATAAACTTCAACAGATTCCACATTCCATAACGATACAGTTCACCAACAATTCAAATTCCTGGGAGCCAACTTCGTAGTAATCAGGTACATCCACATGTAAATCGTACTCACACATATAATATAGATTCGTGTAGGTTGTAATCACACGGCGATGACTGTAAGTGATTTTCCAGGTGTTTTGTACAACCGAAATCGTGTGTACCAAATAAATAACGGAAAGCGATGAAATAAATCGATCGGTAAGTCAATCAATAAATTAATTGATTAAATAAGATAGAAAAAAACGAAAAGAAAAGGAAAAGAAAAGCCATGAGGTGTTGGGCTGGCTCAAAGAAAATGATTTTCGACCATGCTTCCAAAAATCCCAATAAATTGGTTTTCGAATGGGGTTAAAAATTCTTTACAAATTCAAAACGATTGCCCCAAACTACTTTTAATAAAAGATGCACAAGATGGATCCAGATAACAATTCTGTTTGAAACTACACGAAGTGCTCTTGATACACCTTTTTATCAGCAAAACTCGAAGAATCGACCATCTACTTTCAAAGCAGCAATTTCATAAAGGAAGTTCCCCTCCAAAAAAATAATTGTATCACCACTACGCCAAATACAAAATAACCAAAATTTCGGAACATAAGAAATTTAAATTTACACAAGCGGCAAAGCGAAAATGGTGACATCTACCTACAACTTTATGAACTAATTTTAAGATGAAAACTGTAAATATGCTAATGAAATGTAGGAATGAAATTAAACCGTTACACTCCCCCCTCTACTCAACAGAGGTAAATTTCCCAAATTTACCGACAACCAAAATAAAGAAACAAACTACTAGAAGGAATAAAGAAGAGAACATACATGACGCAAAACAACACTAATCCTCTTGATATAACTTCAAATCTTGCACATGCCAATTACCAGCGGGGTTACCATTATCATCTTCCAATTTATAAGTCCAACTTCCCAATTTCTTTCGAACTTTATACGGACCAACGAAAGTAGGTGCTAACTTAGAAGAAAAATATTTTGATGCATTAGAAAGAACTTTATTCCTTCGCCATACTAATTGTCCAACTTCATACTGAACTGGTCGGCGACGTAAGTTATAAATACGGCGATTACGTTCATAAGCGGATTGCATTTTATGACGAATATCTTCGTACATCCGACGAAATCCTTCCTGACGTTTCAAGATCTCACTGGTCAAAGGGATCTTGTTTTCTCGCTCAACATATTGGTCTCCATAAGTAACGTACTCTCGACCGTAATTAACATAAAAGGGTGTATAACCAATGGTTTCGTGTCTGGAAGTTCTAATTGCGCAGGCAATAGCAGCTAAATAAACGTCCCATTTGCGATGGTTTTCTTTAACGTAAGCAGATAACATGGTCTTTATAACTTTATTTACTCGTTCACACGGATCTGCACGAGGTAAATATAACGCAGTAAATAATATTTTTGTGTGATACTTTTCACAAAGTTTACGAAATTCTTTACTCCGCATCTGTACTCCATTGTCGCAAATGATATACTGAGGTACACCATACACTAAAAATACTCCTTCTTCAACGCTTTTAATTAAATTCTTTGCTGTAGCGGCACGAATTGGAAAGAGGATAACAAATTTGCTAAAATAATCGGAAACTACAAGAATATGGGTAAAACCCGATGTTGATCGAGGTAAAGGGCCAATGAAATCTAAGGAAATTAACTGCCAGGGACGAGTAGCTTCTGGTTTCGAACCCATTAATCCTGCAGGGGCTTTCTGTTCAGGCTTCTGTTCAGCACACACTTTACAACAACGAATATATTTTACAACATCAGCCTTCATTTTGGGCCAATAATAACGATTGTGGATTTTCCAAAAAGTTTTATATATTCCTACATGACCTGAAGTTACATCATCATGATGATGTTGAATAATGTGCTTTCTATAATCTTTGGGAACGACGATCTTCCAATAGTCTTGTTCTTGTGACAACTCAGGAATGCGACATTTAACATATTTGAAAAGTTTTTTATTCTCGATTCTCCATTGGGAATATTTATTCGGATGATTTTCCACTTGAATTAACATGGTAAGATACCAAGTGTCCTTAGTATCCTGGAAATTGTCGGTAATCTGGATATCAACACTATCCACTGCAACTGAACGGGACAAAAAATCTGGCACGATATGCTCTTTGCCCTTTCTATGTACCAATTCAAAATCAAAGGGTTGTAACCTAACTGCCCAACGAGCCAAACGTCCTACAGGATCTTGCATACGGTTTAACCATAACAGGGAGTAATGGTCTGTGATAACTATGAATCTAACACCTTCTAAATAGTGACGTAATTTCTCCACAGCCCATATGACCCCTAAACATTCGCGTTCTGTAGTCGTATAATTCCGCTCTTGCTTCGTGAGGGACCTCGATAGAAAACAAATAACACGCTCACCATCATCGAAATTCTGTGTGAGGACTGCGCCTATTCCATAAGCCGATGCGTCTGTCTGGAGAATGAAGGTTTTAGAAAAATCTGGGCACTGTAACACCGGTGCGGTGACAAGGCATTCCTTGATTGACTTAAAAGCATTTTCACATTCTTCGGACCATTTCCAGGTAATGTTTTTCTTTATAAGATTGGTTAAGGGTGCAGTAGTAGTAGAAAAATTTTTAATAAAGCGGCGATACCACTGAGCCATACCTATAAAACGTCGTACCTCTGAAACATTCTTAGGAGATGGTACATTTAGTATAGCTTCTACCTTTTCAGGGTTCACCCGCAATCCATCTTTATCAACGATGTACCCAAGGTATAATAACTGAGGACGGCAAAATTGACATTTGTCTTTACTAACGGTCAGTCCAGCGGCATGAAGACGATCAAACACTTTGGCGAGAATTTCTAAGTGGTGTTCAAAAGTAGATGAAGTGATCACAATATCGTCAAGATAACAATGAACATGAGGTTGAAGGTCAGCTCCTAAAACAGCATCAATTAAACGCTGCCAAGTCGCGGGAGCATTTGAGAGACCGAATGGCATCCTCTTGAAATGATATAATCCACCAGGAACAGTAAACGCTGTAAATTCACGTGAAGACTCCTTCATCGGTACCTGCCAATATGCAGATTTTATGTCCATAGAGCTTAAATATTTAGCGTCTCGTAACCGGTCTAATATCGCGCTAACCCAGGGTAACGGATAAGCATCCTTCTTAGTTACTGAATTCAATTTACGGTAGTCTACACAAAACCTGTAGGTTCCATCTTTCTTCGGCACTAATAAAACAGGACTCGCCCAAGAACCTTTTGATGGCTCGATAATATCGTCTGCAAGCATTTTGGCTATTTCATCATCAATGATCTGCTTCTTCATGGGAGAAACTGGATAATATCTCTGCTTGATAGGTGGAGATTCTGTTATAATTTCATGTTCAGTAACATTGGTGCGTCCTACAGCGGTTCCCATAAGTTTAAATTTTTCATCAAGAAGCTGTTCGAGAGCAGTACGTTGTTCAATAGTCAAATCACTACCACTCTTAATACAGTTAACATTACAGATGGAAGGCAAGGTAGTTGATCCAAAGTGCCAAACATCTCTTTTAAGATCTGGGACAAGGTCCATGGTTAACCAAAAATCTGTACCTAGAATGAGTTTATGAGGTAAGTCTGGGACGATTAAAATGTTCAACACACAAAGTTTTTCCATCAATTGGATTGGGGTACAAATGTAGCCGATACTTGAGCATGTTTGTCCATTTGCGACCGTGCAAGTCAATGTTTCTATCTTGTTTAATTTCAGACCGAGTTTCAATAGTATTTCCCAACCTGATGTTCCAGCAATTGTACAAGTAGCACCCGAATCCAAGAGTCCAAGTATAGGATATCCAAGAATCGAAACTTGTAAATAAGGTCGTTGATCACCTTCTGCATGGGAGATTATGTAGTTTAAAAGAACCTTGTTACGTAATACATTTTGAGAAGTAGCGGTAGTCGTTGAAATTGTCGAGGAGAAATCTGCACGACCATCTAGGTTCTCCTTGGTCCGTTTCCCGAAGTAGTACAATTTGGACAATTCTTGACGGAAACATTTGGATGACCACACTTGAAGCAACGATATCTTTTAGGAGCAGTACAATTACGATAAATATGACCTTCTTGCTGACAATTGTAACAGACAACGCGTCTTGGAGTAGCTGAACGTACTTCACTAACTTCTGCAATAACGTTAATACTGGGTTGACTATCATGTGATGATGCCACGTACGCAAAATCAGGATCCACGCAATTCTGACGTCTTCTCGATGGAGGTCGATAATGTTCAACACGAAACTTTCTAACTTCTAACTTCAAACATACCCCTTCAAGTTGTTGCCATGAAGTAATCTCGGGTAATTGTGTATGATAATACGGTGCTAAATTTCTAGTAACAATGTCCAATTTAATATCTTCAGGTACAGTGCCGTAACGCTTGAACATGGATGACATACAAGACAGGTAATCTACAATACTTTCGGATTGATCTTGTGTTCTTTCTAATATTTCTTGAAATAACCGAAATTTATAATCAGGAGGTTGGTAATGTTGTAGCAATAATTCCGAGAGCTCTTCCCAATTAGTTACTCGAGAACGATTCGAACGGTACCATGACAACGCCTTGGAATCGAATAAGTCGATAGCTGATTCAAAGAGTTCCGATATTGATACATTCCGAGCTATTCTCAATTCTTCAACTCGTTCTAGGAAATTGTGGATGGTCATTCCTTTACCATCACCAGTAAACTTCAAGTTCCATTTGCTAACTGGCTGCGAGCGCACATTATGAGTCGAAGTCAAACAGGAAGGTTGAGCTAATGGCTTCGATGCAGCATTATCGTTTGAAGAACTTTCTGAGGTTTCAGATTCATCACCACTCTCTGACTGTAGCATATTACTAACATTCAAAGACTCACGACGTTTGCTGGGCTTCTGAAGAACATCCAGTAACATTAAAGCTTTTGCCAACAAGTCTGAACGTAGTTGGGTAGTTTCGGGATCTAACGCTTCAGTAGAGATTTTATCAATACGTCGAACGTAGTGCATCAAACGAGTTTCCAAACGGTTAACATCCTTCGGAGGAATTCGATCGGTAAAATCTTGAATGGATTTCGAGATCTCTTCAATTTTTGTCGTAACTGTTGCGAGTTCCGTTGTTGGTTCAGCCGTATGTGTAGCTTTAGAGACTGCATTACCTAATTTTTCTAAGCGTAGTAAAGATCGCAGAGTTGCACGCATTTCAGAAACAGCTTGAGTAGTACATGTTACGCCTCTGACTTTTAATTCATGTTGCAATTCATCTTTCTTTAAATAATTAACCAAAATTTTGCCTGCCATAGTAATAATAATAAATTTAAAATAACAATAAAAATAGCTTGTGCAAAATTCTAACAAAATAAAATAGTTACAGTGATTAAAAATTGTAACTTCAAAATTCCAATTGGGAAAATCGGGGCTGACACGTTGGAGCGCCAATTTCTTGCCACGTTCTTTTCTTTCTTAAAGTTCTGGTGCTGACCTTTAAGAACGAGAACAAGAAAGTACTCGACTAAGCTCAGCGAGGTCGTAGATTCGGCAGATAGGGTCAGCGTACCGACAGGTTCAAAAATAACAGATTTATAAAATTTTAAATGGGCGCCAAAGACTTTTCTTTTGCTCAAGAAACTACTTACCAGTAAAGTCTTAACCAGATAAGATAAGCTAGAGATCGAAGTGTTTCTACACATAAGCTAAATAAAACGCAAATCTTTTAACACAAGAAATAATATAATTTGCATTAATAATAATCTGCAAGGTATCAGAATTACACATATACCAAAAGATAACTTGCCATGAAAATATTTAATACAATAAAATTAAATCAAAACTAATCAATATATATTATATGTATCTTGTGTTAAGAACAAAATAAGTAATAAGATATTAATTAGAAAACAAGTTCCAATAAAAGAAGTAAACCAATAAACCAATAACTTGGATAACAATCCCTGCGAACCAATGTACTCGTTATATGACACCTTGTATTCAAGCATGTACGGTATAGTTGAATTCTTAATAAAGAAAAAAATTCTGAAATAGAGTTATTTCAGTAAGGCCTTACGTAGAACTAACCCCCTACTGAGTTTGTAATAACAAACTGTAATACTCGTTAAGAAATAATTACCACGCCTTAAATGTAATTGCAATAAGTCCGCAGTTATTCTCCTGTAAAATAAATAAAATAATTTGGAATAAAGAACTGTTTTCGTAATTGTACAAAAATTGTTTGGTTTGAAACCTTGAAAGTAAAGTATAATGTCTGAATCTCAGACCGACTTATATACACAAGAAAATGTATCTACAATAGACACTGCTAATTAAACTACCGTTACCAACAGTAGCGGCAAACTAATTACGTTGCAACTTGTTTATAAAATAACATAACCTAAAATTTGGAAACTGTAAAATTATAAATATAAATAATTTCCTGCAAGGAAACCCAAAATATAATTAACAAAAGTTAAGTAAAATTATGTCCAAAAGACCATGTAAGTAAGAATATTCTCACAACTAAGTTGTATTTATGAATAAAGTGACCTCGAACTAACTCGTATCCATTTACAGTAACACGAAGTATTCTACTAAAGATGCTTATAATACAAATGATTACTATAATTACAATGAAAGGAAGGTCCAGAGTTGATACACAAAATTGGAAACTTTTAATAATTAAACATAAACAAAGAATTTGCAAAACAATTTGTCTTTATACGTAAAACGTATGTCAGAACTCGTTACTGAGATTTTGTTATAAAACAGTTTTACATTGACTAAGGTAATCGATGTGTCACTGTACAGAATATACAAATGTGATAAATGTTTAAGATTGTAATACATAAATAATATTGAATGCTAGTTTTAGATGAAACGTTGTTATCAGTCGCACCACGAAATAACGGCAGTACAAGGTAATAAACAGGAACACACTGACCTTATGGTTACGTGGGAAATCCTTGGAAGGCACTGATAGATGTAAAGCGATATCAAAATTCCTAAATTTGCCTAAGATAAACTTCAACAGATTCCACATTCCATAACGATACAGTTCACCAACAATTCAAATTCCTGGGAGCCAACTTCGTAGTAATCAGGTACATCCACATGTAAATCGTACTCACACATATAATATAGATTCGTGTAGGTTGTAATCACACGGCGATGACTGTAAGTGATTTTCCAGGTGTTTTGTACAACCGAAATCGTGTGTACCAAATAAATAACGGAAAGCGATGAAATAAATCGATCGGTAAGTCAATCAATAAATTAATTGATTAAATAAGATAGAAAAAAACGAAAAGAAAAGGAAAAGAAAAGCCATGAGGTGTTGGGCTGGCTCAAAGAAAATGATTTTCGACCATGCTTCCAAAAATCCCAATAAATTGGTTTTCGAATGGGGTTAAAAATTCTTTACAAATTCAAAACGATTGCCCCAAACTACTTTTAATAAAAGATGCACAAGATGGATCCAGATAACAATTCTGTTTGAAACTACACGAAGTGCTCTTGATACACCTTTTTATCAGCAAAACTCGAAGAATCGACCATCTACTTTCAAAGCAGCAATTTCATAAAGGAAGTTCCCCTCCAAAAAAATAATTGTATCACCACTACGCCAAATACAAAATAACCAAAATTTCGGAACATAAGAAATTTAAATTTACACAAGCGGCAAAGCGAAAATGGTGACATCTACCTACAACTTTATGAACTAATTTTAAGATGAAAACTGTAAATATGCTAATGAAATGTAGGAATGAAATTAAACCGTTACACGTTAGACAGGAGAGTGAAAAATCTCAACAAGTTTTTAAATGTGATTTATATGATGCTATTAGAGGCAATGATTTGGATACGGTAAAAGTGCTATTGGAAAAAATGGGATTCGGTCTACACAACAACACTCTTACATGGGCTGCAAAATTTAAAAATGTTGAACAAACTATTGTAAATGAAATTTTAGACAATATGTTTCGCGCTTTCAAAATCCTCACCCCAATTGTTGATGAAGTAAGAAAAAACAAATTGGTACCTAATAACAGTATGGAACTTAATTACCTACTTTCAAAATTGGATGTAAAGTGGTGGTGCATGATTCACGAACATTGCTATCTACTAAAACTTTTCTCAATCGACGACGAAAACGATGACGACGTCCTTGCCGCCGAAGAATACAAATATTTCACGAAAGCTGGATGGCAGCAGCAGCAGGAGGAGCAGTACCCG
The DNA here is from genome assembly GCA_958336395.1 of Ctenicera cuprea. NCBI lineage: Eukaryota > Metazoa > Arthropoda > Insecta > Coleoptera > Elateridae > Ctenicera > Ctenicera cuprea. The sequence goes on along the minus strand of OY284489.1, from coordinate 43,062,090 downwards.
CTTTTTCTTCATGATGCAGTATTCGAAGCTGCATATATGGCTAATTGTGGATTTTTAAAACATGTGTTCGATTATCTGAATGCCCACAATATAGCTTATGTTTATCAACCTCAACAAAACCAAAAGTACATCTTCAAGTGGCTCAATGAAAATATACAAAAAGCACAGCGTGGAGAAGATGTCGGCTGGCGATGCGGACCCTGTTCTGCACCATGGCCATCAACTTCACCGCAAGATTATTTAGATACTTACTCTCTCTTACGTTTTGTTACACTAATTGATAATGAATAAAATGTATATATCGATGAAATAAAATGCATATTAAATATAAAATGTTTTATTTTACCTATTTCAATACATAAGCTAAAAAATCTTATCTAACTTAATAATAATGAATATAAGCTAGAAACTAATTTGCATAAATTAATTGGAATTGTCTATTGCCCAATTTAATCGTCACACTTACAGGCTGTAAGTGTAACGGGAGCACCGGAGGTGGCAATTCAAAATAATACGACTGCTGAAATTGCATAGCAGTCATACCTCTAGGTGCTCCGGGGCCTGGTGGTGGAAGTGGTGGTGCCGATGCAGATGGTGGCGGCGGTGTCCACACTAGATGTTCCGGTGGAGATGGCGTTTCCCAGCTGGAATTGTTGAAGTTGGGCGTGGGAGTTTGCCACCCTTCTTCCGTGAACAACTCACTCGTCCTGCACAAGTCATACCCGCAACAGGATGAACAACAGCATTAACTCGATTCATCGCTGCTGATTTCTTCTTCTTCTTCTTCACTTTCACTACTATCAATTGTTATCAGCTCCATATCTTCTTCTTATTGTAAAGAAGGCAGCGGCGGCTGGTACTGTTGATCCCATTGCGGAGGCTGCTGAGGTAGTGGACGCACCTGGCCCCTCTTCTCAGCCATAGTTAGAGATTGTTCAGCAATCATTTTTGATTGTAATGATGTTTGTGAATATATTTGTAGACTAAATTTGTAAAGTAAAGAGTTGAAGCTTTTATTGTATTCCCCCACACACTACTCACAGACCATGCAAAAGTCGCGAATTTCGCACGATGCGGGTGGTATCAGATGTCTGGCTGCTGCTAATAAACAAAAGTCGTGTGTGTGCAAAATTTTCTTCACACGATGCTAGTGCAGATGTTTGCAGCAGCAGACCAACGGGAAGCAAATATTAAACACACATGTGATGACATTTCAAAGATTTACTGCTGCCACATGTTTTGTTCTTGTGTGAACCAACTATGTAAAATTTTCACATTCTGTACAGCACATTGTCTAATTGCTCCAATATGGTTACCACAACATTTATAGTAATCACTTGTATATTTTTTCTTTAATTCTTTCATATTTGGACAGCGTATACTTAACAAATCAATCACTTGCATGTCAGGCTTTTTATGTATTTTAGTGAACCAGTTCTTTTTTTCTAATCCTTTAATAAATATCTCATCATCACTGTCCACGTGATTGGAAATGAATGCTGATAGCTCTTCGTAAGGTAATTCATGCTGATTATTGCCGTTCCATTCCAAACCGTGCAGGTTAACTGTAAGCCAAAGTACCTGGCTTTTAAACTGATTCAAAGTAAATTCGTACGGTAAAGGTGATGCTACAATTTGATGAATTAAATTATGTGTATTGGTATCATAAATAGCTATTTCCTTGCATATGAAATTGCTATTTTTTAGCTGAAACCCTTGAATATCTACAAATTTCATTTTGACGGCGGCGGGGAGGCGGGGTGTATTACCTCTAGCGCAACCAATAACTAACTAATCAAAGTAGCGTAAACGACTCTAATTTATTATTCTTATGTCACTAGTTAAGGGATTGTATTTTACCTTGCGATCGAATAAAATCAATGCATACGCTGTCGTATTGGCTGGTACATCGCTATTAGTCTCAAATTCGAGTCTAATATCTACAGCACCACCTTTCAGTGTTTCATTTTGCCGCGAACAATCTATTACGGCAAGGGGAGCTATAGTTTTAAAATCCGCAGGTGAAAGCGCAGGTTGATTATCACGCTCATAATAAGATGATTGAAATTCTGCATACATTTCATACAGGTGTGCAAATCAATTATTGGAAAAATCTAAATTTAAATTGTCATACGGATATCTTTCTGAATTAAGGTAAAGAGTAATATTTCTTAAATCACAAGTATCGAATCTGCTCATGTTCTTCGTCAATTGATTTTTACGATTTGTTTGAAATCCCACAATGATATAACGAGGTGTTTCAACTTGGGTAGCATTTTTTATAGCCCAAGTACGTCTTTTCGTTTGCTGCAACGTTGGATACTCATGCAATTCCCAACTTCTAAAATTAATTTCCAATTGACTGCTCTGCTCAATATATTTTAGTAATTTTAATCGATTTACATCTGCTACAGAGATATGAGGTACTCGCCAATATACTTTGGTTAAATTAACTTTAAGTTTTTCGTCTTCTAAAGTATTAATAGTTGCATTTACATCATGGTTGCCTCTAATAAGGACTAATTCTTGTCTGACATTTATTAAAATTGTCCTAAAGTCTTCGAAAATACCCATCAACATTTCAGCAGGTATGAATATCATAAAATTACCTTTGTCATCGACTAAGGTCGGAATATTTTCTTCGACTGATGACCAGCCTGCATTTTCCAATCGAATACTTTGATTCGCGCTATGTGACACGTATCCTTTTATTGCGGATGTTACACCTACATTTCGCACACGATCAACTACTGCACCGTTAAGTTCATATCGAATTTCATCTATTAAATAAGAAATGCCAAAGTTTACAAATTTACCTGTTGCTGTAGGCGTATCTCCTGGATCCTTTACTAATTTACCCTCAAAGCATACAACACTCTTACAAGGTAAAGTATATACGTCTTGATGTAATATAGGTATGCGTATTTCATTATTGTTGTTAAATGTGGTAGACGAATAAGGCTGATGGGTGTGTTTTTCCGCATAAATAATTGAATTGTCTTGGAAAGCTTTTTCCGTAACATTTAATATTTCTGAAACAATCATTTTTGACGACGGCTGCTGCTGCGGGTGGAGGAAAAACAAGTGCTCTTAATGCGACAAAGTATTAAAATTTTTCGAATATTAATAACAAAACTTAGTTTAATAGCAGACCAAATGCCGTTTCTTACTTTTGAAAGACCCGCCACTTTCGCTTACTACTACTACTACTACTACTACTACTATTATCAACTAGACGAAAACCTAAGGTTTTGAGAAATTGCCTATTTTCAGATGTAAATCTCTCAACTGGTGACAGCTGACTAATGCTTTTTATTGGAGCATCGGTGCTAATATAGCGTTGCTGCTGTTGCTGGCTTACACAATTGTATCTAACGACCATCGTGTTTCTTGAGGTGCAACCTTACCGTGATGGTTTCACCACGAAAATTGATCAATCTACCATCTTGATCGAGTATTTTAAGGGTAATCTGATCGATAACTCGCGTGTTGATTGGTAGATAGATAACATTGGAAGGAGTTTCCACAATTTTGAATCCGGGCGGGACGGTGGGAAAGAATTGGTGAATGCGATGTATGGGTGTACTATTATGATAAGTACCCAATACAATATTACAATCAATGCATATACTATTGACTTTCAATATTTCTACAGGATATAATGAAATATAATTACCATAAGCTTTCAATTTTTGCGGTCGGAAGCCTAATAATGATCCAATGCTGTCTTTAGGTTGAAAATTAATTTCCAAAGTTGATTTAATTTCGGATCTGAGTGTATTGTTATTAGCCATAATGCGTACGAACGGATCTACACGACGTTCTTGAGGTACATAGTTTTCATCGTCAGCAGCAGATCCACTTATGGTTTCATTACCACTACCTTTAATAGCAATCTTCTTTCCCCTATCTATACCTAGTTCACGTCTAATATACTTATTAATATCGCTAATTTCATAAGAGCCTTCAGGTATTTCAATTACAGCATTTCTACCATCTGCGTCTACGTAATGAAATTTGTTGTTATGCGATTCCACATTTGGTATAGTATTGAAAGTTTCAGAGCTAATTAAGCCTATGACGTATTCAGCTTCTGGGTCCAGATGAATGGCTGGATATTGAGCGCTGAGAACAGACTCGTTCCCAGACAGCGTAAACGTGCACGACATGTTTAATGTTGTACAGCTGAATTCTAACTAAAACAGACCATCTGCAACCCATTAATTTTAATTACACAGTAGTAGTTTATTGTACAAAAACAAGAGGCACAAGTGACCGCAGTTTTCGGTATCATATGTCTGGAATTGCTGATGATTATATTTTATGCTGCTACCATCACCACGACTTGACAAGTAATTTACAACTTCCTTTGGCGGCTGTAGATTGCCAAAGCTATCGAAATAAAGAGCACTTTTCCCACGCTTTATGTAAGCAATCCAGTGCGTTCCTGGATTCTCTTTGTTATCCAGATTTACAATGCCGCACTCTGTGGCGCGAACATGTTTCGGTAAATCATTTCTCATAAAGACACCTCGAAAATTAGGAATTTTTAAGCGCTTAGCGTATCCGTACAAGTCGATATTTGTCAAGGCGCGATTAGGTAGCTTCATTACAAGTTTTTTGGCATAAACACACCGTATCCGCTTTTGTAAGGTTTCAGATATAATCCTTTACCCATAGATATGGCTTCCATGGTCTTATTGTGTCTCTGAGCCTCTACCAATTGTTTTTTCGCAGCATCAGCGTCGTTTACAGACTTTGCAATTCCAGCTGCTCCACCACTTAATGCACCTAGAGCACTAAGTCCAGCAAATATTGGAATTATAGGTAAAATCCCACCTTTTTTAGGGACAGTTATCACACGTGGAGCTTTAATAGCTTTTCGTTTCATATTATTGATGGCCTTGAAAGCTATTTTACTAGCATCAGTTTTCTTTTCCCCATCTTTCCTAATTCAGTTTTTGCTTTTTTTTATCACTTGTCGAAAAGGAAGCATGCCACCGCGACGACGACGGCCACGGGAGGAGCGCTTTCGATTGCCGCCGCCACATCCCATTCTCAATTTCACTTTTACTTTCATGGCTGCAGCTACACCCAAAGCAGAGGTACGTTCACCTAAGCCAGCGTCCGATAACTTTTTCAGCTAAAATTCGATCGGCGTTGTGTCGCTCAGTTACGTTATTGGGATACTTTGAATATGCTAAATCGTGTTCACGGCACGCCTAATCCAACCTATTAATTCCAGGATCCCCTCTAGCAATTCGTTTTGCTAATTTTGTTCCCAGACCGCAGTACTGATACCCAGGTAAATGTAATTCGAAAGGTAATTTATTTATGAGCGTGTTGATCACGCCTGCACCTCGTTTGCGACTGATAGGTTTAATGTATCGACGAGGCATTTTATAGAACTGTCAGACATTTGTGATGCAATCACCTTTTATATCAACTGACCATTGATTCAATGTGCAGTTAAAGATCAGCTACCATGCGGGTCGTTAGGCAGAAAGATTCCTTACCTATTAAAAATCACGATAATTGCGCAAACGCAATTTCTCCTCGTAGGCATGGACCACTGCTACCATCCAGTATACGATGTATAATTGCCGGTCCATCAAGTGGCGGCAAGACGAATGTAATTATTTCATTATTTAAGGAAGCTAATGGATTACGATTTGAAAATGTTCATGTATATTCAAAATCACTGTACCAACAAAAGTATAAAGATTTAAACGAATTATTTAAATCTATACCTGAGGTAGGCTACTATGCGTACAACGATGGAGCAGAAATTGTACCACCTGATCAAGCTAAACCTAATTCCGTATTTATTTTTGATGATATTGCTTGCGATAAAAAGGATATTATGAAGGAATATTTTAGTATGAGTCGGCATAATAACATAGATTGCTTCTATCTTTGTCAATCATATGCATGTATCCCTAAACATCTTATACGCGATAATACTAACTTGTTGGTGCTCTTTAAACAAGACGATTTGAATATGGAGAATGTGTATAAAAATCATGTGAACACGGATATGACACAAGTTCAGTTTAAAAGCATATGTGCTCTTTGCTGGGTTGCTGATTATGATTTCTTGGTAATAGATAAAGAGAATCCTATAAATAAAGGTCGCTATAGAAAAGGCTTTGATAACCATATATACATCTAACAACTGCAAAATCTATTAATCGATAAACTGTTGCGTCATCTGCAACAACTGCTACTGTTTATCTGTCTGTCTGTGTGTCTGTCTGTCTGTCTGTCTGTCTGTCTTTCTGTCTGTCTGTCTGTCTGTCTGTCTGTCTGTCTGTCTGTCTGTCTGTCTGTCTGTCTGTCTGTTCCGTCTGTTCCGTCTGTTCCGTCTGTTCCGTCTGTTCCGTCTGTTCCGTCTGTTCCGTCTGTTCCGTCTGTTCCGTCTGTTCCGTCTGTTCCGTCTGTTCCGTCTGTTTCTGTCCCGTCTGTCCCGTCTGTCCCGTCTGTCCCGTCTGTCCCGTCTGTCCCGTCTGTCTGTCTGTCTGTCTGTCTATTCAACATATTTAAAATGAATAAGCAAGCAGCAGCTGCAGAGCTCATTAAGACTAGGAAAATAATAAAAGAGAAAGTTCGAGCTCTTAAGGAAGGCAATTTGGAGCAGCAACACTTACTTGGAGAATTTTTTAAACCAGTAACTCAGCAGGTAGATACTATTGTAGGAGAAATTAAAAAAAGTAATGCAGCACCCCCATCACCATCAATATTGAAATCCAATCGAGCTAAAACGAAAGATGCAAGTACGTCTGTTGTAGCAGACTTATACGGTCGTCATTCACCTGCTAAAAGAAGAAGAAAAATTGAGCATTAATTTCAACGCCGCCTCCGCCAGAAGTACAATTTCAAAAAATGGAAGATGTAGGTGAATCTTTACCATCCGAAGACGAGCTTAACGAATCAATTAAAAGTGTATATACTTCCCCTGAAGATTTGGATGCTTTAATTCAAAGCCCACAGGTTATGGATGCATTTTTAGATCAATATGATGATCTTCCAGCAAAATATATTAAGCGCTTTTTTAGAGAAAGACCTAATTTAGGAAGATATGGGGTTGTGCTTGATTTTGATAATAATAAATTTACTTTTATTGATTCACAGGTAGATATAAAAGGATCGAACTTAATTGTTAAAGATAAAGTCTACAAAGGCACACCTGGCTTGTTTGAATTGTTATTCACAAACAATCCCAGAGATCCAACTGTAGAAAATACGACAAATTATAACGATATCATTAATAGAACTAATGCGGCACACAGAAAGTATGATAAAAATGATGAGCAAAAAGTAGGCTTTAATCAGCCAAAGTATAAAAAATTTATAAAACCTACACCACCATCCAAAAATACTACAGGTGCTACTATAAAAACTTATCGAGTTGGTAAAGGTATGATGCTTAAAGAAGTTAGTAATAAACCTTTAGACTATGTTTATTGGGACAATCCAAATGAGCTAGTCGATCGGTTAAGACTTCTTTACGCATCACAAGCAGCTGGACATACAAATCATGGTAATGAAATTGTTAGCATAATAGAGGAATTAAAAGAAGCTCCATAATAGAATAAGTTTAGTCTTAAAATGGCGCTGGACAAGTTTGGACGGCACATTCATCACAGAGAACCTTACTTTGAGACTTTTTACGACGAAGACGATTATGAATACTATGATGTTCAATATCGACGATTAATCAATGTTGGAACACCGTTATACGAAAATGATGCTGTAAATAAAGACTTTCTAAACAAAGAATTAAATAAGATTTCGCACAAACTGTCTGAACATCAAAATGCGGCTAATTTAAATATAACGACTGCAAATCAAATTGTTATCGATATACAGGCTGAAATTGATCACCTTTACTCTGCTTTAAAACTAACTAAACCTTTGCAAGCCACAACAGTCGATCAGAATATTCAAACCGTTGAGGAAGAACCTAGCAACAATGAAAGCAAAACAAGCCCAGATGGTCAGTCCGATCAAGAAACAGATGGTTAACGAGCTACATAAACCTGCACGAGTAAATTTTAAAAGAAGGCGTGTAATTGTTAAAGGATTGGACGACCTTCATCAAGCTGATTTGGTTAAAATGATTCCGTATGCCAGAGAGAACAAGGGATATCGATACATTTTAGTAATTATAGACGTATTTTCAAAATTTGTTTGGGCCGAACCGGTCAAGAGCAAAAAATCTAAAGATATTGTTGCTGCAGCAACTAAAATTCTCTCTGAAAGCAAACGAGTTCAAAAAAATTTACAAAGCGATCAAGGTGGAGAGTTTTTTAATAGAGATTTTCAAAATTTAATGAAAAAGAATAAAATCAATCATTATTCCACTTTTAGTACTAAAAAGGCGTGTGTAGTTGAACGAGTAAATCGTACTCTTAAATCTATTATGTGGAAGGCGTTTAGTTTGCAAGGTTCCTACAAATGGCTTGCTTTATTGCCACAGGTTGTTGAAAAATTAATAATAGCAAACACCGTACGATTGGAAAGAAACCCATTGAAGTGACAAAAAAGAATGAGCAAGATATTCTTCGTCGGGCCTACAATCATGTAAAAATAGTCGATACAAGTAGTGTCAAATTTAAGGTAGGTGATCATGTTCGTATTAGCAAATATCGATCACAATTCGATAAAGGCTATACACCTAATTGGACTAATGAAATATTTACTGTTGCTCAAGTTAAGCTAACCAATCCCATTACATACCTACTGAAAGATACGTCTCGACAACTCATTCAAGGTAGATTCTACGACCTTGAGCTGCAAAAGGTCAAGCATCCGGACATCTATCTGGTAGAGCGTGTGTTAAAAAGAAAAGCAAATAAAATGTATGTGAAATGGCTTGGTTACCCCAATACACACAATAGCTGGATAGATGCAGACAATGTAGCTTAACATTATATCTTTGCAGCTTTGAGATGAGATCATTACTTTGTGCTTTCCCAGGAAAATCTTCAGATCTGTGCAGCAGCACATGTGTACCACAAGTGGCGAGCACATGTGTGTCTATACAACGTTCACACAACGTTTTTCGCAGCAGCTGCATCACACATGTGTTTAACAGTTGTGTAGAAATGATGATGATGTTCTTGGAATGCCATGTGTGTGATGTTAACGTGAGAATGTCTTGGGAGTGCTGATGACGTCATCACAAGCTCGGTGGGGGAAATGGGATGCTGCACTATATAAGACAGAGAAGCATAACAATACTTTAGTGCTTTCTCCTTCGCACCATCCAGTAAATATATATAATCATGGCAGATTTTAACGCAAAATTGTGCAAACTTAGCGACGTAAAAGATTGGATCAGTGTACGAGATCTGATCGTTAACGAAAAGCATCACCGCCGCTGACTCCACAGCTGCGGTTTGTGCTAAAAAATCCTCCTGCATTCAATCAAGTAAATTTCACAAAACTTTTTCCAAATTATCAAATTAAACAGCTGCATCCACAGAATTTTTGGTAGCGCGAAAATCGATACACAACTGTTGGAAAATCAAATTCATTTATCCGGCCGAACGTTATTATCCATTTTTTTATGATGAAAATATAATCGCGATTAATTTAGGCTTATTCGAAAAGACTGCCAATGTTCAACAACAAATTTCTAGCGCTTGCTCTAGAGCCCTGATTGATGTAATAGGAAATTGCAGATATTGTGGCGACAGCCGAAATTCCACGTGCGATAAAGAAAATTAATGTTATTATAAATTAATTAATGTTATTATAAATTAATTAATGTATTAACCGTAGGCTACAAAATATAAATGCTTTTACTAACACTATGTGTATTATTAATTTTAAAATAGATTATTATATATAGATAAGAATTACAGAACAATAAATGTACAATAAAATTAAATAAATACATTTTAGTATGATAGTTGTTTAATTCAACCCCACCTGCGCGCCTGCGCACTTGCTCAACACAAATACGAACCACACGCCTGCACTAGCGCAGACGCAAACCACACGCCTGCCCCAGCGCAGACGCAAACCACACACATAACCTCACATCTGCGCCAGCGGGTGTTCTGAAAAGCATCTGTTTTAACCTTTAAAGAAGAGTTAAATTTAGAAACTTGCAGCCCACACGTGGTGCACATCTGTGTAACAACGTGGAAATCTTAGCTATATGGAGCATAATGAATGGAATGTGTGTGTAGCAGCTGTGTACAATGATCTCATATTCTTGGAAATGTTAGACATATGTAGCAGCTGTGTACAATGACGTCATCTTCTTGGAATGTTCACAGCATAGCAACAAAGAAGAGTTAAATTTAGAAACTTGCAGCCACACGTGGTGCACATCTGTGTAACAACGTGGGAATCTTAGCTATATGGAGCATAATGAATGGCAGACACGCCCCCTACACAACCACGCCCCCTGCGCAGTCCCCTGCGCCAGACGCAAACCACACGCCTGCCCCAGCGCAGACGCAAACCACACACCTCACATCTGCGCCAGCGCAGACACGCCTCCTACACATACACGCCCCCTGCGCAGTCCCCCCTGCGCACACGTATGCCCCACCCCTGCGCAGACACACCCACACATGCGCAAAACACACCCACACGTATGCGCACACCCATGCGCTAACACAACCTGCGCAGAACACTTGCGCAGAGACGCCTTTTGAGCCAGAAACCCCACTGTGTAACTACTTAAGCAGTGTAAAAGTTTTATTGAATAAGTATGAAGTTAACAATAACAAAAATAATAATATTTATTGGTTTACGGTCCAGTAGATTTAAAATCAAAACTACCGGGGTAGAAACTTCCTCCTGTTAGAGACGAATACCTAATTAATTAATAATAGTTAATTATTACAATAAGAAATTTTATTTACCTACAGCTAATATTCAGAGTCCGAACTTGTCTCATTGTCAGATAACATATCATCAGGGGCAACTATACGGCGAGTATTTCTATCCTTATTAGCACATGTTAAATGGGCCATACATTTGCAGGAGCCAATACAACTAATTCGTCTTTTTTTACAGGAACACAGCGATCCTGTACATCCTGAAATAAAAATTTGGTAATTTCAAGTTTAAATATATTACTAGGTAGGTACCACTACAAGAAGTAATTTAATTACCTTTTTTACAATTGCAAGTGTTCAGTAAAGAAGTATCCTCTGGTAATATTGCTTCAGTTGTCAATACAGCTACTAGGTTTCCATTCTCAATATTTCAGCCGCAATTTAATAAATTCGGTAAAGATGGTGTGGGTATGGTACTGTTCAGCCATATTTTTGTCTGATAGTGAACACGACGACAGTGTTGTTTTAGACTATCCAAAGTTGGAGGCAATTTGTTGATAGGCTTAGAGGAAGCCAAGATTCCTCTTAAATCGTTTATGCATTTAATATTGTCATTTGTTGTATACAAATGAATCACAAATTTCACTAATTCAATATCGTCGACAAAATGTTCTTTAATTTTTTTAACTAGAAATCGATCACTCAACTCTAAATTTTCACCAATTTCACGATATCTTTTGCTAACTGATGTTGTGGAATAACCTTTTCCCTTTTCGAAACCTTTCTCCATTTCACTAAATAATTGTTGTAATGCTTCATTTTCCATTTCCCATTTTCTTTTTCCATGTGCGCTAGGTTTCTCCTTTGTATTGCGTAATTCTGTAGAAACGCATGAGGCATGATATTTTATTTCAGATGCAATTAAATCATTTTCGCCTATTCTGGAATAAAATAACGAATTGTTTCGCGATATAGTTTTAATTTTCTCTTCCATGTTCTTGGTCATGACCTGGCACAGTTTTTGATTTCTTAAACGTTTTTGGCAAAATACGCACTTATGCACATCAAATGAAATTGTCCGTAAGGAACGTTTTTGAGATGTTTCCGCTTGGAAAAGATCAGTAATTATTTTCGCACATTTTAATTTGTACGAGGAAATATTTTTAGAACTGGTATACGTTTTGTAGCAGTTTTTATGCCATTGTAAATAATCTCGCTCTTGTAAATCATTCAAATTTGTAAATATATGCAACAACCTGGCATCTTCTCCTTGGCAGATATTCATACGAACTTTCGTGCATTCAATAAATCTTTGTTTGGATATTTCTTTTGATATTATTAATTTTCCTGTTTCTTGACAAATGACGCATACTTGATTAATTTTCTCCCGCATTTTAGCAGCTCCTTTTTTAATGGGTCTCAGTTTAATTTTTGACTCTAGTTAACTATCCGAACTCGTACTGCTTTTAATATCCATTGCTAAATGGATCTGTAAGAAATGCTGCATAGAAACTGTACGTGCTATAAAGAAAATCTTACCAAGGTATAATAATAATAAACTTAAATTCTTAAATAACTTAAAATCCGCTATTAATTAATTCGCCAAAAATTCTGTAATCTGTTTTAGTTCTACACTGTGCCCATAAAGTAACGCCCCTCCCCCCCAACTAACTTTTGAACGACTTGATATTTTTCTACAAAATTTGGTGTGCTGTAATGGGAAATTAAATACTATTTTTCAGACGATATTAAAATTTTGTATCATCCAAAATGGCGACTGGGCGTCATTTTGAAATTTTTTTTTAAATTCGAAGAGGGGTCGAGTGATACCTCATTTGAAAGGTCTTTTAATTCTGCGTCTGACCCCAGAGTTTCAAAGAAAAATATTCAGCCATAACAAAATGGCGGATTTTAAACAATGGACTCACTCAATTCAAAATTGTTTTGATTATTTTATCCAAGGTCGAGTGACACCTCATTTGAAAGGTCGTTTAGTTCTGCGTTTGATCCTAGAATTTCAAAGAAAAATATTGAACCATAACAAAATGGCGGATTGTAAACCAATGGACTCACTCAGTTCAAAATTGTTTTGATTTTCTTAACCAGTAGTCCGCTTTTTCATTTGCAGGACTAAATTTTCCTAGAAATATCTCAGGTGGCTTGAAATAATATTGAAAACGTTATGTTCCAAGAAGACGGTGCGCCGCCTCATTATTATAGGCCTGTTTCTGACTTTCTCAACGGACATTTTTTTTGGCAGATCGATTGTTAGGCGGGGGCCTGTAGAATAGCCGGCTCACTCCCCAGATTTAACTTTCTTAGATTTTTTGTAGAGGAATATCTGAAATCGAAAGTGTACAGAACCCGTCCAGAAACAATTGAAGAACTGGAGCAACGTATTACAGAAGTTTGCAGAATTATCACTCCAGAAACTTATGAAAATGTAAGGCAGGGATTTCCTAACCGACATTTTATGTGCCAAGAAGTGAATAGTAAACATTTCGAACACTTAATTTAATTTCTTTTTGTTTTAATTCTTAGTTTTTTTAAATAGACTTCTTTATCTTCAAACATTGTCATATTGTTATGGCTGAATATTTTTCTTTGAAACTTTAGGTGCAGACGCAGAATTAAAACACCTTTCCAATGAGGGGTCACTCGACCCCCTTTTTATTTAACAAAAAATTCAAAATGGCGCCCAGTCGCCATTTTGGATGATACAAAATTTTAGTATGGTCTGAAAAATAGTATTTAGTTTCCCATTATAGCACACCAAATTTTGTAGAAAAATATCAAGTCGTTCAAAAGTTAGTTGGGGGGGTGTTACTTTATGGACACAGTGTATATTAAAAACTATACACACTACACACTACCTATACTATGTTAAAAGTTTTAATAAAAAAATTTTCACGTTTGACAAAAATACACTAGCTAAGCAAACCAGTTCAACATCCGTTGCCGATTGCTTGTTTTAAAAGACTGTTAGATTCTTGTGTAGGTAATACGGGAAAAATTCATCTAAGACTTATTTATGTAGGTACTTTTTTCGTATTAACAATTATTATTATTAAAAAAATCAAAAGAAAATCTAATTACCTTTAAAAATAATAAAATCAAGTCATTGAACAAAAGATTTATTACTAAAGTCGCGTTGAATGCCTCCAAGACGCCAGAAGAGCACGTTAATAGGCGAGTATCAACCTTATATGCGTCCTGAAACATAGAGTCGTTTTTCGGCTGCACTGGCCACGGTAATCTGAACGTTCCTCACGTCTGCGTCTCCACGCCCGACCGCGATCGGCATGACATGGAATTACAATTTTCAATTTTTTAACGAAACTAGCCATCGGATAGAGAATTTGAAAAAATCAATGTAATCCTCGATCTTCGATCTACAACGTTTGTAGAAACGATTTTTTTGATTAACTAAAAGGTTCTCGACTTAAGACAAGTTAAAGTATATCACAGTTATGGCGTTTCAGGGCGAGCATTTATTCATTAAGGGGCTCCATATGAAAGCATTGTATATTGTCACGTATGTGACAAGTTGAGTTTAAATTCCTTATTTGATTATATTTTAATATCTTACTTTTAATTATGTAAAATTCCATGAATAATAACCCGGATCTTCTTTAACCAAGATTGACGTGTTTTCGAGTATTAGATCAGCACACGTGTATCCTAGAGTCATGGTCAAGCCAAGACAAACAGGATGTGTGATGAACATTAATGTCTTTTGTTACCTAACAATTAATCATGCAAAACACGGATGCGTGTGAATGTGCGTCAATTGCCACTCCTAATTCTTTCGGTATAAATAAGTCCGAACTTGGTTAAAGAAGGCAGTTCAGTTCTGATCAAATCAAAGAACTTCACCCCTTCAAGTCTCAACAATTCAAGTCTCAACAATGACTCAAAGAGTTTCTACCATGTAAGTTTATATCTTTGTATTTAATTAATTGTTTGCTAATAAATATGCTTAATTTAATCATGCGTTTATTGCTTCATTTTACGATCCCTTTTTCAACCCCGTCACACCGCCTCTCGCTACAATAAACCCCCTAGGTGTGACAAATGGTGGAGGTGCCATACTTACCCCTATTTTCAAAATTTTCACGAGGGGGAGAAAAAATATATACTTCCGTATATATTAAATTATTTTAAAATGTTTCCGTTATCTTTTAGTAATGACTTCACAAGGCAGTACGCCGAAACATAAATATAACACTAGGCAAAAAGTATTTCACCCTGATAGTAATGCAAGTAGTATTTTAAAACCCTCAGTTTCTGAACTAACCCTTGTTGATACCCCTGAATTAGAGGAAATAGAAGGTGACGATCAGTTAACAAAAACTTTAACCGTACAAACAGATTTGGCCGAAGATATTTCTGTTTTACTTGATAATTCCATTAAACTCGCTTATCTTGATAGCGAATCTAGTCAGGGTAGCTCTCGTTGCACGTCAGCAGATTCAATAAGTAGTACATCTAACGATCCATTGTTGCAAGATACAGTAATTGAACGCGAACAAAGTAGTTCCAACGAAAATTTAGAAAAAACTCTTATAGAACTAGAAATTAAGGAACAACTCGAACAAACCCATTATAAAAATTTATCTATTTCATCTTCCGAATTATCTTTAGAAACATCTATTCACAGAATGGCTAATATCACTCTCGCGGACGCGACAGCGTCAACTGTAAGTCCTATTTTTCCAAAATTTCAAAATCCGGAAATTTACGTACCAGGGAAATCTAATGTCATGAGATTTTTGCAAAATTTTGAGCAATGTTCAGATAATAATCGTTGGGGTGAGGTAGAAAGAATACAACATTTTGGAAGTTTTTTAAATGGTTTAGCTCACGAATGGTATAAAGAATATAAAGTTAATCCACAAAATCAGACGAAAAAATGGGCAGAAATTAAAAACGATTTTAGTATTCATTTTGATGGGCGAAGTGCAGTAAAAGTAGCTAAAGATCAGTTAAAAGAACGGTTGCAACAACCAGGCGAACTTGTTGAAAAATATTATTATGACCTAATGAATATAGCCACTTACATTACTCCGCGTCTTACAGCCGTCGAAATTAAAGATTTTCTTGAAAAAGGTGTTAGGCCCGAGTTACAAACTCTTTTAAAAATGATGTTACCAAAAGACAGCGAATTAACTCACAAAGTACTCAAAGAAATTGTAAGTAAATTAAATGGCATTCAATCTACAGCAATAAAAAATGCTGAGGAAAGTTTAACTAAATCAATGTTGTCATTATCTACTACTGTAGCTCCGGAACATATTCCCGTAGTACAAAGTAGGTATTCTGCTCCATATGAATCACGGTTTTCTAAACCTAGTCCTCCACAAAATCAGAGACCTCGAGGAGCAGGGAATCCCTTAAGAACCCGCACTACAGATGCTAGGCCAATTTGTTGGAATTGTAACCGTGCAGGACATTTTGCTAGATCATGTAATCTTCCCAGCCAGCAAAATACGCGGTATCGTAGATTTAGTAATCAACCTAATTCACCTTATAATTCGCCTTATAATAATAATAATCGATCTTCACAGTTTTACAATAATCGATCCAATTCAGGCTATAATAGTAATAGGGCCGCTCCAACTGATAATCGCAATCCTAACAATGAAAGGCGTGTTTCTTTTTCTCGTTCACAGTCCCCAAATCCAAATGGGGCCCGACAGTCTCAATCCCCGAACCCAAACGGGATGCAGCGGCACTAGAGGTATTATCCCAAAAAACCCTAAGTGTCGCTACAACAAACTCTTTTCCTATAGGTAGAATTCTTACAGTACAAGGTAAAATTAATAAAACCCCAGTTAGTATAATTATTGATACAGGTAGTAGTTTTAATATTGTTTGTGTAGATTTTGTAGACCAAATTTATCCAGTTAGTGGAAATTTAATTTTATCTACAGCAGATGACCACCAAATTTCATTAATAGGAGAGGCACATTTAGAAGTTACTTTAGGAGAATTATGTGTAGATGTTACGGCAATAATCATTAAAACAATCGCCACACCTTTAATATTAGGAGTACAATTTCTCAGAGACCACTTAGCATTTATTGATTTCTTTAATTTAAAAATTACATTACATCATACGTTGTCAAAACATCCTGTTCAAATTCCATTCGAGAACGGACCCGAAACCACACTGACGTTGATGAACCGGACACACGTGGATAATCCCAGTGACGTATCAGCAGATAATTATGACCAGGGAAATTCCCACAAGGTCGTGCTTACTAAAGATGTTGTCCTCACAAAAAATGACATCATCACGGTTCCGGTTTCTGTCCAGTCACGTTCTAGTTGTTTGTCTATTTTTGACCTCCAAAACCTGATGTTCGTACCCAAAGGGGACACTCTTCTGAAAAAGTCAATTATTGTAACTAAACAACCATATTTACATAATAATGGATTAGTAATTCAACTTGAATTGTTACTTCTTGATAAAGTCAAATTGTTTATGGGAACCACTGTCGGTTTTTATTTAGATAATTTTCCCAAAACTTTCGATACCACTCCAAAGCCACTAACAGTCGGAAACTTATTTTTTATACAAAACGAGGACGAAGATCGATTACCTATTCAGCATAACATTAGTCCAAAATTATCTACAACTCAGCATGACCAATTAGAGGACCTTTTAAGGGAATTTTCAGACATCTTTGCAGAATCCACTTCCGCAATGGGTTTTACAGATTTAGCCACTCACGTAATTGAAACTGGCGATGCCAGCCCCGTTAAATCTCGACCTTATCGTGTATCACATAAGGAACGCGAAATTATTGGCAGTCAAATACAAGAAATGTTAGAAAATAATGTACTTATCCCATCTCAATCGCCGTGGAGTTCTCCTATACTCTTAGTCAAAAAGAAGGATGGTGGTTATAGGTTTTGTGTAGATTATAGGCGACTTAATAACGTCACGAAAAAGAATAATTACCCACTTCCTCTCATAGAAGATATCTTTTTATACTTAAACAATGCTCGTTATTTCACATGTTTAGATTTGTATGCCGGATACTGGCAATGTGGTTTAGATGAAAGTAGTAAAGAAAAATCAGCTTTTATTACTCCAGATGGACTTTTTCAATTTGAAAAGATGCCCTTTGGACTTTGCAATGCTCCCGCCACGTTTCAAAATTTAGCGGATCGAGTATTTGAAGGTTTAAAATGGAAAGAACTTATTGTTTACATAGATGACATTCTTATTTTTTCTTCAACTTTTGAAGAACATTTAGTTAGGTTACGGCATGCTTTTGAACGTCTTAGAAATGCAGGTCTGACTCTTAAACCATCCAAATGCACTTATGCGCAGAACGAAGTCAAGCTCTTAGGTCACATAGTTTCTAGTACAGGGATAGCACCCGACCCAGATAAATTAAAAGCCATTTCTGAATTTCCTATTCCATTTAATGTTAAAAAAGTTCAAAGTTTTTTAGGACTAGCTAACTATTATCGAAAATTTATTTTCAATTTTTCTAAAATTGCTAGACCCTTATACGAAATCACGAAAAAGGATGTTGATTTTATGTGGGGGCCAGAACAAAATTCCGCTTTCGAAGAATTAAAAAATAAACTAATTACTGCACCTGTATTAATCCATTTCGATCCTGAGGCTCCGAAGGAACTCAGAGTTGATGCTAGTGGATATGGTATAGGTGGAGTGTTACTTCAAGAATTAGATAACGAAATGCACCCTATAGCTTTCGTTTCGAGATCTTTAACAAAAGCTGAAAGAAATTATAGTATTTCAGAACTAGAAGCTCTTAGTGTAGTGTATTGTTTGGGATATTTAAGACATTTAATTCATGGCCGTCCAGTCAAAATTGTAACAGACCATCATGCAATTTGTTTTCTTAAAACCTTGAAAAACCCTACGGGTAGGCTTGCAAGGTGGGCTATTAAATTAGCTGAGTTTGACTACTCTATTTGCCACAAAATGGGACGGGCTCACAGGGATGCCGATGCTCTTTCTAGAAATCCGGTATGTACTCCCACATCTACGGATGAGGAAGACGTAATTGATGTACCCACTTATTTGATCAAAAGTCATGACTTGGCGCAAGCCCAAGCTAACGACCCTCGAGTAGTTGAATTGATAGAAGCGATTCGAAATCCCGAACAAGCTAGTATAAGTTTAAGACGGAGAGTTAAAAATTTTGTTTTGAAAGATGGAGTTTTATACAAGAAAAATATTAGTGTTGATGGTGAGGAAAATTTATTAGTAATCCCTTCTCAATTAAGGGAAGAAATTTTGCATAGTCATCATAGCGATCCAATGTCAGGACATTTAGGTTTTACCAAAACTTTCTATAAAATTAAAAATCGTTATTATTGGGATGGTTTACAAGGGGATGTTGAAAAATTTGTTAAGGGCTGTCCTGATTGTCAAGCTCGTAAAGGACAAACTCATTATAAACCCACAGGTCTTCTACAACCTATTCCAGTGTATTTTGCGACGCTCTTTTCCCCAGTTGCCTATTTGGCAACTCTGTAGTCCGGTAGTTAACTTGTAGATTGTTGTGGGCGGGATTATACGGCTGCTTATTCGTATAATCGCTGGGAAATTCTCGGGCGCCAGATTTTATATGGAGTTTACTCTCCAGAACGGCTTCGCTGTAACAGAACGGCTTAGCGAAGACCTGGGTAACTGCAGTTGAAGATGTCGGTCTCCAGGGGTCTGTTTGATGGAATGACAGCCTGCAGGTTCTTGAAGCAGCTCTATTTAACTCTGATATATTCAACAAGTCAAGTAAAACAACGTAGAATGGTTTAAATACGTCTATTAAATAATATCCAATCCTAAATTAATAATATACAAGCAAAGCGGACTATAATAAGCAAATACGGAAGCAAAACAGTAGCAAATACGGTAGCAAAACAGTAGCAAATACGGTAGCAAATACGGTAGCAAAACAGTAGCAAATACGGTAGCAAATACGGTAGCAAAACAGTAGCAAATACGGTAGCAAAACAGTAGCAAATAAGGTAGCAATACAGTAGCCATACGGTAGCAATACATACATATGGTAGCCAATATATATACAGTAGTCACCAGTATACGGTCGGAAACGGTACCAGTTACTAAAGCAAACAAACTGTTATCTTGACACCAAGCGGACAAATTCGCCACTATGAATCACACAACAAAGCTCTCAAACAAATAGAAAAGAGAAGAGTAAACTTTGCCCAGGAATTGTTTCGCGTAGGCGAGTTAGAGAAGTGCAACCTCAGGAAGTGTTGCGCATGAGGTGCACTCCGGAAAATAAAAGAGTCAGAGAGAGAGAAGAGGAAACTTTGCCCAGGAATTGTTTCGCGTAGGCGAGTTAGAGAAGTGCAACCTCAGGAAGTGTTTCGCGTAAGGTGCACTCCGGAAAACACAGTTTACAAATATACAAGAGAGAGAGAGAGAGCAATATTTGACGTTACTAGCAATGGTGTCGAAACACAGCTTGCTTACCCCAATATCCTGGATGCGGTGGTCGGTTACCTCGGTCGGAGCACTGGTGACTTGTAGAAGTGGCAGGACTGGTACTCGGCTGGAACATCGGCGAACTCAATACCTCCGTCGTACCTTCTGGTGACAAACGGAACTTGGTGGCTTCCTCCACTAGCTGTGCCTTCTTAAGGCGGTACACCCAGCTAACCCGGCCATCGGTGAAGTCGAAATTTCTACCTGGGTCGGCGTCATCTTCGACTGGGTTGTTCTCCAGGTCGGACTTCTCAGAATCGGTCATACTTGCGGTGTTCACTTGTTGGTATACTTGCTGGAATAGTTTAGGACCTTTTCGCAGAAGTAAAAATGGGAATACCATGATCATTGTTGCAGTAGATTATGCCACTCGTTGGGCAGAAGCTAAGGCTCTTCCAAATGGTCAAGCCGGACCTGTTGCTAAATTTATTCTTGAAAATATCATAACAAGGCATGGGTGTCCTCGTTATTTATTAAGTGATCGAGGTCAAACTTTTAAATCTGAGTTAGTGAGGGAACTTTTAAAAATTATGGGTGTAAATAATCAGTATACTACTGCTTACCACCCTCAATGCAATGGGTTGACAGAACGTTTAAATGGTACGTTAGTAAACATGCTAGCTCTTTTTACCAATACCGAACAAACTGATTGGGACTTGTATCTTCATCACGCGATTTTTGCCTATAATACGGCGAGACAGGAAACTATTAAAGTATCCCCTTTCTTTTTGGTTTATGCTAGACACCCTGTGTTACCCACAGAAGCTAATTTAAAGCAGGAAGTTCAATCACAAGAAGTTTAACAGATACGGGAACGCGCTTTAGTAGTACGCAATCACGCTATTAAAAATATTCAGTCAAAACAACAAAAGGACAAGGAACGGTACGATTCAAAGAGGCGGGATATGCAATTCGAAGTAGGTGATATTTTTAAAATTTTCACTCCGGTACGAAAGGTTAAAAGGTCACAGAAATTGTTGCTAAAATATTTTGGGCCTTATAAGATACTAGCGAAAAAAGGCGAAGTAGATTATTTAGTACAGATGGGTCTTAAACCTAACTCTAGGGTTGACACTGTGCATGTTAGTCGAATCTTACCATATTATGAAGCTTGGACCCCAGATGCTGATCCTGAGCTCATTCCTGATACCTGCGAGGTACCTGCAACCAACATTGATGCTTAAAAATGTTCCACTTATATATTTTATATTTTCTAATGTTACCCGTAATTAACAGTAATTCCACCCGCCGTTCAGGCCGCCGAGTAACCCTCCGGCGAACCAGCCCCAATGTCATGTACGCAGACCTTCAATTTTTTCATGGAATCGAGGATGAATATGTGTTGAAGGAGTTCGCTGCACTCAACCCTCGAACTAGCAGGCTGACACACTACCTGTTTAAGCCACCTGTAGCTTGGGAACGCTTGCCGAAGAAAGCGATGTTCTCTAACGCGTGGCTAAGTGAGAACTTCCACGGACTCTCCTGGGGGGAAGGCAAGACTCCTTATACGAACATGAAGGTGTTGCTAAGGGAGACCCTGGCAAGAAGTAAGGTAATCGTGAAAGGATTATCGAAACAGCGCTTTCTGGAGGAGCTCTTACCAGGGCTCACGGTGGAGGAATCCACGTGTGACAGGCTGCCTCCGGTGAACCCCATGCTGTGTGACGCGCATTATGGCAACGCCAGAAAATGTGCCGCCACACAGGCAATGTTCCTAATGCAACATGGGGAACAACGGAGTACAGATGGGCCAGGCACCTCTCAGGCCGCCACCAGGCCCGAACCACTACCGACAACACCAGCCTCCCCAGAACCCTCATTGCTCCACGCCGAAAGTTGGGACACCTCCGACGAAGAAGACGAAGGCTAGCGAACCTGAAAATATAAGAACTATACCGGCCGATAGAGGCCTAGAATGAAAAATTTTTCACTTACCACAAGAAAACCAAATCACTTGTTGCAAACCCACCGGCAACATGCGCCCAACAGAATCACTAGGGAGCAGACCGTCAGGACCACCACAATGAACGCCAGGGTACACGGCCAGCCCACACCACAACCGGTGCGCCACCATGGCGTCCCTGGTCCAACGATCTCCTCCCGCCTGTCCTCTTCTGGTTGGCGATTATCTGAAAATATGAACAATTAAATTAGTGTTGGTGTTCCTCTAGGATAGATTTTGTTGATGTTCCTCTAGATCTTATCTAAATCCTAGGCTTATAATCTAATACACTGTTCGAATTAATCTTTATTCCTTGTTTTTCTTGTTTTAAATTAATCTTGTCTAATTGTTTTATTTACTAATAAATTGTTAAATTCATTTTTTAGTCGTTTTCTATTGTCCAAAATTATTTACAGAATAATAACGCTCCTCTGCCTATTTTTATGGAACGCCATGGGAACGCCAGTGAAAGTGACTACAGGAGCATTTTGGAAGCCTTTACCGGATACTATTACTTATTCAGCTACAATACCATTGACGTATCGAGCAGCTTGGTTATCGCATAATCAAAACAACCTTAGGATTCCCCATGATCGCCTATGTGGGATCAACAATAGCCATGTATGTCACATGGGAAGCAAATTAGATGACCTAACTGAAATTTTTGATAGGGAATTAGGATCTTTTAGAGAAGCCATTAATCCCGAACATTGGGGAACATATTCACCCTCTCCTTTAGATGAAGAAAGTAGTACTGAACCAAACACCCCTCCTCCTAGAAAATATAAAAGGGCTTTAGAGTTTGTAGGGGATTTCTTTTCATGGTGCTGTGGGGTAGCTACTAATCGTAAAATTGATTCTTTAAGAACCAATGAACATGATTTGCAACAATTACTTCTCAAAATTAATTCTGGTCTTAGCAGACATCTACGTGAGTTTGCAAATAATTCTCATGCATTTTTACAATATCAACGTACTGTTGAACGCGCTTATGCAGAAACGCGCACTAAAATAGATGAGTTAGATAGGTTTGACCACAATCTCCGGAATTCAATTGATAAAACCGCCACTATGACTGAAATGCAAGTGCAACGTGCTATGTTTTATTCATATTCTAATCTATTACGTTTAATTAATTTTGAACGTGCAGTTAATAATATGGAAATTTTGAATCAGTGTAAAGATCACAAAATTCCAACAGCTGTTGTGCATCCTAAAGTACTTCGTCATGATTTATTTAACTTAGCTACAGAGATGAGAAAATCCAACCACGATTTGGCAATTCCTATTTACGAAATTTCTCGTTATTATAAATTACCTATTGCTGATTGTACGATCGCAGGAGATCACATTTACATTCACATTCGTATACCTATCACCCTTAAGGGTTATCATTGGGAACTATTCGAACTAACTACTACTCCCTTTGCATGGCATAATGACACCTGTCTATTAATGCATGACACATTATATTTGGCCGTAGCTACTTCCAAAAATACAGACCCTAAAACACCCTTAATGAGATCAATCTCTGGGTCCGGATTACATCACTGTAAACCGTATCAAGACAAATTGTGTCATCTACCTAGGTTCACTGCAGATTCCACATATGGGCCACAATGTGCATATCACATGTACACAGGATCCACAGTGGAAGACTTGGGTCGTCACTGTCCTTTTAGATGTCATTCTTCTAAATCTATGATTATCACTGAAATTCGTGACGATGTATTTGTTATTACCCATCCAAAAAATCAAACTGTATTAAGGTGCCCTGAGTCAGACTTACTTTTAGAAGCAAGTGTGTATGATCAGCCAAGGGCTCTACAAGTTGAACTACCTTGTAGGTGTTCGCTCTTAATAAACAATGAAGAAGTAATTTCCCCACGATTCCCCTGTTCTAATCAAGGTATTCGCGAACGTAACACTCTTCATGTGTTACCAGCGATTTGGTCTAGTTTAAAAAGTTATGTGCTTCAAGCAAAAACAACCGAACCTATTTTCAATAATATGACGGAGTGTTTAAATACTAATTGGACCACTACTATTCCTCATCTTAATCTAACTACTACCTCGACTTTTGAAGTATTACAAAATGAATTAGATGATGCTGTTATAAAAACCTATGGAGATTTATATTCTTATCAAGGCGACAGTATTTATTTAATTTGGAACATAATTTTATCAATTGTTATATTATATTTAGTATTTAAAAGAAATGCGGTTTATGCTACTTTCGCACAACCGGTTGCAGCAGTGCAACCACATCCCGATTCAGGTTCACATTCTGCACTTTTTTATCTTATGTGGTTAGGCTTAATTGCATACATAATCGCTTTAATTGCTATTATCGTTTATTATGCGTATTACTTTTATAAATATCGGAACGGAAAACACGATTCCGGAGTAGAATTACAGGAAATATTTCAAGACCAGGACTGGGTTCAAAATCCCATGTATGGCACAAACGATGATAATGAAAAAGAGAAAAAGGTAAGATTTACAGGTACTAAGCCTAAAGCAGGTACTAGAACTCTGAAGAAGCACGAGAATCCGACAGAAACCACTAGGTTGCCCGTAGGAAGAAGTGTCACGTTGACACTACAGTCCGGACCAGCCCCCAGCAAAGCTAGCTCACCTGGGGCAGCTACCAATTAAGTCTTGGTGGTCGGCGATGGGACTATCAATTCATTATCAATACCAAGATGAAAAGATAGGATGGCCGGTTTCTATTGCCGCTGGAGAAATTTTAAGAAAAAGAGGCCTGATGTGAGTACAATTTTAAAAAAGATAAAGAGATTTTTGAGATAACGAGATTTTTAAGTCCAATAAAATAAGGACTACGGTTTTACTCGAGTACAAAACACTGAGTTTACAAATTCTGAAAGTAGACCTTCACGATGTTTCGGTCTTCATATTAGCAGGGGAAAAAGCGCTACCCCCATCCAAATTTTTCAGATTTTTATTATTTCTATTATTTACTAGTAACAATTTGTAAACTAAATTTTTATTTATTGCTGGGTAGCAAGGAAAAAGCTAACAGAATCAGTGTTGCCATCCGGTCAGAGCGGATGAGGTTTTTATGGTTTTTGAATAAAAAAGTTTAGTCAAGGGCAAAGATTGGTATTAAGTTTATAAAAATAGTTGCTTCTGTTTTGACATAACATCTTATCTGTGGTGTCTTGTCATAAAAGAAAGATGAACTACAAAATTTATGTCAGTGGTTGACAAGTTTCAGTAAAGTGAAAGTCGGAATAAACATTATAAAGAAAATGATGGTAATAATATTCATAGCTTCACTAATGATTGTGAGTAATTGTGTAAACGTTGAAATAACCTCTGGAGTTCACATACAGCGGTTACCAAATATTAGTTTTTATCAAATAACTAAGCCTATTTTATTTCGTTTTGATAAACCAAAAAGTTTAATGGAAAAATTAAAATGTAATAATTTTTGCTTTTTTCATTCAAGTATTTGTAAGATAGTAAAAAATAGATTTGATTATTTTTCATTTATAGTTGATAAGTTAAATGTAAAAAAGATAGGAGAAAATGATCAGATATTAGCAGATGACGGAGAACGTTTTGATTTTCAATTTGCAACAGGCAATCATGTAACACGAATGTTTACTACAAACCAAGAAATTTCTGTCTTAGTGGAACGAATAGTTGAACAAAGGCAAGTACCTTTGTACGATTTAAGTTACAAAAATCCGTTAGAAAGTGTAATAGAAAATTTAACCTGTGTTGACACAAAGTTAAGTCATTACATTTTACTAGACGCAATGCTAAGATATGAATGGGAAAGATCATTTGCCAATATGTGTCAAAACACAAAATTACAAATAGATATAATTTCTATGTTAGAATTAAGTAATGCTTTAAAAAATCAGACCTCTGCCGGTAATTATGTTACAGCACTAAAACATCTGTCATCTTATTATACGCTGCCATTGATTGAATGTACTCTGTCTCAAGATACCAGATTACTAGGAATCCATGTACCTTTAATTCATACTCAATTACAAGGACTGAGTATGAGAAAAGTGTTAACTCCAAATTATGCTTGGGAAAATTATACCTGTTCCGTGGATGTTCCTACATTCAATCTGGCTTTGGCTGAAATAAATGCAAAGTGGATAATCCTACTACCAAAATGTGATCCTTTCAAAGAAGAATTATGTCTGGTAACCGATATCTATGATAATGACGCTTTGGGTGTCGCTTGTGTCAAGAAAGTTCTAACTGGAGGGTCAGCCCAGCAAATAGCAAGTGTTTGCCCTCTTTCTTGTAGAGAAACAGGAAAGGAAACTCAATTTTTGCTACCTGTTGGACACAACCAGTTCCTAGTCACCCATCCGAAACCATGGCTCGAAGTACAATGTCCAAATGGGTCTTTTTCTATAAATGCCTCTATTGGAGCAGTTGCAGTAACATTACCCTGTGATTGTCAACTACAAGATAAATTGGGAACGAACGTTATACCTCGTTACCCTTGCCAGGACCATCGAGTAAAATTACAAATTCAAACAACAATCCCAGCTGCATGGACAAGTTTGCAAGAACTCCGAATCCCTCCACATGGAGAAACTACCCCGAAGTTTGCAGGACTAGATGCTTGTCTGGAACACCAATGGTTGCAAACCCATGTACATACCACTACAGCATATACAGCCTTCTACCTTATTGGCTTTCTATTCATGGTATTTTTTATCCTACCAATTATTGGATATTTCCTATATTACCGTATTCAAAAGAAATTTCTAAATTACCTTCCCCTTACCTCAACCCCACCTAACAGAAATCCAGCTATTTCACCTACAATTCCTTTTAGACCTGTGCGACGTCCTTCATCTCTCGTATTATCCTCTCCAATGTTACCTGTTCAAAGACAACTTCCTGAAATACCTCGTCAACTTACACCGGAAAATGATTATTTACAACCACGGGAATGTACTCCACCCTCTGGATATATACCTTTACAACAAATAAAGCCAATTGGAGGAACCTGCTTCAATACAATAAATCGACCACGCCCAGCTGAGGATGTGCAAATTTACAACACACCATCAGATTCGAGTTATGTATCAATGTCACAATTAAATCAAATTCAAGTTCGTAAACAAGATCAGGTTGTAAGTGATTACCTGTGAGGTTACCAGTGCATAAGTTCTATTCAAAATTAATCAAAAATTATACTTACTAGGAGACATCTTGGAAATAAAACTGTTGTTGAACACAATTCACAAACAACTAACACAATGTAAAAACGCATTTATTTTAAATAAGAAATTTGCAATTAGTACCGATAGAAAATTATCACCCGGAAGTGCGATAAGAGTAAACCGAGTGTACGCTAGGTTATTCCAATTCAACTACGATGTAGGCGGTTCACAAAATGGAGTCGTACATTTTTATGTTTTTCGGGCCACTTTTGTATCAGGATAACATGAATGAAAGCAGATGGTTTTATTATAATAATATTTAGATTTTAATTTAACTAGGATATTAATATAGGGACATTAATTTTTATACCAGAGATTTCAATGCTTCACACAAAGGAATTTTAGAATTTGTTGTATCAGGAGCATATGAGTTCAAATAGGTGTTTTGTGTTTATTTTGTTTTATTCTAATTTTTTATCTCTAATTTTTTATCTCTATTTTTATATTTTATGTAACGTTATACAAATTAGTCATTCAGATGACTTTATAATATTAAGAAACTAGGAATGTTTGAGGATTAACATAGAATTTTATGATTTTTAAGTAAAACTAACTGTTTACCAATTTGTGGTTTAATTATCAGGACAGTATAATTATATGATAGGTGCATGAATTAGATATTTAAGTTATCTTTAGTAACATAGATAAAAATGTTTTTATTCTTCTGAGTTATTGTGAGATTTTGACCAGTGGCGTACCCTTGGGATTTTTATTAAGGATCGCTTCAGGAGAAGCTTTCCTTTTAGAAGCCCCGGGGAAATGTCACGTATGTGACAAGTTGAGTTTAAATTCCTTATTTGATTATATTTTAATATCTTACTTTTAATTATGTAAAATTCCATGAATAATAACCCGGATCTTCTTTAACCAAGATTGACGTGTTTTCGAGTATTAGATCAGCACACGTGTATCCTGGAGTCATGGCCAAGCCAAGACAAACAGGATGTGTGATGAACATTAATGTCTTTTGTTACCTAACAATTAATCATGCAAAACACGGATGCGTGTGAATGTGCGTCAATTGCCACTCCTAATTCTTTCGGTATAAATAAGTCCGAACTTGGTTAAAGAAGGCAGTTCAGTTCTGATCAAATCAAAGAACTTCACCCCTTCAAGTCTCAACAATTCAAGTCTCAACAATGACTCAAAGAGTTTCTACCATGTAAGTTTATATCTTTGTATTTAATTAATTGTTTGCTAATAAATATGCTTAATTTAATCATGCGTTTATTGCTTCATTTTACGATCCCTTTTTCAACCCCGTCACACCGCCTCTCGCTACAATAAACCCCCTAGGTGTGACAATATGGTAATATAAAAATTAAAAAAATATGTTTCTGATTAAAATATTGATTTAAGATTTTAGCAGATACATGCCCAGGTGACGTGGATGTAAAAAACGCAAAAAAAATTTTTTGCAAATTTTTCAAAAATCACCCCCCGCCACCCCCTGCACAGGACGATTTTTGGACGACCAGGCGATTTTGCATTCTTAAGGGATGGGGAATGATTTGAAGTGGGTCTTATATTTTAGCAACAAAGTGCAAACGAAAATCTTTTCTAGAAGGCTTTTGGCGGCTGGCTAACTCTACTATATGGAGTAGATATACTAAGCTAAACTTTAAACATGTGCCTAGTAAACCGGATATTCTTCTTTCTTTTAAAAGACGTGACCATGTAAACAGTATTAGCGGTGATAAATGCCCATTTGATTTAGATGGACCTGGATATATCTTAGCACATGCATTTTATCCACAGCGAGATTCTTCACCTGTTGAAATACATCTGGATCAAGATGAAAACTGGCACTATGAGATTGATAAGCAACCTTCAAACGAGCTTAGCATGTTTAATACACTGGTACATGAAATTGGTCATGCTATTGGAATAGATCATTCTGATAATGTTGCTTCCGTAATGTTTCCATATTATAACAGTGAAACAAAATTTACAGAATTATCGTTAGATGATAGGAATGCAGTGCAAAAGCTCTATGGATTACCATTAAAAAAATCTGCAACTGAAAAAACACCACCAAGGAAACAACAGGATAGTACTATTGCACCAACAACAACAACTACTACTACTACTACTACTCAAATTGATGGTGATAGACCACCAAATTTGTGCAATGTAAACATAAAGACATTTTTAGTTATAAATAAGCGATTGTATATGTTTCATAAAAAATGGGTTTGGATTATAAGTCTTGGTGAAAATAATAATGAAGATAATGATGCATATATGAAACTTTTATATATTCCTGATTGGCTACCTTTTTTACCTAAAAACTTTTTGAAAATTGATGCTCTATATCAAAGGCCTAGTGGTGAAATTATGATATTTATCGATCAACTAATATATATTGTTGATTTTCCCAGTCTAGAACTGAAACCTGATTGACCATCACATTATAATGCAATAGGTGTTCCTAGTACAAGCAAAATTTCAGCAGCGCTTGCTACTTATTCCGGCCAAACTTTTATCTTTTATGATAGAAATCAAGTTGTAGAACTGAATGAATGTACTTTAAGACCTAAAGCTTATAGACTAGTATCTGTTGTCTTCCCAGGGGTCCCTGTTAAACCGAGTTCAGCACTTAGGTTTACAAACGGGCGGTTATATTTTATGCAAAAGCAACATTATTTTGAATTTGATGAATTTACAAATACGTTAGTGAAGGTTGGTAAAAGAGATCCATCCATATTTAATATACACTGTACGAATAAAGGTCTTTTGGAGCAATTGCGAGACTTACTAACAAAATTGGTAAATCTAAATGAACCTATTGCAGGATTAAAACTGGAGCAGGAGGAAGAAGATGAAGAAGAAGACGACTATGATAGTAAAAGATATTAATGAGTGCTAATAATAGTAATAATAATAATAATAATAATAATAATAATAATAATAATAATAATAATAATGATTATAATAATGTAATACTTCACCAGCTCTTCCCAGGTAGCTTAGAGCCAGAGTTCGGAGAAATAATAAGATCGAACTGTAAATCAAATTATTTATAATATTTATTCAATGCTATTACAATACAAGAACAAATTATCGTATGTATCGGAAAAATTGTAAAATTAATAATTTTATGTATAATAAAGTTAAATATAATTAAAATGTGAAACAATTAAATTTTCTTTGGAGCATGTCGACCTTGGTTCTACTTCCTTGAACGGATCTCATTTCGTCGAACGAGTTCTGCGTCGAATTCGCGGCCGATAGATAGAACTGGTGCGCACATTCACTGGTCTTCAATGCGTATAGGTCGATATGTACATCGATGCTGAGCGATCAAAATGGCGATTCTCGGCTTCGGCGTTTCTGTAAAAATAATTAATGTCTGGTGCGCTCTCCACATTCACTCAATCTTGCAGATAAAGTCTGAAATTAAATTAAATAGTGTGTGGTGTAGTGTTCCACTGGTCACAAACCCTCTGGTTACGGCTATAACTGGAAATAAAACGGATAATTGCGAATTCGTTAGGTAAGTGCTTGTGGATTTATTTAATTGATCGGTACTGGATAAATAAATAAATTACAGGATTTGACTGTACGGGGAATTATTTACAGGGTTCAGGTTATAAATCAAATTCATGGATAGGTTTAAAATAATAAACCCAACGGGTAACTTTACTTTATTAAAGTTAAAGAAACTTGACGAATAATTTTCTAAGTTTAATTTAATAAACTTAACTGGTGACTTTCTAAGTGAATATAACGAATCAATCTCAATAGGGCACCCCAGTTTTGAGATTAGATGCATTAATTCTTAGTGAATACGGTATTATTTTCTTTAGAAGCTCATCAAACTCACTAAAAGAACATCAACCTCCACTAACGTTTTGATGTAATTCAATAAATGTCGAGTTCTCATGGAAGATCTCTACGTCCCATAAAAAATCAAACATTCCATTAAATTACTGGTTTTATTTAATTTAAACTAAAAGTAACTTTAAGTTTAAATCAAACTCCAGCCTAATTTTTAAACTCTAAGTCCAGTCTTAACTTGAAATAAAAATTTATTAACAGTTAAACTGTTCGGAATCAAAATCAAAATAAATTTACTAAGTCGGATCAAATAAATTGAACAGGAAACTAAAAGTTTTAACTGGATTCTGGTTTCTAAGAAAGACAGGTCTGGATTCTTTGAAAGGCAGGAATGAATTCTTTGAAAGGCAGGAGTGAATTCTCCTATTTTGAGCTGGTGCTCCGGTTTTATACCCACTGAAGGTGGTAGGGATGCTATGGAAGGAGTTATTGTGGGAGTTCCGTTTCCCCCATACGACTTCTTCTGCGAGCACTTCACGTTAGAATTGTCCACTTCCAGCGCCACGAACGCCTCGTCTTGGAATTACAACAATATAATTCCTAACGAATTATTAAAATCTTGTTGTTTCAGGAAACTTTGTTACAATAAGAGTAGTATTAAAAATAATGTTGTTTTACCGGATATGATTAATCTATTGGCGGTACGTGCAACTGATATAAAAACAGGTTTTGTTTATTAAGCAGCTTCAGTGTAGTGCTATAAGAAGACAAATCAACATGCCTGAAGTGGGTGAATTTAGGTTTTGCGATGATATAAGCAACGACGATTTCTTGGTGCAAACTACTAAACCAATTTGGGGGAAAATTGGTAATTATTTAACTCTCTCTTTCTTTCGCCTTATCAATATAATCATTGAAAATTTCAGTATCTTTTCCACAACCTACACCAACTCAACCTTCATTTTCAAAAGAAACAACTTCTAATCTTCAATCTCAATCAGCATCATTACCACCATCACTACCGCAATCGCAACAATCTACACACACATCATATCAAAATGAAATCGAAAATGGACAAATGATTTATGGTGTAACCTATATGATGAAGATAAAAAATATTGGAAAGTGTATGTGGGGTTCAGCAGCCCACAATCGAATTTAATACCATTAATTAAAATACATTTCGAGAAAAAAGATACTGATGCAATCTCAACAGTTTGCTTTAATCAAGAAGATTGGCATGCATTTTTAACCCTCCAACCTCTTATAAATGAATTATTTTTTACAGAACGAACTAACTATAATGGAGAAATCCATAATAACGCTTGCGACATAATTGAGAAAAAAATCAATAGTATTGGTTTAACCTTTAGTCGTTTCGGTGATGATGATGATGGTAAAAGACTAAAAATGTTTGGTGATTTTTCTAACAACAATTGTATTGAATTAGATAAGAACGATATCAAGATGTTGTGGAACTGTTCCCGATAATTAATTACAGATTGCAACTTTTACATCAGCAAGGATTAATGGAATATTTCAATAGATCTCTAGCAATGCGAATGAGTACTAAATACGTTATCAATTGTTCTGTAGAAGGTGTGCTTTATGAGACTCGACAATTATTAAACGGTCTGATGCACAACATAAATGCAGAACCTAATATATATATATATATATATATATATTGTATGTTAGAGCTTCTTCAATATTATCCAGCACAGGTAGCTGAAGTGATTCTTTCTCATCACTTAAATGTTTACAAAAAATACTACTATTGACATCATGCAAACAACCCAAGATTGAGACAAGCCTACGAAGTATTGTGTTTAAAATTAAATGTACATATTCAAATGCTTGAAAAGTTAAAGAATGATATAAATAATGATAGTATACAAAAGCAGATGCTTGAAAAATTTAATACGTTAACTATTTGATTTAAAATAAGAAGGCAAGTATTTTAAATTATTAGTTTACAAAATGAATTCAACAATGGTGTTTGTGCTAAGTAGGTTATTATAGACAGTTCTAGATCCACCCCCTACTCCTGGCCTTGAGTTCAAGGTCAAGGTCACCCCCACTCCTGGCCTTGAGGTCAAGGTCAAAAAATTTTTCGGCCTGCGGCCAGCTTGTCCGGCGGACGGCTATTCTACGACCACCTTGAGCTGCCGCCCCATTTGGAGGAGAGTTCGCAGCACCCACTCACTAGCTCCTTCCAATCTCAAGACTATTCTCCTCCTTTACCCGACGGCCACGGCGTCCACCAGCTTCATCGCTCCAAAAGAAAACACCAAATAGATTCTAATATATTTATTAATTAAATATACATAGTGATCACTAAGGTAGGTTATTATAATTAATTGACCAATATATAAAGAAAATCTGTACTCTTGTACACAAAATTAAAAGAATAAATTTTATAGTTTTTATTTTACAAAAAATTACATAATATTTGCACATACACAATATATAGTATTAACTTAAATCCAGCGGATGTTCTTGCAGTTGTTGACACCATGAAAGTCTGTAGTTTTAAAATCTCCAGTAACCTCTAGATATAAACTGATCAAGTGATCCGTAGGAACACAAATGTTATATATGTTGTGTTCGTACCACTCACGCAAATTTGTATGATAATTTACTTCGGTAAGGGGAATAATAACCTTTTCTACACTATTCCGAATAAATGTTGCACTACCACTAATTTTTATATAATGTTGATGTGAGAAATATTGCATCTCATCGATATTACTAATAACTAGCGGCTTGAGTTTCTCACTGACATGCTTGAAACATTTGGCTTGGCTTGCTGTTTCATCTAATACGTACTCAAGAGTCAACGTTTCACGCACCATGTTGATACGAGTATGTCAAACTTGCGAATGGGGAAATAAATATGTTGCGATGTGTATTTTAACTGCACGCGAGCTCTACAAAGAATGGAAAAATTGTAGTAGTAGCTTCTTTGCCGATAGTCGATCATAAATGTCTTCGGATTCTACCCCATTTCCAGCAACATCGACACCATCAAACTTAACTAGTCTTTCCAAACCATCGAAACCCTTTTTCGCCTCTTCAAGTAGCCCCTTTGTAGTTTTCAAGGATTTTATAAGATTCGCAAATGAGCAATGCTTTGACCATCGAAGCTGTTCAGACAGGGGGTCGTCAGCGGGTTCCCATAGATATATTTCTATTCCACAACAGAAGCATTGCGTATCGTCAACACCAGTGGGGATGTGGTAGAAACCGGCAGCAGCAAGCGATTCTGGGGTTAGCTCACCAGGCCAATTGTCGAATGTTTTTAGTCGTTTAACATAAGACTGGTAATTCGGGTTAGGCAACATCTTTACAGACTTGTCACTAAGCAACTGAAGTTTGGATTTGCAAACAAGGTTATATAATCCCAGGTACAAGAGTGGGGGATGGGTGGAGTCAACTCAAGGCTAAATAGGTTCAAGGTTGTGAGGATTTAAACATTTAAAATAAATAATTAAAATTAAGTAGTATAAATATTTATTTCCAATAATAGCTAATATACAGCAGTTCCCCGTTCCTAAATCGAGAGGTAAAGCGCAGCACTTGCCGAACCACATTGTTTCTGAACCACTCCTCCAAGGGTATTGTCAAGGGTGCCGCCAACGTTGTCAATCTTGCGAGCTCGTGATGCTGTTCCCCTTGCAGCCCTAGAGAGTACTCGATCGTGGCAACCGCACACACCTCCTTACCTTCGAAGGAGCTTCCTCCCTCTTCCACAAACTGCAGGAACCGTTGGTAGTAACTGGTCGTCGGGTGTTGGAAAAAGACATCTTCGTCGGAAAAGTTGTGAAGTGACATGATGCAAATTTTCAGGCTTAGACTCAGACGATAACTGATGCTGTAAAGCTTCTACACGAAATATAAAGTAAAATACGCAACCTTCGTGAAATATGGCCGTGAAAGTCAAGGTTATGGGTGCAACTTTCCACCACCACCACCACTACAAAGTGCGACCTTGACTGATTGCAATATAAAGAACATGCTTGTTTCGATATTTAGTTGAGTTTGTTTAGTTCGCGAAAGAAGATCGAGTTCGTAAAAGTGATGGATAATTTATTAAAAAGTATCGAAAAGGTGAAAAACCAAGTGCGAATGAAATCGGGGGAAGTTGTTAGTTGTGTAAATGCAAACGCTAAACAAACTGCACCGTATCCAATATTAATACATTGCAGAAGTTATCCTCTAAATAAATCGCGAAGCAAGTTTGTAACGGCTGGTCTGTCAAGTTATACACCGCATTGGCCTGTAGTGCAACTGTATGGTTGTAAAAATGACTGGATAAGTTTCAACGAAGAAGAATGGAAAGTATTCTTGGCGAATCAAGGGGTGATAACAAACTATTTCTTTTCAAGAGATTTTGAAGTT
Organism: Ctenicera cuprea; assembly: GCA_958336395.1. Taxonomy (NCBI): domain Eukaryota; kingdom Metazoa; phylum Arthropoda; class Insecta; order Coleoptera; family Elateridae; genus Ctenicera; species Ctenicera cuprea. The sequence goes on along the minus strand of OY284489.1, from coordinate 43,026,444 downwards.
CAACCCGTGAGCATAAGTCCTTCAAAAACCATTTCCTTCCAAACTGTTGCAAAAACAAAAGTGATAATCATACAGGACCAGGGATCATCTGAAATTTACTTGGGATTGGAGTCTCTTGTGGAATTATGGGAACTCCTAGCATTAATTGATTGTCGATTGGGTCTGTTAAAAGGCTTGGAGTTTGAAAAGTTTTACACAAGCGTTATCAAAGGGGTTGCCTGTATGTCTGGCGACATAAAAAGCAACATTCAAAGCGTATTGATGAATTTAAATATAAAGTCTGAAAATGTTGTGTGTATGTTGGAGATGTTAAAATTTGGGGAACAAATAATTACATGTGACGTTGAATTTGAAAACTTTGCAAATAAGATTAATTAACAAAAGGTGTCAGAATGTGGATGGCATACTCTGCAGCATCGCGTCCTGTGGCCACAGATTTACACACAGCAGTTATACGTCTTCAGAGTTTGCTTCAAGACTTGGCATTCGATGCTGGGCACGAAAGCGTGTATGGGTTTGAACGATTCGGAACTATCAGCGAGCTTGAGGAGTTAGAAAAAAAATATCAGAAGGGGGTCAAGTTATGTTGGAAATTTTTGGAGAACCGTATATGTGGAAAGCTCCTTCTGGAAAGTCTAATCGATATTGATTTAGAGGAGTTTACTGCTGAAGTTGAAATATTTGTGGGTAAAGATTAAAACCTGATAAATAACGATCCGTTGAAGAACAGGCAATCATTACGTGAAAGTTCTATAAGGTGTTGAGATGCCGATCGATAAATTTGGAAGACACTTGCATAGTCATCATGACCCTCAAATTTTTCTTGCAGAAATGGGTGAGGCGGAATTAAGAAGCGAATCTAATTTCTTATTACTGGCTCTTAATATAAAAAATAGCTACCAAGCGCTGATGTTGACGTTAACTTTGCAAAGCCCCCTTATAGTGCATGCATAAATGCCATAAAATGGTTCGCCAAGTGAAGTTTGATATGTCAAAAAATAAAATCCACAATATGATAGTATGGAGTTTCGCATATCGGCAAAGTAGAATAAAGTTTTGAGAATTTGTAGCTGTGGATAGATGTAGAGTTCAAAGAAGAATTGAAGATACACATAAAACGCTTGTGAAAGTTTTAAGTTCGAACCATAGAAATAAGATCTACTTAGAACGCTTTGCATAATTTTATAAAGAAATTAAAATGTATTACTATTAATAATGTTCATGACTTGTTGTATATTAGAAATGTTTTTGCATTACAATGTATTATTAACAAATATATCTATCGTTTTAACGAAACATGTATTTTATTAAATAAAACTAGTAAGTACATAAAAAAATTTATTTTAAAATTATTGCATTACATAGTGTTCGTATAAAATATAAACATTAGACAATGCACAGTAACATAGTGGTTTCACATGATGCATGCAAGATGGTTTTGATGCACTCAGTGCTGGTCGTTCTTCAATTTCAATTATATGTTTATCGATGAAACTTCTTTAAAATGTAGTTTTTTCATGTCCCTTTACGTAGACTACGTCAGCATCTCGAACAAGTCGCATCAAAATTTTTGGAAATAAGAAAACAGGCGTGAATCCTTCATCCCAATTAATACAGTGATGATTTTTCATCAACCAGTTAGCTTTTTGTTGTAAATTTTGGGGCAACGCAGAAAAATGAAACGGAGCTCTAAAAATGTAATGTGAAATGGTGTTTCCATCGTATGCAGCTAATTCTTTTGGTGAAAAAATTTTCGGAAATCATGAAACCTTGGAGATCTATTATAGCAAACATGTTGTTGCTCCTAAGGCACTGATTAAACTAACCATTTGGTTTTAATCTTACAGCTGTTTAACTGCTTTTGTTAGCGCGTTGTATGAAAACACGCGATCGTGCAAAACCAGGCAATACGCTATTGTATCGGCCGCCATGTTGACTGCCGATTCAAATTCGAGTCTAAACACAACAGCATTAGCTTGTAAGTAATCCTTTTGATTCGAACAATCCACAACAATCAGAGGACCAATCTTTTTAAATTCTTCTAGGGATAATAGAGGTTCGTTATGTTTGTTATAGTATGTTGATTGGAAGTTTGAATACATTTCATATAGAGTTGCATAATGATTATTTGCGAAATCGATATTTAAATTATCGTATGGATATCTATCGGTGTTTAAGTAAACTCGAAGATTTGTAATATTACAATTAGCAAATTCGTTCATTTTTTTGTCGATTTTTCCAGAACGATGTCTGGAAACCCAGTATATAACTTGTCGCGGAGTCTGTAATTTTGTACTGGTGGCAATCGCATGAGAATGTTGCGTAACTTGATTTAGTCCTGAGATTATATGAAGTTGCCAACTTCCAAACGGTACTTGGGTGTCGATATTTTTATCTATGTATTTTGTTAGAGCTAATTCTTGAGCAAGGCCTGCTGTAATATGGGGAACTTTCCAATAAAGTTTTTCAATTGTAACTTTGACAGCTTCATCTATATTTGGGCTATATATCGCATCGTTATCTGTATTACTTCGAATTAACACCAATTCTTGCCTGATATTTAGTACCACTTTTCCGTAATCCTCCGCAAAGCCCAACAGCATGCTAAGGGGTATGCAAGCGTTAAAATTACCAGACGCATCAACTATTTTGCTTGTTGAGTTGGGAAGCCATCCAGCGTTTTGAAGCTTTTTAATATCGTTATAACTGTAGGAAACATAACCTTTCATAGTAGATGTTATACCTGGTTTCGTTACCGAATCAACCACAACGCCATTCATTTCATAGCGAATTTCGCTAAATAGGTGGTCAACTCCATTGTTAACAAATGTAGCGTTTGTAGCTCCTCCAGCTGTTTTTAACAATTTTCTTTGTATATACAGGTAACTTAAACCGGGTAGTGTTGACATATCTTCTTTAATCGGAATTCCGATTTCGTCATTATTTTCAAAGCGATTCGTATAGGGTTGATGGGTATGTATTTGATTGCTAACAATTGAATTGTCAACAAGACCTTTTTCACTAATATTTAAAATACTCATTGTAACACTTGAAAACCTAACGATTTAAGAAATGCTTTATTCTTCTTTGTCAACTGATCGGCTGACGACCTCTTACTGACTGCGGAACGTTTGGTATGTCTCATGTTATATCCTTTTGGAGCTGTAGATGATGTGTCTGAGCTAAAATTGCGGTAAGTGGTGTTGAATCTGAAACCCATTATAGCTTCTTCAAATGCAAACTGACCGTCACGGTTTCTGAACTGAAACTAACAGGAACATCCTCTTGGTCGAGTATTTTAATTGTTATGTTGGTAATTATTTTAGTGCTGATTGGAAGATAAATGACTGGATTTGAAGACGCAACTATTTTGTATCCAGACGGTACAGTAGGAAAAAATTGATGAATTATATGACCTACTTCCCCATTCTTATAAGATCCCAACGATATATTGCAATGTATTAATATGGAATTTATTTTCATTATCTTAGTTATATTTTCAGACGAATGCCACACATTGGGTTTATATTTTTGAGGTAGAAATCCTGGTAAATGTCCTATCGAGTTATCCGCAGTGAAGTCTATTTCGTGCGACGACTTAATCATCGTTTTCAGCGTGCTGTTACTACCTTTTATTAAAACGTACTCTCGGTTAGCTGGATTCAGGCTAGTTTGTATGTAGTCGTTGATGTCGTTAATTTCATAAGCTCCTTGGGGTATCACAATATCCTCTCGCCCAGTAAGTTTGAAGACGTTCTTCGGTGGTGATATATTGGGAATAGAATTTTACGACTCAAAACTAAGTAAACCTATTACATATTCGCTGTCTTCTTCCAAAAAAAGTGGTGGATTGAAATCTGCACTTAATACTGACGATTTACCGGTAAGAGTAAAAATGGTGGACATTCTGAAGTACTTTATTCAAGAACTCAAAGCGCACTGCAGGTACATGTCAGTTTACGTAACTATATAAAAACTGCAAACACAGATGACCACAATTGTAGGAATTTAGGTTCTGATATCTATCAAAGTTGTACGCGATGTTATTCTTGCTACCGTCGCTGCGAAAGTATTTTATTAATTCAAGAGGAGGTTTCAAATGTCCTATGCTGTCGAAGTATGTTACGTTTTCACCACGCTTCACGTAGGCAGTCCAATGGGTGCCAGGACCTATTTTATCGTCGAGATTTACGATACCGCATTCGTTCTCATGAATTCTAGATGGCAAAGCATTGCGCATGAATACTCCTCCAAAATTCGGAATTTTTAATATTTTAGCATACTTCGCTAAATCAACGTTTGTTAACGCTCGTCGCGGTAACTTAACAGTTAGTTTTTTGGTTGGTAGGGTCCCAAATGTAGACCTTTTCCAAGAGCAACCGACTCCATCGCTTTATTATGTCGCTCCTTTTCTTTAAGGTCCTTTGCAGCAGATTTAGCATCTCCCACTTTGGCGATTGCTGCAGCTCCACCTCCTAAGGATCCTAGGGCGCTTAAAGCGGCAAATATTGGTATGAGCGGTAAAATACCGCCAGTTTTAGGGATTTTGATTATTCTAGTTTTTGGCTGAGCAATTTTACTTTTTTTAATGGTTGCTAAAGCTAGCTTTGCAGCTTTCATTACATCATATCCTTTATTACCTTTAATACGGTTTCGCGCACGCGTGACCGCACCGGTAAAGCTAATAACTCCACCAGAACGTTTTTGTCTCACTTTTTTTGAACGTCTCTTTTTACGTAGAGCACCCATTCCTAGTTTGGTTTTTCCTTTCATAATACCTATTATGGTTAGTGCAGCAGCTTTTTCTCCAAATTTAGCGTCTTTTGAACGAATACGTTGCCACGCCTTTTCGGAAAGTATCTTGTCAGCTTCGTGTCGTTTCTGAAGATCTTGATGTTGAGAATATGCGATATCGTGCTCTTTGCACGCTTCGTCTAGCGGATTAATTCCCTGATCTCCCCTAACAAGTCTTTTCTTTAAGCGAGTACCTGGACCACAAAACTTATATCCAGGCACATGTAGTTCCACTGGCAAATTATTTATAAGCGTATTCAAAACACCACAACCTTTCCTCCTCACGGTTCGTCGACGAATACCTGGTTTGTGCGCGTAAACTCTCATATTAAACGATTTGAGGGCGATTGCAAAGTTTGAACTGCAAACATTTCTTTAAAACTTGTTCTTATATATAACTTGATCACGGTTTAGCTTAGTGTTTAGTGGGTGTACTGGAGAGAAAGGTGTCGAAATGAAAAGGATTGCAATTGAAAAACAACATGTAACCCTAGCGATCGTAAATCACGATGCTAAGTCATTGGTAAAACCATTTCAAAGGCATAGTGTTTTACTAGGGGAGAATTGTAAAAGAGGGCTTTTCGTGGGCAGCTCAGCTAGCGGTAAAACAAGCGTGATGGTTACTTTGATAGAACACCCTAACGGCCTACGATTTGAAAATGTTTATTTATTTTGTAAGACGCTAGATCAGCCTAAGTATGCATATCTTAAGAACTTATTAACTCCGATAAAAGAAATTGGTTACGAGGAATACGAAGATGGGGCTGCTGTCCCACAACCTATGAACGCAAAACCCAATTCTGTAATTGTTTTTGACGATGTGGTCGGAGAAAATCAAAATATAATTGAACATTACTATTGTTTCGGACGTCATAGAAATATCGATTGCTTTTACCTATGCCAAACGTATTCATCTATCCCCAAACAACTCATTAGATACAATGCTAATCTGATTGTAGTATTTCAACAAGATAAAACAAATCTCAAACACATTTACGCCGACCATGTCATTGTGGACATGTCGTTCGATCAGTTAAAGGAATTGTGCTCTATTTGTTGGCAGAAGGACTACGGGTTTTTAGTTATAGATAAAGATAGTGCAATAAATTCCGGAAGATACCGGAAAGGCTTTGATTGCTATTTCCACATAAATAATTAAAACTTACTTCAAACTGTTAGTGGTTGGCGAACAACTAAACGCAAGATGAATAAAAGTTTAGTTGCCGAACTGCTTAAAACGAGAAAAGCCGTAAAAAGGAAATATCAAAGTTTAAGGTCAGACATTGCTCAATCGCAGTTACAGTTGGCGGAACAATTAAAACCAATTTCCCAACCCCTTCAGGATCTAATATCAACTCTAAAAACCGAAAGAGTAGATATTCCTGATATAAAAAGTAAAGTAGAGCATATGACCTCTCCACCCAAGCCTATTATTCCCCAACCAAATTTTCTAAAGTTAGAGGACATTGGAGAGATTGCACCAGAAACAGAATTACAGGATCATGTAGAATCAGAACAAACCGCAGAAGATGAAGTGCTTGAAGAAAGCGTCCGGGAAGCTAATAAAACCGTACAGCAAATGATGCAGTCTCAAGTTTTAAACCAGTTCTTAGATCAGTATGACGGATTAGCTAGGCAATATATTGAAAACATGATACATGACACACAGAACGAATTTGATATGCACTACGGAGTACGATGGGATCTTGAGAGCAATAAATTTTCTATAGGCAATAAAGAATTAGACTTTGATGGGGAAAACATGGCCATAATAGATGGAGCAAATAGGGTGGTTTACAAAGGAACGCCTGGAATGTATGAGTTAATGTTTAAAAAGAAACCCATAGGTTACAGTAAAGCTGACGAAGACAATTATAAAGATATCGTTAATCGGTCTGCAGCCAACCGACAAAATTACAATCCCGACGATCGAATAAGTGGTAATGCAGGGCAAAAGTACAGAAACGTTGTTCGCCGTTTAGTTGCACCCAAGCGACGAGGTAAAGGACTTCGAAATTTAAATAACAAGCAGATTAAATTTGTTCCCTGGAAAAATCCGAACACGTTAGTGAACAGATTACAGATTTTAATAGCCTCACAGTTGGCAGGTCATACCGGTCATAATTCTTAGTATAATTGACGCTTTAAAAACAGAAAAAATTATTAAATAAACAAACCGATGGTTAAATAGAGACCCAAGCTTGACTTCTCATCACATAGCTACGAAATGCCGATCGATAAGTTTGGTAGACACTTACACGATTCTCGTTATAGAGCCTATCCCAGTCATGTTTTGTTTAAAGTCAAAAATATATCGGAATTGTATTACGAAGTTCCTCTACACATCGTTGGATGCAAAACTGACAAAGCGGGATTCTTCAAACTCGGAAAGGGGCAAACAGAATACATATTTCCGTTAACGTCGGCTGTTGTTTTACAAACAAATAAATCTATAGAAAACGTGGAAGTGTATCTCAACAATGTTCATGTAACTAATCTGATCGGTCAAACATTGAAACGTGGAGATGCTTTCCGACTTAAGCTTCCCAATGGTGGAAAGGATGTTCTCATGTCGATGCAGTTAGTTTTTAAATGTTCACTGCAACAGGAAAAGGTTCCAGTCTAACATGAACGTTAAACATGCAGTTGTCGAAGAATTGCACAAACCAGCTAGAAAAAATTTTAAGCGGCGACGCGTAATTGTCAAGGGAATAAACGATTTATTCCAAGCTGACTTGGTAGAAATGATACCCTACGCAAAACTTAACCAGGGGTACCGATACATTTTAGTTGTGATCAACGCATTTTCCAAATACGTTTGGGCATACCCCGTCAAGCGAAAGACGGGTCAAGCAGTTACCGAAGCTATGAAGAAAGCGCTTAATGCTGCAACACAAAAGCCTAACAATTTGCAGACTGATATGGGAAAAGAGTTTTATAATGCAGAATTTCAAAATTTGATGAATAAATTCGGCATAAACCATTACAGTAGTTATTCTAATGTAAAAAGTACCATAGTTGAGCGATGCAATCGCACCTTGAAAAATATGATGTGGAAACAGTTCAGCTTTAAGGAACCTACAAATGGTTAGATCTTTTACCAAAAATCGTAAAAGCGTATAATTCAAAGAAACAAGTAGATAGGGTACAGGTGTCCGAGGTCAAAACTCCCATAAGAAATGTACAGGGCAAAAAGTTGCTACTTTACATCCGGTCTGGGGGTCCCGCTCCCTGGGAGGTTGTTATCTCGACCTTGTGTCAGGTGATAAGGAGTAACCGTCCACGTGTGGGCATCTAACCTAAGGTGTACATCCGGGCTGATCTGATATTAGTCCCTCTGGTGATAAGGAGGGCCGGTGGCTCGGGGAAAACCCCAAAGACCGTTAAACCCTGAAAAACCGTTGGTTCAAAAATGCGCGGCCTAAAAAATGTGATAAGGAGATTGGCGGTGACGCGCGCCCCACCCCACCCCGAAGGGAACGGCCCCCCCGAAGACGCCTTGGCCTTGTGTTTGAAAATGCATGCATTCTTATATGAAAATGTGATTTTTAGCTGTAATTTCACTAATTTTACATGTGTTCTTATATAATTATATTGATAAAGAAGTTGAAGATACGAAGTTGAGATAAGAGAAAGAAGGGTAGATAATAATTTTGTGTGAATAAAATAAAATTAAAAAAAATTGCGGCATTGACTGTACTTTCCCAATGTAAATGAAATAAATTACAACAGGAAGTCAGATAGAAGCCCGCTAGTACACACAGGGACAAAACCCATGTATTTTGAAATTGTTTTAAATGTAAACACTTGTGATATTTATATTACAATATTTTATTATTCTTTAAGTGTACAATAATTATTATTATGTAAAGTAATGTATTGTCTTATGCGTGATCTATGCTCATCATGCAGAACTCTAGAGATAGCATCTTCAAGTGTTGAAATTCTTCTTTGAAATCGAAATCTGTCTATAGCGCGCAGGTCAAAAACCTGGGTTGTGTGTTAGAATTGATTTATTTGAATAGCGATAAATTGGTATATGACTTGGAACGAATTAATTGTAATTAATATTGGGATGTAAATTGTGTTCAAAAATACATTCACTTTGATAAGTAAATAGCCTAGAAGGCTGATGTGGGACTCCGTAGGAAATAGTAATTAGTATAGAACGTAAATCAATAAACAGGAAGTGAGAGAAAAAACAAACCAAACCAAAACCGCAAATGGAAAATTTCCAAATGTTAAGGAAAACTTTCATATTAACATGGCTTAAATTATTTATTATTGTTCATCACTTTGTGAAAAATGGTTGAAGTAGAGCTACTCATTACATTTTTTGTGCCGAGTTTTTCGAAATTTCATTTCGACAGTTTAAATTATTGCAAAAATAAACGACAACTTATAATTGCTTATAAATATAATAACATCGAATTCATTAAAGAAGTGGATGCTAAAGAGTGGATTTTTGAGGACGGCGATTTAACCCAAATTAAAATATTTAGTGAGGCATTGCGAAAATACGTGTACGTCATTAACGTGTACAGTCCTGAAGAATACCAGGTGCTGGGACCTTGCATGAAGTGCCATTTTAGGGGTTGTTCATTATCGGAAGGCACCTGTACTATTGCCAATAAAGGAGCCTTCGCAAGAAATATCATGTAAGTTAAAAAAAAATGTTATAGAAAGAGTATTAAATTTTTTTTCTCTTTATACAGACATCAGTAATGAACAACAGGGCGATTCATGTTAGCGTTCAGCAGCATGTACCGAATACCTTAACGAGCTGGCAATATTTTGGAGAAACAATGGAGATTCATTTCGGGGATGGTATTATGTTTTTGCTTCCGCAACCTCAAGATGGCGATGTTTTGCTACTGCATATAGAATTTTGTTGTAAAACTTATGTATTTAATAGTAATGGGTACTTAAAGGAAGACCCTGATTGGGCTCGTAATTATAGAATGTATTCGCCAAGATTTTTGAAATCACCTTTATAGCATGCATTTATATCATGTAAAATTGTCTTATTAAATATAATCCAAAAAAAACTGTAACCATGATGAATAAAACACTTAGTATAAAATATATAGTATTTATTTTTAATATATATAGAGATACAATAGTAAATTAAGATTGGGCTGAAGGTGTTGAAGTCCCGGAGAGGAAAAGAATATGAAACAACATGGAGAAAACGTAGGTAATAAGATCAATGTATAAAAAGCGTTTATAATACTTACAAAGATATACATATAATTTATGGTGGACTGCGTCCACTCTCACCTCCCCATGGAGCCCCCCCTCGACTATGTCGAAGAGCCAAGGGAAGGCATGGTTCGGGGGGCCCCATAATGAATATATTTGGTATAGTGCATATTCTGGTTTTATGAAGATAACACCCCAAGCCGCGCGGCCCATGAGATTTTCTGAAATATGAAAAAATTGTTTAACAAAGTTTAAGTGCACACATCATTCAAGTCACCTAAGGTGCTTGGCATTTTGAATGCAACTGTAATAGGATATAGGATATAATTAAGAAAACAAAAACATATAATATACTTATCTCATACTGCAAACCACAAACCACAACACTGCATTTAGAAAATAGTTAATTAAGAAATATTGTTAACAAGATTAGAACAATTTACTTATGTATTAAATGTACAGTCATTTGTTAGTTAACAGAGGTCGCTAGTGGTATTATAACTTAAAATATTACGATACAAGATTACAGTAATCTACTTTAGCAATAATACAGTCATTTGTTAGTTAACAGAGGCCGCTAGTAGTATCATAACTTAAAATAATTAATTCTTTATCTGAGCGGGAGCGTGATGCTAATTAGACGTAACCGCAAAACATTGATAGCACATAATAATAGAATATCCATTATTAATAGGTGTTTATTTTACAAAACCGCAATCACTGATAAGGAGTAAAATTAATAAAGAAATAATTTTCCCAAAAAACCGTTACAAAATAAACGTTAAACCACAAAAGGCGCGTAGTTCCAAAAGCAAAAGATAAGAGACCCAAAACTATATAAAAAGGGGAAATTTTTTAAAATACTAATCAGTTCTCATTTGAGTGTTCTAAGTGTTCTAAGTGAAAAGTTAATAAATCAAGAAAAATGGCTTCCATTGTTGAGACATCCAACAATATGGTTAACATAGTTAAAGACGCATTGTTGTCTGGTGCCAACAATCCGAATGAGTTGGAGAGATGGTCAAAAAAGTGCGGGCAAAATATTCGTATTCTTAACAAGGCTCTCAAGAAAGGGGATTTGAATATGGGAGGAAAGAAAAATCTGGAAGCCAATATCGGCAAGATAAAAGGTATGTAATTTTTTTTGTTCGCATTTCAAAGCTTATTAAAAAATAATTGTGCACAGGCTTCCAAATCCAAATGAAAGCACTACAGCGGCAAGGGGCCGGGTACCGATCTCCAAAAGAAAAACGGAGCGACCGGATCAGGTGGGCGGATATTAATTCAGCTTTCAAGGGCCGCCTGAGGACCGGGGCTATAATTAACTTACGCCATGTTGACCCGCTAACTTTCCTGGAAGACGCATTCTACATGTTCAACATCAGAATTAAGCATGCTTTAACACAAAATCACATGCTTAAAGTAAACACGGACTTCTGCGGGTAATTTGTTAAAAATTCCGCCAATGACGTGATATATGAAATAAAGCATTTTCCAACTAAAAACGAGCACATCATGCATGATACGAATCTACAAGAGTGGTGGAGCGAACATGTGCAGGACCAACTAATCGTCAAACTTGAAGATTTCCAAGAGCGTGAATCGGGCTGGGCGCTATCAGCCATTATCAATCTTGCGGTTAACATTAATCGATATGAGCCGATACGAGGGTCTTCGTACATTCCTTTACCACCACAAATACAGCGTAAGGAAGCTTGTGTCAATGTGCAGAATTATGATCAGCTATGTTTTGCGTGGGCAGTGGTGTCAGCTCTTTATCCCCCCAGAGACAACCCCAAACGTCCTGAAAATTATCCTCACCCATCTACAGTGTTAAACTTGGATGGTTTAGACTTTCCATTGATCCTGGGACAAGTGAAAAAATTCGAGAAACAAAACGGAATTTCGATCAACGTATTCATCCTTGAACCGCTTGTGAAAAAGGGCGGGTATAAAGTGGTACCTGTGCATCTAACCCGAAAGAAGCAGGATAGGCACGTGAACCTGCTGATGGTTCAAGATAATTATAAAGACGCGGAGGAAATAAAATACCATTGCGTCTGGGTGAAAAATCTAAGCAGACTGGCCCGCAGCCAAATAAACCGTTATAATGTCAAGAAGCATATCTGTGACAGGTGCTTGCACTATTTTCAGAGTGCAGAAAAGCTGGTCAAGCATGAAGTAGACTGCGGTGAAATAAACGAGTGTAAAGTTATAATGCCTGGAAAAGACGACAGCATCGTGAAGTTTTCCAATTTTAAAAATCAAATACCAGTCCCATTTATAGTTTATGCCGACATTGAGAGCATTCTCAAACCTATGAATAAGAGCAAATGCACAAAAACCACAATATATCAAGAACACGAGGCATGCAGTGTTGGATATTATTTTAAATGTCAATATGATGATTCCTTATCTTTTTATCGAAGCAACCGGGGTCCTGAGTGCGTGAAATGGTTCATGAATGAACTGAAACAAATAGTCGAGGACGTTGAACCTATTTATTGGGCTCCACAACCTATGAACCTGACCCCTCAACAAGAGGAGGCATTCCAGGCTGCCACCCATTGTCACATATGCAAGAAACCTTTTACCGTCGAGGACATTTCCGTGCGTGATCACGACCATTTAACAGCCGATTTCCGGGGCGCGGCCCACGAGTCCTGTAATCTACATTTTAAAGATTCTAAAGTTATTCCGGTTGTGTTTCATAATTTAAGCGGGTACGACTCTCATTTCTTAATTCGAGGCGTGGCAGAAGAAATCGAGGGAAGCACCTACCTGTTACCCGTAAATAAAGAAAAGTACATTTCGTTCACGAAATCTGTTAAAAACAGTGAAATAAACTTTAGATTTATTGACTCTTGCCGATTCATGGCCAGCAGTTTGGAACAGCTAGCCTCGTTCCTGAGCGAGCTGAAAATTGTGCGGAAAGAGTTTGAGGACTTGAGCGAAGCCAAGTTAAAACTTTTAACGCGCAAGGGTGTATTCCCTTATGATTACGTGACGTCATGGGCAAAACTTGAAGAGACGAATCTACCATCTATGAAAAATTTTGAAAATAAACTAACCCAGGCAGATTTAACAGAATTGGAATATGAAAAACAACAAGAAGTACTTAAAGAACGCCGAGAACAATTAGAAAAGGATTATAAGCATGCGCAAGAGGTATGGAAGGCGTTTGATTGCAAGACCCTAGGCGAGTACTCGGACTTGTACTTGAAAACCGATGTGTTACTGCTTGCCGATGTGTTTGAGAACTTCAGAAACACCTGCTACACCTCATATTCCTTAGACGCAGCCCATTACGTAAGTGCTCCAGCCCTAACGTGGGATGCCATGCTGAAACATACAGGTGTTGAATTAGAGCTGCTAACCGATATTGATATGCTTCTCTTTGTGGAGCGTGGTATTAGAGGTGGGGTTAGCCAGTGCAGCAACAGGTATGCCAAGGCCAACAACAAATACATGCCCGACTATGACCCTTCAAAGCCATCCACGTACCTGATGTACTATGACGTAAACAATCTGTATGGATGGGCAATGTCAGAATATCTGCCTTATGGAGGATTCGAATGGTGTAACAATTCGCTACTGGACGTCACACAAGTGCCCGATGACTCCCCGGTAGGGTACATGTTGGAGGTCGACCTTGAATACCCGGCCCCCTTACACGACAGACACAAAGACCTGCCGTTCTGTCCTCAAAGAATGGTGCCGCCCGGAGGCGCAGAAAAGAAACTGCTAACAACACTTTACTCCAAGGAGCGTTACGTCATCCACTATAGGGCTCTCAAGCAAGCGCTCGAGAACGGCCTGAAAATTTCGAAAATCCATAGAATTTTAAAATTTAAGCAGTCACCCTGGATGAAATCCTATATCGAGCTAAATACACGCATGCGTCAGAGCGCTAGGAACGAGTTCGAAAAGAACTTTTACAAACTTATGAATAATGCTGCGTTTGGAAAAACAATGGAAGACATGCGCAAGCGCAAGATAATAAAACTCGTAAGCAAGTGGGACGGCAGGTATTCAGCCAAAGTACGGATTGCATCACCATATTTCCACAGCCGACTTATATTAAACGAAGATCTGGTTATTATTGAACTAAATAAAACCGAAGTGAAAATGTGTAAACCTATTTACGTTGGTATGAGCGTGCTAGACATATCTAAAACAAAGTTGTACGAGTTTCATTACGATTACATGCTTCCAAAATACGGCGATGATTGTAAAGTGCTTTATACCGACACCGACAGTCTTATTTATCACATAGGATGTCGAGACATCTATGAAGATATGAAAGCGGACATTGACCGCTTTGACACTAGTGGATATCAGTCTGGAAATTCCTATGGAATCCCCCTTGTAAATAAGAAAATACCGGGCCTGATGAAAGATTAACACGATGGGGAAATACTCACCGAATTTGTGGGTTTACGTGCTAAAATGTATAGTGAACGAGTGAACGGTAGAGACTCAGGTAAAAAAGCGAAGGGCGTGAAGGGGTACGTAGTTAAACAGACATTAACTTTTGACGACTATGTAAAGTGTTTACAGGGTGGTGAAATATTACGAGAACAAAATACTATTAGATCTATAGGACATAATGTATATAGTTTAAAGCAAACTAAAATAGCTTTAAGTCCGCTTGATAACAAGCGGCGATTGTTACCGCAAACTACTGATACTTTACCTTGGGGTCATTATAGCCTTATGAATCACTGATAAGCTTTGTATAAATATATTTATGTTTTATTATATAAATAAACATCAATTTTATAATATTTGTCTTTTATTGTATAACTGCATACATTTTATTATTGTTATTTGAAAACAGCATTTTTTCGAATCCATTGGTCATGAGACTTATCCATGCCCAACCAACGAACGTACAGTTGATCGCCTTTTCTACGCAACACCTTTTCAACCAGGTAAATATCGGGATTCAGAGTCTTCTGTAGTTCTTCAGCGTAAAATTGGCCTGTTATGGGCTGTCCTTTGGAATCCTCGATAAGGTAGGTTACTGGGTTCCCAACCTTTACTTTGAACACCTTGAATATTTCTGTAGACCAGTTGGGGGTGTAACCTTTAGCAAACAGGGTCTTGTACTTTGAAATGCGAACAAAGTCTCCCAAGGAGAATTTTCGTTTGCCCATTATTTTCAGGTTATCGAAGCAAGTCAACGAAGTGGAAGCTGTGACGTCAGCAGGCTTCATTCCTATAGTACTATGTTTTTTGTTATTGTAGTTCCGTGTGATGTCATTCAGTATATCGATCCATTTGAATTTCCCGCGCAAACTGAACGCCTTGTATAGCGATGTTTTGAGCGTGCGTATAACTCGCTCTGCCATTGAAGCTTTTTTGACACTATAAGTTGAATAGTGGTTTACTCCGTGGACCTTCATTAAAGAGGTAAACACCCTATTGTAAAATTCTGTTCCCATGTCTGTGCAAAGGTGTTTGGGGGTGCGACCCTCTTCGAAAATGGTGGCCATTGCCTTCGTTACCTCAACACCGCCTTTGGATTTGAGAGGCCGAGTCCACAAATACTTGGAAAAACAATCGATCACGAATAAAATATACTTGTGACCTTGGTTCTCTTTAGCATACTGAGTAAATTCAGCTAAATCAGCCTGCCATAGGTCATCGAACCCCTTTATGATAGTACGACGTCTAGGGAAATTTTTTCTAGCCGGTTTATGTAGTTCATTGACTACCTGTTCCATTTCGAGAAGGTGTATTTATATTGACACTGATTGCTTTGACCGCCTGTTCGAGATTGAGATTTTCCATCTTATGCTTGAAATTTTGTATGTCCTGTAGTACACTATCCATCGATCTTAAAGTACCCTCTATCCGGTTCTCTAGTGCATCCACATATCTTTTATTAACAGTATCTGTTATCTGTATAGGATCCTTGACTCGTATGATACGCCTATTTTTAGCATCATATTGCCTCTCTGTGCTAACTGTCTCATTCAAATGCAAGCAATTTTCGTTCGCATACGTGCTTATTTTAGATTCGATCGTTCCAGGAATGGCCTCTACGATTTTGGTTATTTTGTTATTGCACGCAGTAAATTTAGGTTCCACACTCTCATCCACATATTTTTTGGTAGCAGCATCCGTTTCATTAATGGGTACAGCAACGTTAACCAGTTTACGATTTTCAATGTTATAAGATCCGTCAGCTGTTAGTTTAAAACCTATACCGGGATCTCCCTTCTTACCCCCGCGCAGGGTCCAATGATGCCGTCCAAACTTGTCCACACTCATGATGTTACTGGGCATCAAACCCAGAATTCCTAAGCTATTATACCTTCTTCGCGCAATTCTTCAATGATACTCAAAATTTCATTCGCATGGCCGGTATGACCGGCCATCTTTGATGAATGCAGTAACATTAAACGCTCCACCAATTCATGCGGGGTGTTCCAATAAACGTATTCTTTAGCTTTACCGGTGACATGCTTCAAGCTGGTACCACTCCAAGTTTCATATCTAGATCGTTTAGGACTCGTCAAAAGAGGCTTTATTATGTTCTGATATTTGTAACTTCGACTTCCCTGAATCTGACCCCTAGAGCTGTAAAATCGCCTATAAGCGTTAGTTCTGTGCAGTATGTCAGAGTACTGCTCCAGATCTGCTTTTGTATAGATATGAGGTTCTTTCATAATTAAAAGTTCATAAAGTCCTTCAGTCCCCTGGTATTCTTTTCCTTTGATATTCAAATTTGGTCCTGGATTCTTAGGATTAGTTGGATCGCCTATGCCCACTGTAGAATCCCCTATTTGCCATTTATCAGTATCCACATCATAATGCACACCGTATGTTGTATCGATTTGGTTCTCTGTCTCGAATTAATATATTAACATATTTTCTGGGTAACGGGTCATACTGTTCGAGAAAATCATTTCCAGAGGGTTCTTCCAGCATCAGGGAAGCATTGGGAGTCGGTTCAAACACGTCATCCTCATTCTCAGGGTCTATTTCACCGATATCAATGGTATCTAGGAAATCAGGCTGTTTGACTGTTTTAATATGACGTTCAGTCTTAGACTCTGCTTTAGGTTCAGTCTTAGACTCGGTCTTAGGTTCTGTTTTAGGTTCTGTTTTAGGCTCTAATTCAGGCTTGCTTTCGGATTTCTTTGCTAATTTTTGCAAAGGCTCCACTATAGGTTTATAGGTCTTTTCGATAAACTTGTGAGTATCGAAATCTCCACGACGAATCGCCTCATATTTACGCTTGATAGATGACCTAGCTCGTACAAGCTTTTGCTTCATGAGTTTCTCTTTGACATTCATATTAACTGACCTGTTATACCTGTTATACATGTTCCAGACCTGTTGACACCTGGTCCGTACCTGTTCCAGACCTGTTTATACCTGTTCTAGACCTGTTTATACCGGTTCCGTACCTGGTCTAGACCTGTCTCTTTGCAGTTCTGTTGCGGTATGCATCAGATACCTTAGGTGTGCATCTTTATATAGCAATCAAAGCCTCGGCGGTATCTGCCTGTCGTGTCATCTTTAACTATCGTGAGGAATCCATATTTTTCTTTCCAACACTCGGAGCACATTTTTCGAAATTGATCGAAAGGCATATCTGTACCCACGTGGTCTTTGTACACATGTTCTAAATTTAATACATCTTGTTTATAAAGAACAATCATGTTAGCGTTATCGCGTATCAGCTGTTTGGGTATTTTAGAGTACGTCTGACAGAGATAGAACGAGTCCACGCCGCTATGTCTGCCCATGCTAAAATAATCACGCATAACGTCCTGCTTATCACATGCAATGTCATCGAATATCATTAACGAGTGTTGAGGGACATCCTTGGGTGATATTATCTCTTCCTTATCGCTGTATGGGTAATACCCCATTCCTGCGATTGGTTTCAGTAAGCGTTCCAGGTACCGGTACTTGGGCTGGTTCAGCGACTTGCAGTAAATGAAAACATTTTGAAATTTTAACCCGTTTTCAGACTCGATTAAACTCAGCAGACATTCTGTTTTTCCCACACCTGAAGGCCCACATATTATACATCGCACAGAAATCGGTAAAAGCGGCCCATGTTTATGAGGAGCTTGCGGTTCGATAAAGTCGTGATCCGCAACTCTTAACGTGTGAGGCTGTTTAATAAATTCCATTTTCTGATGGTCGAACCGTGGCGCCACCTATATATATACCCCTCAACGTATGCGGATCCCATTAAATGCCTATCGTTCGTCGACGTAGGGGTCGGGGTGTGGTCAACTCCTTGATAAACAACTTACCTGTGGAGCTTCATATTCCAGGTGGATACCAGTACTGTGGCCCTGGGACTCATCTACAGCTCAGACTCGCAAGAGGAGATACCGGGATAAATCCCTTGGATGCGGCGTGCAAGGAACACGACATAGCCTACCACAAGTACAAGGATCTGGATAGGAGACATCAAGCAGACAAAGTGCTGACCGAGAGGGCGTGGGAAAGATTCAAGTCTAGAGAGTCCGATATTGGAGAGAAGGCGGCTGCGTGGGGGGTAACTACAGCAATGAAGTTAAAAACCAAAATGGGATTCGGTTGTAAAAAATCAAAGCCCAAAACGGGTGCCAGTTGTAAAAAACCAAAGAAGAAAGTCACCTTTAAAACTGGTTTGCTGTCTAAAGTTCAGAAAGCCGTAAAAAAATCCGGAGCATCCTTGCTGAAAGATATGATAAAGGTTGGACTCTTGGCAGCTAAACAGGCAGTCAAAAGCGTGGGAGGCAAGAAAAACGTTATGGTTCCCCGGGTTATACCTTTACCCAAAGAAGGCGGCTTCCTACCCTTTCTCGTGCCACTTTTTGCGGGCTTATCGGCCGTTGGAGCGCTTGCTGGTGGTGCATCGGGCATAGCAAAGGCGGTAAACGAGGCCAAGGACGCGAGAAAACAGCTGGGCGAAAACGAGCGTCATCATCAGGTCATGGAAGCGATAGCGCTCGGCAAAAAAGGAAACGCTCTTTATCTACGACCTCACAAATCCGGTCGTGCACTATATCTGAAACCGTATTCAAAAAACTGATGAAACTACCTCGAAGGTCATTGACCGATGCAGACTTGAGAAAATTTGCGAAAGATATCCCATATTTTAGAGGAGTGTTTATACGCGACAGTTTGCCTCACAAACCGCACATTAACGAGAGTGGAATTATAAATTTGGATAATGCCAAAGGTCCGGGATCTCATTGGGTCGCGTACAAGAAGCGAGGACCTTACGTCGTATATTTCGACAGCTTTGGTGACCTTGGACCCCCGCTCGAAGTGCTCAAGTATTTTCGAGGTTGCAAGATCAGATATAATTATGAAAGGGAGCAACAATACAACACCGTAATTTGCGGACATCTCTGTTTAAATTTTTTAAATAAGATATATGAATAAATAATATTAGCCTCATTCTCAGTACAGAGGTCTGTCTGGAAACATGGCGTATTTTACCAGATCTACGGCTAGTATTATCGATTCCTCATACAACAAGGTATTAATCAACCTTTTACATGTTCACGATATAAAATTTACCGCTATAGAAACCAACTTGAAAAATAAACGAATAACAGTGCATCTTAAGAATCCAGCACCGTTAAATTTCGCATTATTCCTGGCCGATTTGAACATATTCCTGAACTGGGAGACCGATTGCGATTTGTTGGACTCGAGTCATCTAGTCAGTTTACTCACCAATTCAAAGGACCTAGAGTGTATTTCGTTTTACTCAGTGTAATAAATAACAGTGTCGGTATAGTTCGTCTTTAATCATGTCTCAGACATTCACCGTGACGGGCACGGGCAACAAAATCAGTGTCGATTATTTCCCACCCATCGATCTGCATCCCGATTTCGAATACGGACTCATGCTAGCAGGCTTCTACGGATGCAATTCCATTAAAAATATTTACGAGGGCAACAACAAGTTATATTACGGCAGGGATAAAGTCGTTACCATACCGGATGGTGCCTACGAAATAGAAGAGTTAAACAATTACCTTCAGTCTCAAATCAACGCCCACGGGGCATTGGCTTTCATTTTAAGGCCCAACAACAATACTTTAAAGGCTGAAATTAAAAGCCATTACGACATTGACTTTACAAAGGCCGATTCTATCGGACGTATGCTAGGTTTCTCACCTAGAATACTACATCCCGGTAAAGTTCACGAGTCTGACTTGGACGTTAGAATAATCAAGGCTACCAACATTCACGTGGAGTGTAACATTACCTCGGGAGCCTACCGCAACAGCTCGTTATCTCATTCGATTTTCGAGCTCGACATCTCGGTGGAGCCGGGTTTTAGACTGGTCAACGTGCCTGCCACCATATTGTATTTACCCCTTAACGTTCGTAAGATAGACAACATCACCTTGAGATTGATGGACCAGAACGGAGAAGAGGTGAATTTTGGTCAGGAACAATTCACAATACGTCTAGAGTTGAAACGATATGGGTCTAAACATTTTCTATAAAAAGTCCCATACATCAGTAGTAGGCGGCAGTTTACAAGTGGATGCTAATACACACGCGTCGGGACAGCTTACCAGTCAAGACGTTAATTTCTTAAAGTCGTTGGGTTACCGTGTGCTCTGTAAATATGGAAGAACCTTTAAAAAACGTGTTTGAGAACGCTCGCTACGAGGACCTGATCGTTGAAGCTGATAAGCGTACCTATCATCCTTACGCGACCAACGCCTATGATAACTCTGACGATATCAATCTCATCATCCAGAAGGCTGATGTGCTCACCGCTACTTACGACAGTTCCATCTACATCGAGGGCACAATGACCTCCGACGATCCGGCTAAAGGTCACGTGTTGACCAACAATGCCCCTCTGTTCCTTTTCGAGGAAATACGTTTCGTGTTGGGCGACCAGACCATTGAGAGCTGCAGATCGCCGGGTCTCAGCAGCGCCATCAAGGGATACGTTTCGTACACCCAGGAAGAAAGTAAAGCGCTTTCTCATGCGGGATGGAGCCCATCAAACAAAGAATTACAAATATGTCCCAACGCGACTACATTTTGCACCTCCATTCCCCTGCGCCATGTGCTAGGTTTCGCCGAGGGATACAGGCGCCCCATCGTTAACATGCGTCAAGAATTAATTTTGACTCGTGCAAAGTCGGACGTAGATTGTTACCAGGGAGAAGCAGGTGTAACGGTTAAAATAACTAAAATGAGCTGGAAAGTGCCGTACATTGTTCCCAGCGATGCGGGAAAGTTGGCGTTGTATGACAAAATAAACAAAAACACTCCAATATCCGTTTCGTTCCACGCTCGAGATCTTTACGTCTATCCTAACCTACCTCAAACCACGTCCATAGTGTGGCCGGTCAAAAGCAGCAGCGGTTTCCAAAGACCTCAATGGATTCTCGTTGCATTTCAAAACAACAAAAGGAACCATAAAGAATCGATTGCTTCAGATCTGGATCACGTCAATATTACTAACTTGAAGGCTAACATCAATAACAGGCGGTATCCATACGAGCAACAAAATTACGATTTCTCCAAGAACAAGTACACCGACGCATACGAGGAGTACCTGAATTTTAGAGCTCAATACTATGACAAGTCGGAAGTGGCATCCTTGTTCGATTACAAAGAATTCAAGGGCAAACCCGTATTCGTAATCAACTGTACAAAACAAAACGAAAGCGTTCAGAATATAGTGATCGATCTAAAATTGGAACTGGAAGCCTCTGAAGCGTTTAATAACGGGACTGCCGCTTATTGTCTCATTCTTCACGACGTATTGCTGCAGTACGAGCCATTCACGGGTCTAGTTAGAAAAATTTAAGAAAAATGTACGTGGTAGCCGACGTTCAAGCTTTCAACGCCCCCGAGTTTACTGCCAAGGAACTTGCCGTGTGGGATGGCACCTGTTTGTCACATTACCTGTTTGAACCGCCGTTTCAGTTCTCCATACTTAATATGGAACAGAGAAGGCAGGCGTATTGGTTACAAAGCAACCATCACGGTTTAAATTGGAATCACGGTTACGTAGACCTCAAGGATCTTCCAACAATTTTACAACACGACACGAGGCGGGCTCACACGGTATTCTGTAAGGGATTAGAAAAGGAGGCGTACCTGAAGAAGTTTTTGGGCGACAAAGTCCAAACCGTGGAAGACTACCAATTCAAGCTTCATCCCAGCGCACCCGAATGTTTTTATCATAGTTTAAGCTTATGTCATTGTGCTATTAATAACTGCAAATTATTGTATCGAGAATTAGAAAAAGATAATAAAACAGATACTGTTATATATTATTAAGTTTGGTAGTTTTTTTTACCCCTTGTAATAAAGCAAAGATGTAACATTACTTTTTTTCAGTTTACTAACAGTCATCGCGCTGTACACATCGTTACGTGAACGCGCTATAATGGCTCATTTTAAATTCCTAACTCTTTTATCATTATATGCGGTTTGGTCCACGCAAACGCATTCCTGTATCAAGATTACGCTCAGGAAGTTCAAATATTACGTGACTCTGGTTATTTACAAGATAAGTCCAATAACCTTATAGATGACACTGCGGTTTCCGATGCCGTGGCTACATTTCAACAATCCCATGATTTACCTGTCGACGGGTCGTTCAACGAAGCCACTTTGACTTTGTTGGGTAAACCTCGATGCGGAGTCCTGGATTCAGAGTTTAGGATAAGTAGTAATAAATGGGCTAGTAGCGAGATAAAATGGCGTATAATTAGCAGCAGTCCGAGCATAATAGACATTGCCACTAAAGCGTTCGCAGAATGGCAGAAGTATGCGCCTTTGAAATTTAGTTATGATTATTTCCATCCCAACATATCGATATCATTTAAACGGGCCAATCATAGCAGGGATACATCCAAATCCCTGTGCCCTCGGGAATTTGATGGACCCGGTAGAGTTCTTGGGCATTCCGAATTTCCACCCCAGCCAGGTCAACACGATTACGTTGTTGAAATACACCTAGATGAGGCTGAATCATGGTATTACGGGGAGGATACGGCTCCGTCTGGTCAAATCAGTCTGTTGGGAACCTTAATTCATGAAATAGGTCATGCACTAGGAATACACCATTCCGCCCGTAGAAGTTCCATAATGTACGATTATTACGATGCCTCCAAGCTTAATTTAAGTGCTGATGATATAGGGCCCATTCAAGCTCTGTATGGGATCCCGGCTTCGGTACAGCCATCATCCACAATTCCCACGCCTCGGGCTAGACCTCCCACGCGCCCTCCGACTCAGCCGCCGCCAACGCAGCCTCCCCGGGAGAATCCTCCGAATTTATGCGAGGTTCCCGTAAACACATTTCTAATACTCAACAAGCGGCTCTACCTGTTCTACCAGAAGTGGGTTTGGATATCAAAGTTAGACAGCGAGAAAGTAGAAGGTCCTATGTACATCCTCGATTGGCTCAACTTTTTACCGCCCAGCTTTACTAAAATAACAGCCCTATATCAAAAGCCCACGGGCGAAATCATGCTCTTCATAGATAGATACGTCTATGCAGTAGATTTTCCAAGTCTAAGACTGTTACCGGGTTGGCCGAAGCAATACAGCACCCTAGGCATTCCCGCAATAGCCGATGTTCAAACGGCTCTGGTCACTTACACGGGAAGGACGTTAATATTCCACGACAACATTCACTTTGTAGAATTGGACTGTTCTAATATAGCTAAAGTTCGCGGTCTAGTTGCCGAACATTTTCCCCGACTACCTGGAAAATTTACCTCCGCCTTTCGATATAGAAACGGGCTGTTGTACTTTATACATCAGGATACCTTTTACGAATTTGACGAATTTACCAATACACTACAAAAAGCCGGGAAGCTGGACCTATCATTGTTCAATGTTCCTTGCAGCAAAAAAAGGCATTTTACAACAGATGAAAGATCTATTGTCTAAATTAATATCCCTGGATGTGTCTCTAACGGCGGCGGTTCCCTACGAAGATGATGAGGAATAAAAACATCGTGACGTTTAACGAAGCCAAAAATACAGTACATCACCTGATCGCGTGGGAGTATGCCTATCGAGAAGCCCGAAAAAGTACGTGGATGAAAGCCGCTATAGACAGATTTCGATTTCAAAGAAGAATTTCAACACTTGAAGATGTTATCTCTAGAGTTCTGCATGATGAGCATAGATCACGCATAAGACAATACATTACTTTACATAATAATACTTATTGTACACTTAAAGAATAATAAAATATTGTAATATAAATAAAACAAGTGTTTACATTTAAAACAATTTCAAAATACATGGGTTTTGTCCCTGTGTGTACTAGCGGGCTTCTATCTGACTTCCTGTTGTAATTTATTTCATTTACATTGGGAAAGTACAGTCAATGCCGCAATTTTTTTTAATTTTATTTTATTCACACAAAATTATTATCTACCCTTCTTTCTCTTATCTCAACTTCGTATCTTCAACTTCTTTATCAATATAATTATATAAGAACACATGTAAAATTAGTGAAATTACAGCTAAAAATCACATTTTCATATAAGAATGCATGCATTTTCAAACACAAGGCCAAGGCGTCTT
Source organism: Ctenicera cuprea (assembly GCA_958336395.1). Taxonomy (NCBI): domain Eukaryota; kingdom Metazoa; phylum Arthropoda; class Insecta; order Coleoptera; family Elateridae; genus Ctenicera; species Ctenicera cuprea. The sequence goes on along the minus strand of OY284489.1, from coordinate 43,001,892 downwards.
CGGGGGGCCGTTCCCTTCGGGGTGGGGTGGGGCGCGCGTTACCGCCAATCTCCTTATCACATTTTTTAGGCCGCGCATTTTTGAACCAACGGTTTTTCAGGGTTTAACGGTCTTTGGGGTTTTCCCCGAGCCACCGGCCCTCCTTATCACCAGAGGGACTAATATCAGATCAGCCCGGATGTACATCTTAGGTTAGATGCCCACACGTGGACGGTTACTCCTTATCACCTGACACAAGGTCGAGATAACAACCTCCCAGGGAGCGGGACCCCCAGACCGGATGTAAAGTAGCAACTTTTTGCCCTGTACATTTCTTATGGGAGTTTTGACCTCGGACACCTGTACCCTATCTACTGAAACAGCACAACTGGCTTTAAGCCAAAAGATGTTAATAAAAAAAATGTCAACGAGATTCTAGAAGCTGCATTCAGTCATACTAAAACGGTAGATTCCAAGCGACAAAAATTTCACTTGGGCGATCATGTTCAGGTGAGCAAGTATAGAGCAGCATTTGCCAAAAGATATACCCCTACCTGGAGCAACGAAATATTTAAAATTGCAAAAGTTCGTCTTACTAACCCAACAACCTACATATTGGAAGATGAAACTAAGCAACAAATAAAAGGAGGATTTTACGAGTACGAATTGCAGAAAACTAAACACCCAGATATATTCCTAGTGGAAAAAGTGGTTCGGAGAAAAGGAAATCAACTGTTCGTTAAATGGCTAGGTTTAGATAAGAGGCATAATTCATGGATATCTAAAACAGATCTTGTATAATTTTCTTGAACTGTAATTATGATGAAATAAAATAATTTTTAATATGTATTTAGTTTAATTATGTTGCTATACAAACGTGTTTGTTCTTTAGATTGTCATTTACAAATAATTGATATTAAATAGACTTCAACGAAGTCACGTAAAATATAAACATTTTTCTCACATTCTTTAGTTGTTTTACTTTATTATAATATATATACACATATAAATAATGCTAATACAATCTACTTAAAAACTACAAAGCGCAAGCAAATATGAGTAATAACGTACAAGAACGTTTCTGTAAACGATTATGATAGGACTCCTGCAGTAAACTAACAACCAGTACTGCTCACTGGCGGCAACTGTAAATTAATTTAAATTTGTTCGGAAACGGTTGCCTCTAATAAATCCACCAAATCGTTAAGTCTGCCAACTCTAGGAATATCCTTGTGTCCCCATGCTAAAGTATTGGTAGAACCGGGAATAATGAAACGTTTGTCATCGTAAGAAGACAGCGCAACTTTATTAACCAGTTTGGTGTACATAGTGTGCAAACTAGAGCGAAAAACGGTAATCATACAAAACACTCTAGACTGCATGTTTGTAGCTACTGCGCTATACGTTTCCGTCGTAAGAGATTTTTCGATAGCGCATTTTTTCACACCCTTAGCCTTTCTATCTGTTTTATCGCGCACATTTACACAGTATGATTTTGCACCCGTTCCGTAATAATTTAAAACAGGGATATCAGCATATTCGTCTTTCATCTTGCCAACAACAGACATGGTTCGTGGCATTCCGTGTTCCCGATTTTTATAATTAGAAGTATCGAATTTATCTAAATGCTCTTTCATGTCATCATAAAAATTTTTAGTGTAAATTAGCAATATAAAGGAGTCAGTATCCGAATACAGAAGAACAACGTTATTACCATACTTTTGTTTCAAAAAATTATAGAAAAAATCATACATGACAGTTTTCGATATATCCAGAACAGAGAAACCAACATAACTCGGTTTGTTGTAGAAAACAGAAGTTCTGTTCATCTCAACAGCTATTAAATTTTCACAAAATATTGATAAATTTTTGAAATTTGGTTTTGCAATTAAATTTTGAGCCCCAACTCTTTTACCAATTTTCTCCCAATGACTAAGCAATTTAATGTTTACCCTTTTGTCCACGTTTTCCATTGTTTTTCCAAAAACGCTGTTATTAATACCCTTGAAAAAGTTTTTTTCAAAGTCCTTTTTACTATCGTTTCGAAATTTGGTGTTCAAATCAATATAAGATCTTAACCACGGAGACTTGGTAAATTTAAATATTCTATGAATTCGCGTCAAGATTAAGCCAGCATCTAAACATTGCTTTAAATTTCTGTAATGAATAACATACTTGCTTTTAGCAAATAAATTTGGAATTAATTTTGCATCTTTAAATTTTCCTTCCGGCGGAACTAGCAACTCGGGACAATATGGGAATTCATTGTGGTATTCGTGCAAATTTTGTGGGTAGTGCAAGTCAACTTCCAAAACGTAGCCCGTATCCGATTCGTCCGAAATGTTGGAAACGTCATAGTTTTCAATTTCCTCCGCGGTTAGCCAAATAAAATCGCGCTGCGGCAAATACTGTCGCATGGCATAGCCATACAGATTAGTTGCATCTAAGTACATGATAAAAGAAGTGGGTTTTTTCGAATCATAATTTTCAACAAATTTGTTGTTAGCAATAGCTTTCCTTCCCACACAAGTACTGACTCCTCCGCGTATTCCCTTTCGAAAAAAATGTAGCATATCCAAATCGGTTAGCAACTCTAATTCCACAGCAGTGTATTTCAACATAGCATCCCAACTTAGACCTGGAGCCGTGTAATAATGGGCCGGATCTAGTAGGTAATGCTGTAGGCAAAGAGTTCTAAAATTTTCAAATACGTCAGCCAAAAGTAGTACGTCCGATTTTAGATAGATGTCAGAGTAGTCGCCCAAAGTTTTGCATTCAAACGTTTTCCACACATCAACAGCGCGATTATAATTTTCGACCGAGATTTCCTGCTCGTTCAAAGTATCATAAAATTGTCCTATTGTCGGCAGATCGCGCTGTTGTAGTTTGGAAAACGAATCGACGTAGGAGTATGGAAACACACCTTTTTGCCTCATAAGATTAAATTTAACGCCGTTGCCAAATTCTTTCTGTATTTGAAAACACTGATCGGAATTTAAATTTTCAGCCAAACTTGACAAAGAACTGTTCATGAACCGAAAACTGTCTAAAACTCGCAAATGGATATATATTTTCTCGTTCTTGCCAGCATTATTTTGAATTTCATCAACTAAAAGGTGCTTACTAAAAGATATATATTTTTCCTTGTTTTGTGGAATAACATCAATTTGTTCGTTTTTTAAGGCAATTTGTTTGACAAAAAGGTGGGAATCATAATTTAAATTATGAAAAAATATGAGAATAAAATTTGGAAGAATTAAATTTATATTGCAATTGGAATGGGCGGCTCCGCGGTAATTTCCTGTGAGATAACAATGATCTCTTATTTTATCTTGCCCATCCTCATCAAACGGTAAACTACAGATGTGGCATGAAAGAGCATCATTAAAATTTTGAATTTCGTTTGCGGTCAAAAGTTTCATGGGCACAACATGTTTTAAATGGTTGGAGTATAAATTTTAAACGTCCTTTTCTAAACGCTCCATGAACACATCAACGGTATTTTCACCACAATAAATTTCGAATTTGGATAAAGTCATCATAAGCACATTTAATAAAGTACGCGAAAGAGTAAGGTTGGTGTTCACACACGGTTACCGTGAATGGTTTTGTAGGATTGGGATGCGACGTGGTAAGTGGTTTAAAAATGGTTTCAAAATCAGCATAAATTACGAAGGGGACTTTTAATTGTTTTTGATAATTTTCAAATTTAAGAATATTTTGAAGCGCAACTTTTCCCAGTTTGTTCGTTATCAAGTCAGTAGTTGGCAATTTTGTGTAAACGTGATTACAGTCAAAACGAAGGTGCATGTGTAACTGTTGTTCAGTACGAAAGTAATGGAGACAGCCGTCACAGAAGTGTTTTGCGCCATCTCTAGCCGTTATTTGTTGCGAAACTAATCTAGACAAATCTTTTATCCAACAGTAATGACTATTACCCACCGTATCAGTAATAAGCAGTAAATTGATATGAATAAATTTTTTATTGTGGGTGTAATGCAGGGGTCCTACAATTTCGTATTTCGTAACATTATTTCGAAAAACTTCTTCAACACCGTACACGTTAATAGAAAGTTGTGGATTACATTTTTCAAATTTAGAAACATCGCTTAATCTCACCGGAAATTCGATGCCGTCGAAGCGCAATAACTGCCGGCAATCTGGATAGGAGCTGGTTCGGTTGGAAGGTCCTGTCGGTTGACAAATGGCGGAAGTCACCGCCCAGCCGAAACAGCATTCATCCTCATTTTGCACATTTACAACCGCTTTTTGTTCTGAATCTGTTTTGGGAGCGGGATGTAGGACGAGGCTCGAAGCGGATTGTACTTGTTAATATTTACATCAAAATACATTAGGGGCTTCAAACGCCACCCTGTAAAAAGATATGGTCAATAAATATCGATACAAAAGACAAGAAAGGCAAATATATGTACCCGAATCTCGCTCCTGAAATTCTGACACCTTCGCGTCCAGCATCCCCGTAAAACGATCATATAAGTCATTCAAGTCGGTCGTAAGTGTTGCAATTTCATTAACCGTCTGAAACGTTTTTATATCTTCTATTTCTTGACTTTCCAAAACAAACAATCCAAATAGCTCCAAATTGATCTTAACGCTTTTAAATGTCGCCATTTTATTTTCTATTAAAGTTACGATTTTATGTTTAATCTCGTCCATAAATTCCGCGACTTTTATATAATTGTTAACGGAAGTTACTCTGTAGGTAACAATGCGCTGCTTGAAGGCGGTCTGACGGATCACCACTCCTTCTCCAAAGGCTGCTACACCACATCGGCTGTTGTGGCGATCGCTCCTGAGTTGTCCTACATACCCCGAGCGCGCAACGTTAACGTCACACACATCACAGTAGCGCATAGGAGAAGGTCGAGAATCTGAAACAAAGAGAAATATATTACTCTAAACATCTGAAACGCAGCAGTTCGACTTACCATTAAGAGGATTTGTTTTAACTCTTTTGCTTGTGGAGGGTCCTTCACCATCGGTTGCCGCCGAAGCCTCCAAACCGTTGCCTGGAAACCGCAAAATCGAATATTCTTTTTACGTTATTAATCAGAAGCAAATCAACTTACCGCTCGTAGATGGGTGACCCAACTCCTGACGGCAACTCTCTCTTCGGTGGCGGTACAATGCATCCGATCTGGTGAAGAACTTGCAGCATTTGTCGCACCTGAACATGCTAGTTGGCTAGTAGTTAAAGACTAAACACACCTACCAACACCAGAAGGATATAAACAAATGTTAGCAGCAGAACTTTGTTATTTGTTGTTGGCAACCTAGACCGAGAGCATTTAAATAAAAAAATTACTAGACTCGGTGTAGACTTCCAACTGGAACGAACGCGAACGTTGAACTCTCCAGTCTGGAAAGGATTTTCGGGAAGGTTTCAACCATGTTACTATGGAATTGGATTGTTAAAAAGACATATTAAGCAAAAGATAAGAGTCCTAATTAGCGTCTGCTGCACCCGAAGCACCTTCGATAACCTCAACTTTCTGGCCAGCTCATTCAAGCGCAACCGTCGTGTCTTATTAAGTTGGCGGATGGTATGATTGTAGTTATACCTCCTAAGGTTATCTTGGTGCTTCGAAATAATTCTCTGGAAACGGCTCAGCTTGCGCTCGCTAGCGTCAAGCATCTCGATGGTTGTGAGAATCTCCGTTTTCAGAAATTCGCTGGCGCGTAATTGGACTCCATCTGCACACCAATCTTCAAAACCATCGTTTTGACTTTCTCGCGTGAAACGTTGTGATGGTGCAGCTGAACCATCACTCGTTGGCGGCGAAGCTGAAGTACCTGCGGGGGTTGGGTCAGCTGCACTATCAGAAAGATCCATGGATGTCTTCTCATGGGTTGCGGCGGTAAGGTGTGGAGTGTCAGCAGCCAAACTGATGTCTGCAGCCAAACTCAACCCATGTTCTAAAACACTACCCTGAGAATCGCCGTAATCAAATGTTTCTTTAAAACAGTTATCAATGTTCAAACTTTTTTTCAGATTTTGAGAACGATTTCGGGACAAAATGCTGTTTTGTGTAAATTGTTGTGTGTCGACATTGCTTTAATAACATGGGAATTAAAAGTTGAATAAGGACTTAAATTTTGTGACAAAGGAGACATTTCAATAGTGCTCCAATCGAGCTTTTGAACCAAAGGAGACATTTCTGTGGTATTTGAATGCACTTCGGAATCAGAACTAAAACTTAAATTTTTATTATTATTTGAATTTAATTTTGAATCAGCACCATTTAACATTTGGTCCAAAGGGGTCATGATAATATCCGAGTCGACTTGTGAATTAGCGCTATTTTGAGACAACGGAGGCTTTTCATAAATGACATTTGAATCATTGCTAATTAAATTTTGGATGCTAGCTATAGAAATATCTCCCTGGTCAAAACTTTCATCCAAAAAGTTATTAACTGCTTGCGAACAATCACGAGAAGAAATTTCAATAATTGTTGCAGGTTTTGCAATATTGCAGCTAATGACAGAATGATTCTTCTGGTGATTGTTCTCAAATAGTAAGAATTCGGCAATACTCTTTTTTAGTGCATCCACATTTTTACTTTCTCTACTAATTTTAGAATTTGAGGTGCTAGCTGTAGAAATGTTCTCATATAAACTATTTGAATTATTCGTCCCGACGCCGTTCAGCATCTGGTCAACGCATTCTGCCAAATTAAATTTCGGTTGCGAAATACATTTATTTATTTCAACACTATTTGCAGAAATCTGCTCGAAATGGACAGAGATTTCAGCATGATTTTCATTCGCAACATTTTGCACTAAAGCATTAAAATTCAATTTAGGTCGCGGAACACTTTTGATTTTGTTTAACAAGTAATTCTTCAAAATTCTTTCACACACTACGTCCTGAGTCAATCGTTGTTCAATAGCTTCTCCTTGGTGGTTATTTTCAGGTCTTAGCCGCTTTGCATTTTGAACAATTACATTTTGCAAAATTTTGATTTTATTGGTCGATTCTATAGGTAATGCTTTACTAGCCTCAGAGCTGGTGGAAGCGCTCGGTTGCGGGCAGGCGCAGAGTTTAGCTTTGGACTGCTGGGACTTCCTCAAAGAGAGTCGCGACCACATGAACCGCCGAACACCTCGAGGAAAATCACTACACCCCAACACAACACCGCCACAAACACCACAAGAACCGCTGTTGGCACTAGCATCCATTTCGCTCGAGAGTTCGACGTAAAATGGCTCCCCAGACATTGTGGAATGTTTATTACCCAGACAGGTTAACCTTAGCCTTGATCCCAAGGTAAAATGGTAGGGTTAATGGTGGGGATGTAGCCTTCAAGCAACATAAAAATTACGAAATTTTATAAAAATCGGTTCAAGGTCAAAGTAGTAGTCCATGCTAACTCCGCTTGGATAAAGTTAAAATTCACCTCAAGGTGAAACTTGAAACAAAACAATATATTTCAATTAAGTTATTTATGTATAAATTTATGTATAAATTTATATATCATACATTCACGCTGGTGGTTGAGGTGTGTAAAAAGTAAACATAAAAAAGAATAAAATTAGTAGAGCATTAAGGATGCTTAGAAATACTTACAGATAAATAGGAAGAGCTTTTGCTGGGCCGCATCCAAGTAAAGTTCGCCAACTAACGAACCCTCTTGCAAATCGAATAACTTTTCAAATGAATTATTTGGGAGGTTGCGACACGTTGACAATTGATATAACATATATTGGGGCCTGATGATTATTACAGCCATTGCTGCGCGACACATTAATTTTTGTTCGTCTTCTAAAACACTTCAAATTGTAAAATACGTTTCTTAAGCTCTAAAAACAAAGTATCAAGATTAAATTTAATTTTCCTAAATACACGATAAGTACTAATTGGAAAACTATCGTGACGAACAATAAAAAGCCTAGTATACAAAAAATTGCTATTAATGGCAATCACTATTGTTGTATTTCTACAATAATTCTCGGAACTATTTTATTACTTAGTTTATCTATGTGTATTATATATTTCTTTATATATTGGTCAATTAATTACAATAACCTACCTTAGTGATCATTATGTATATTTAATTAATAAATATATTTCAATCTATTTGGTGTTTTCTTTTGGAGCGATGAAGCTGGTGGAGGCCGTGGCCGTCGGGTAAAGGAGGAGAATAGTCTTGAGATTGGAAGGAGGTAGTGAGGGGATGCTGCGAGCCCCTTTCCAGATAGGGTGGCAGCTCCAGCCGTCCGTAGGATAGCCGTTCGCAGGGCAAGCCGTTCGCAGGACAAGCCGGCCGCGGGCTGAAAAAGTTTTTTGACCGTGACCTTGAACTTGAACTCAAGGTCAGGAGTGGGGGTAGGAGTGGGCGATGCTGCAAGCTTTATTCCAGACGGGGCCGCAGGACAAGGAAAATTTTTTTTTGGCCTTGACCTTGAACTCAAGGCCAGGAGTGGGGGTGACCTTGACCTTGAACTCAAGGCCAGGAGTGGGGGTGGATCTACAACTGTCCATAATAACCTACTGTGCTATTATCATTTCTATCGTATAATAACAAGGAATTATATATTTATAAGTATCCACTATCCTCCGCTGCGTATATTTATGCTGAGCTGTCTGCTAGTAGTCAACTTTCATCGCTCCTCGATAATGCAACATCCAATGCTTGGCCTGAAGAATGGAAATCAATGCATCAGGCTCCTCTTTATGGGTATGAAAACTATATATATCGACTAAATATGAACTATCTGAAAACTACTACTGTGACTTTTGGGGGTTAGATTCGGAGATGATCTAATGAGTGCGTAGGCGTGGATGCTGTTTTGTGTAGCGTTTTATTATTGCGCCAAGTTACAATAATAAGGGTTGGTTTGACTTATTCTAAGAGCCCTTGTGCCAGACTCAGCACAGGTTACGACAAGGTAGTCTTACTGTCACTCTTAAAAACAGTATTGTATTGAACATATCACAGCCTATATATACATGTCTAAAATGATTGTCTAGCACTAAAAATTAAAGTCCACAACTAAGTTATTTGAAATATTGCAAATTTAGCTTATGTAAAAGTTTAAATGTCCAACTTATTATTACACATACTTGCTACGTTAATAAAAGAATGCAATTTGTATTAAAAACTGCAAGCTAAATATTATGAAATCTGACCTGTTGTCAAGTAATACAAGTCGTTTATCTAATGATTAATAATTGTACTTAATATTAAACTAGTAACTTATTAAAATATGTTTAAGAAACTTAAACATTCTGCCCGGGGCACGAGATGGTAGGTGATTGGTGCGTTCCTCCGGGAGTCGCGTATATCGGTTGTAATTCGAACCTTTCTTCTACGGTTGCCTGCTGATTCCTTGGTTGCCTGTCCTTGACCCACTTCTTATATGTCACATAGCCAAGAATGAATGCTGATGTGACAAGGACGGAGCTACTTAAATGAGTGTGGAATGCGTATGTATTGCATTCCAGTGGTTTGTTGACAGCTTCTTCGTTTTCGGTGGATGTCCCATTCTACGATGGTTGTTGTACTGTTCCCATCCTCGGGATTTACGTTTACATCCAGTTTGATTGGATCTCCGTGGTGGATGTGGAAAGATGGTCGGCGATGGTAGTGGATGTAGACTCATCGGTGGATATATCTCGGAGATGGCTTCTGCAAAAATGGCGTAAATATCTTCGCTTGAGTTGGTTCTCTGGATGGGTACTATGCTGCAGACCGTGTCATCGGCTTCCGATGATCCTTGAGATGTTATCCTGTATTGCGTATTTTCTAGTTGTAACCATTTTGGACCGTTCAACCATAAAGGATGGTTTTGTAGTTTGGAAGGATTTATTCCTCTGGATACCAGATCGCTGGATTTTCTTCGGCTTCTTTTTGGGATTCTGCTCCTGTTATTACGTCGTCGTCGCGGACCGTGTCGTCGGCTTCCGGCGTGTTACCAAATAGATTCGCGAGCCTTACCCTGATAGCTCGAGGATCCCCTGGTACTAGCTTCGTGGTAACCCCTTCGTATATTGGATTGGTTGCCACTGGTATAAGATGGTATGTTTCTTCTTCCATGAATTTCTCTTTATCGATTTCTAGCTACTTGTTGGTGTCAAATCTTTTTTCCATTTGAAGCATCCTGGCTACGGCTCTTTTTTTGGATTCTCCCAATTGTTCTGGGTCTTCTTTGAATGGAATTTGGACGTTGTAGGTTTTGTGTTGGTTTCTGGAGTGGGTGTTTTCATAATGTTGTTCGCATTGTTGATCAGATTCAGAAATAATGTTTTCTCCTTGTAATTCTTCCATTTTCCAAATTAGCTGATTGATGAATTTAGCACTTTGCAGATGTGCTATTTCGTATAGGTCGTCTGTAAAGTATTTCGCTGTGAAGTCCTTTTCGTAGAGTAAGATTTCTTCGTGCAGAGTTGTAATATTTATTCCACTGGGTCGTTATTGCGTTGATTTGGTACTCATATTGCGGTTTTGTTCCGGTTTTATTAAATTCTGCAGTAATCATGCTGATTGTGCTATTAAATAATTGTAATTTGATGCCTTGCTTCTTTAGTCGTAGTTTTTGGTGGCTGGGAGCACCTTCGTCCACGGATTCTAAGAAAAAACTTGATTCGTCTTTTTCTGTCTCTTCGTTTTCTTCTCCCCCGAAATCTTGATTTTATGTTGTTTTCAATTTTTCTTGGAAGTCTTGAATGTATTTTCAGCTTCTTGGTAAACTTTTTTGACTTGCCCATAGTAGTTTTGTTTGATGTAATTATGATCCGCTGGCATTTTTTTCATTAATTCGTTGTTTGTTTTGTTGAAGTGTTGCGTAGCGGCTGGCTAGATATTCTTGGGTTTTTCTGGATGCTGCATCCTTTTTCATGTTGATAAAAAGTTTTTGGATCATCTCTGCGAGTTGTTTCTGTTCGTTTGTTATTCGTTCCATCTTGATGGTTTTCTTGTTACGTAGGACCGGCTGGGCTTAGTTGGATGTGTAGTTTCGTTTGTTTTCAGTACTTGACTTGTACTGATTTTTGGCGTGCGTTGTTGATTTTTTCTTTAATTCCGGCAATTTCCCTGCGGGCAGTTTCTCCAAGGGCTGGCTCGGTTTGTTGGCTCGAAGGACCAATGTGAATTAATCCGGCTCGAAGGACCAATGTGAATTTTGGGGGTTAGATTCGGAGATGATCCAATGAGTGCGTAGGCGTGGATGCTGTATCGTGTAGCGTTTTATTATTGCGCCAAGTTACAATAATAAGGGTTGGTTTGACTTATTCTAAGAGCCCTTGTGCCAGACTCAGCACAGGTTACGACAAGGTAGTCTTACTGTCACTCTTAAAAACAGTATTTTATTGAACATATCACAGCCTATATATACATGTCTAAAATGATTGTCTAGCACTAAAAATTAAAGTCCACAACTAAGTTATTTGAAATATTGCAAATTTAACTTACGTAAAAGTTTAAATGTCCAACTTATTATTACACATACTTGCTATCAAAAGCATTTAAAAGCACTGCAAGCAGTAGCGGTAATAACATCCATAATGGTAAGTTGAAGGATGTGCTTAAAACAGCTTTAGCAGCCGCTAAGAAAGTTATTTACAGTGTGTTATAAATAAAAACCAATAAGCATGTTTAATAATTTTATTACTCACACACAAAACACACAATGGTTATCAATACACAAAAGCAACTAAGTATGATTATGTTTCTAGCTAATAATAATAATAATAATAATAATAATATAAAATGTTTTTTGTTATCTATAGATCTTAATGCTACTTTTTGTTGTTGAATACTAGAAACTTTATGAGCATTGGAATAGCATGCTGGAATCTTATCACCTCGTTGTTATCTCTTAAACATCTAAGATAATCCATAAAAGAGATTGTATTTCTAACTACAGCATAAATAACACCTTTAGCCTTTTTATTTGTAATTAGTATATCTTGACTTTCGGTATCTTTAGATTGACAGGTGAAGCTGTATATTTTAGATTTTAAGCCAACAAATTCAACCATAACGTTTCCTTTATTTTCATCTTTCATTAACCCTACAACTTTTTTGTTAGCTCTAGGCATATTATAAATATTATCTTCAGCATAGTCGGATGTATCAAATTTATATAAATGTTGTTTCATTACATCATACATATTTTCACAAGTAATTTCATAAGTTAAACTATCCGTATCTGTGTATAATAAATAACTCACAATTTTCGATATTAAATTTCTGAAGCATATAATTATAGTGGAAATTGTATAAGCAAATTTTTGATAAATCTAGAATTACCATACCTACATAGATAGGTTTTAGAAACCATATCTCTGTCTTTTTCAGTTCGATTGCCATCAAAGATTCATCGAAAATTTTTCTACTGTGAAAGTTTGGTTTAGATATGTAATGCTGTGCACCATATCGACCTCCCCATTTTCCTACTAGTTTAACTATTCTATGCTTCCTTATATTTTCCATCGTTTTACCAAATACAGCATTACTCATCAGTTTAAACAAGTTCTTTTCAAAATCATTTTCTGCATTAGTTCTTAATTCAGTGTTTAAATCTATATATCGCTTAAGCCAAAGTGATTGATTAAATTGTAATACCCGATAAGTTTTAACAAGTTGAAGTCCAGCATCTAAACATTGCTTTAAGTTTCTATAGTGAATAATATACTTATCTTTTTTATATAAAGTTGTTAGCAATTTTTTTTTGGAACCGGGTGGTTCACGGTGCTCTGCACAGAACGGTAAATATTGATGCAAATCATGTAAATTTTGAGGATATTCAAGGTCAACTTCAAAAATGAACCCTTTATCGGAATTATCAGGAATATTGATAACATTTAGATTTTTAATTTCGACATCAGATAACCATTTAAAATTTTGATGTGGAAGAGGTTCTGACATCGCCCACCCATATAAGTTATTTACATCAAAATACATGATATATTTTGATGGTTTTAATGGATCAAATTCTTTTTCAAACATAAATTTATTATTAGCTTGACTATGTCTGGTAGCGCATTGACATATACCTCCTCTTATACCTTTTTCGATAAATAATATCATATCAATGTCAGATAACAACTCTAACTGAATTTTGGTAAATTTTAACATAGCATCCCACGTGTAACCAGGTATGGTATAGTAATGAGCGGAATCGAGATCGTATACTGATAGGCATCTTTTTCGAAAATTTTCATATACATCAGCTAAAAGAAGTATATCGGTTTTCAAATATAAATCTGAATACTCTCCTAAATTTTTAATTTTAAGTTCCCGCCAAACAATTTTTGCATGTTCATAATCTTTATCTGAGATGTCCCTATCTGTTAAAATATTATAAGTGATTTTTTTCTGGGAGTTCTGTTTCATCAAACTTATTTCATCTCGACATGTAATCATACGGATAGACACCTTTTTTTGATAACAACAATAATTGATTTTGATTTAGTTGTAAGTTTTCACTATGCAAAATTTTAAAGTTTTCTATATTTAAATAGGATGATAGCTTATCTAAAGAAGAATTCATAAACCTAAAAGAATCTATAAATTTAAACTTTATATTATCCTCTACTACATGTTTGGTGAATGATATATAGCGATCCTTATTTAATGGTAGCAATGAAATATTTCCTCGAATAGTTTTAACCACATCTTTCACAAAAAAGTGGCTATCATAGCCGCTAAAATCATGGAACACGACCGGTATCACCCGAGGACATTTATAGTTTAAATTACAAAAGTAATGAGCAGCACCTCTAAATTCACCTGGTGGTAAATGGTTGTGGTCCATAACACGTTTATCGTTTTGATTAAACGATTTTTTACATATATGACAAACAGGAGCTTTTAATGCTTCCTCTTGTTGAACTTTAGTTATTTTTATAGGTTGAACATCATTAAAGTAACGTTTAAAACTACTGGAAATATTTTTCAATTCATTCACATACCAGTTTATACAATCCGTACCTCTATAACTTTTATAATAAGATAGAGAATTGTCAAAACTGCAATGCAAATAAAACCCAATGCTACACACCACATGATTTTGATATTTAAAAGTACCCCGATTAAAAACATTGTTAATATTTTTATTTGTTTTTTCTAAAATACACTCCAAGTCACTATAAATTATAAATGGGGCTAATAAATTATATCGATAATTCTTAAATGTTAAAAAAGTACCAGGTTTCGGTAAATTTACCTTATAGTTATTAATTTTACTGCAGTCCTGCTCATGAAATGCTAATTTTTCTCGATTTTTGAAATCATGAAGACAACAATCACAAATATAAGTTTTATGTTGATGCTTCGCTAACTGCCTCCTCACTAACCGAGATAAATCCTTTATGTAGCAGAAATGATATTTTACAACTGGTGCATTTACCTCACATTGTTCAAAATTTAATTCATTTTCAATCACATCATATTGATAGTCAGCCTCCTCATCCTCTAAGTTAGCCACTTCATAAAACTCTTGTATCATTAGTAAATTTACATGTGTGTCTTTTCTGATGGATGTTAAATACACCGATGATGTAATATAACTGTCGGCTTCTTTTAACTCCAATATATAAACATTTATTGATATATTATTTTGTTTTTCAAAATTTGGAATTTCGTTTAAAGTCATTGGAAATTTAATTCCCGTTAAATTTAATTTTTCACCATAATAGGGATAAGATGATATCCGATCAGAATTCTGCTTGACATGAAACATAGCCGCCATTATTGACCAAGCAAAGCACGCTTCTTCGTTATTTTTAACATTGATAATTGCTTTTTTCAATTTAATTTGGTTGGGTAAGTCAATATATGAAGATGCGTGAAATAATTCACCACAACTGTTAATGTTAACTGCTAAAGATATTATTTCGTTTAAAGCCCACCCACTTTCTGATTCAGCAAACTCTTGGAGTTTATTTAAAATTTTCGCTGCTACCTCATCCTCAAACAACTGCTTTAAATTAGTGAGGTCCTGTTGTAAAATTTGAATGTTTTTTGTGTTAAAATACTTTATATCAAAAATTTCCGTATCTCCAGTTTTCTTAACAAATTCGCCACCAAACACTGTATTAACTTTCACCACATTATTATTATTTTTTTTTTCATAATATTTTTTATACGAATTGAAAATAAAAAACCACAATCATTTAAAAAATTTTCAATTTTCTGTTGTGTCAAATTTATAATTACCCCGGTGCGTATTCTGCTTTTAAAGGCAGTTTCCACATCCTGCCATCTTACTCTATTACTTCGCACTTGTTTAACAGTAAAACCCCGACCGATTTTAACTTTTTTGAATTTCTTGAAAAGAGCTCTGCATCTTTTAAAATGACCATTGGTAGTTTCCAAGTGCCTTTTTTCACCAAATGAATTTGAATTTCTTAACGCTTTATTTATATCCTTATACTTCTATTTATATATTGAAGCCAATTTTTCACTTTTAAATCGTTATATGGTAAATGCAATAAAATACTATAAGACTCACTTACACTTTTTAGAAGTGAATTACTACAACTAATGATTTCATTGTTGTCAACCATTTTAAAAAGCTATGACTAAACAATTTTATAGAAACATTTTATAATATACCTTATGAGGAGGTAGCTGAGGATGAGGCATTAGTGGTAGTAGTGGTGGTGGTGGTGGTGGTAGATGTTGGGGAAGTAATAAACTTTTTAATTTCACCTACATACTCTTCTAATCCGGATGCTTCAAGTTCCACGCATAATTGTTCAGCAGACAACTGAGATTTTAATAATTGCACACACAAATCGTACCCTAAAGAATACTTTTGTTCTAACTGAATATAGTAGTAATCTTGATCATTGTAGATAATAGAGTTTTGGTGAATTATAGCGTCCCACTTTAGCATGTCACACTCTTAGGCTGTTCTTTTCACCGCAGTTTTTAAAAACACCGCTTCGGGGCAATCTTGTGCAGCATACGCCATCCACATTTAAAAAAAAAAGCTGTAAATACACAAACAACATTAGTCATTACATTAAATATATAATATTGAAAATATATAACTGTAGGTTATTTTTTAAAATGAAGCGGGTTCTGAAGTAACAAATTCCATGCAGCACAAAGACTTGAACTCTTCTCTATCCTTTAACTCAGTAGCAATTTTGCTATCTCTCTTTTTAACACTTGTGGAATTTTCAGTTTGCTAATATGTATAATGGAATTGATATGCTTGACAATGGTTAAATAACAAAGATCTGCTAAAGATGTAGGATAAATAAAGGTAGATCCAAATCTCTCCCTGCAGAAGGGGAACAGTTGTTGAACGTTGTCAAAGTAAATTGGATAATGTATACATACAACTTTTTCATCACCCTTGTTAAATCTAATTTACTAAGTAGTTTTTTGACGTCCATCGAAACATAGCCAATAATGAACATAGGTCAATGTAAATGATTCTCGTTTTACGAAGCATCCATTTTTCAGCAAAACATCAAGTTCAAAAGCAGTAAAAAAAGTTGCGAGCTCGATTTGGGTCTAAATATTAAATAAAAGTAAAAACCTTATAGAAGCTAAAGCATAAATGTGTGTGTGTGTGTGTGTGTGTGTGTGTGTGTGTGTGTGTGTGTGTGTGTGTGTGTGTATATATTGATAACTATTTTTTATAATTCTTTATTGTATCATTTAATTGTTGAATATATGCATCTGACATTTCATCTGTAAACCTTGTTGGTAAAAATATTACAAACAGTTCGGTTTCCACAAGTATGCGTTTATCCCAATCTTTGGTTTCTACAGCTTTAACCAGGTTAACAACGTAATGTTCGTTTAAAAGCATCTCCCTTACTTTCAATTTTTCTTTTTGCTTCATCAATCCAACGTCATTCAATTTAGATAGATCAATTTTCTTCTTCTTACACTTCACAAGCTAATACGAGTTTTATGAAGTGGCTAACTTTAAACTGATAAGAACAACAACTAGGTACTGCTTAGAAAGTAACTAAAAGTTATCATTTAGAAAACTGTATTTATAGCAATTCAAACATTTTTATCTTTGTTTGGAATTTTCCATTTTGATATGAAAATAATTAGCTTGATTGTGTTTGATGTTGAAATAGGAAGTCGCGGTTTAATTTAATTTATCAGTTATGGAAGTTTGCGGTGAATATAGCAAGTCGTGGTTTTCAATTATTTAATTGCTACGGAAGTTTGTGTGAAAAAATAGGAAGTTGCGGTTTGATTTAATTTATCAACTATGGAAGTTCGCGGTGTAGATAACTAGTTGCAGTTTCAATTATTTTAATTGTTACGGAAGTTTGAGGTGGAGATAGCAAGTCGCGGTTTTCTTTTTAATTATTGCTAATAAGAATTATGGTAAAATCTGCGGCTGGTTTTTATTTTATCAAAATCTTTATGCTTATATAAAACTAACTTAGTATTTTAATTTAAATCAGTTTCATTTCGCTTGTCAAATGAATACTTCCTTCCTAGACTTCACACGCCAACCCTTAAATGAACCTCCACACGATTTCCAGTAAATTTATAGGTTCGTAGATGATCTATTAGAAGTAATTCTAATTGATCCTGGGATCCAATATCGTGAGCTATGGAGACGTCGTCAGATGAGACATTTTTCGGTATGTTTCTTTAACCTAACGGAAAATGTCATTGCTGAAGTGGAGAGTCGCATAATTAATGATTTAGCAGCGTGGGAATTAACTCCTTGTGCATACTGCTTCAGGTCAACATTTTCAGCCCCCATTAGACGACGACGACGTCGCAATCCAAGGTGCAGTTGTAACAAGGAGAATGATCCACCTCCATAGCTCACAAAAAATGTATTTCTCTCTCTCTTTCTCGCCCTCTCTCTACATTAAAAAACGGTCTTTTTCAAGACCAAATAAAGAACTCAAACTAGTATTAAGTTATCTCTCCCTACCAACCCCCATTCACCATCCCACCCACCCAAGCCTTCAAGCCTTCATAAGTCCAAGCCTTCACCATTCAAGCCTTCCCGCGCGGGCGCACGTGAACTAATTAGGGCGTGGTTACACACACATGGCTCCGCCATTCCACAATACCAACAACAAAATGGCCCACCATCACACACAAATAAAACATGTGTGGGGCGGATTTTAAAACAAGATGGCTGACATAGGGCGTGGTTACACACGGATTTACGACATGGCTCCGCTCCTTCCAAAACATGGCCGACCATCACAAAATGGCGGATTTTAAACAAAATGGCCGACCAGCTAAAATGGGGGAGTTAAATAAGATGGCTGACTTCCGGTGAGCCAGAATCGCCACAGTATAACTACTAACTTAAATGGTTACTTCTTGATAAAGCCAAATTGGTTATGGGAACCGCTGTCGGTTTTTATTTAGATAATTTTCCTAAAACTTTTGATACCGCTCCAAAACCACTAACAGTCGGAAATTTATTTTTTATACAAAACGAGGACGAAGATCGATTACCTATTCAGCATAACACTGCCGTACTAAGCACAAAGGGCATATCTGACAAAACGGCCATTTTAGGTTAGAAACATTTTTCTGAATCTGTTTACGCCATCTTGTATTCTTTTAATTTTTGTCATATAAAAAACATTTTAAGCTAATCTTGACCTCCTCTTTCACCTTTCGCACGCATAATAAGCTATTTCAGTTTATTTCATTATAAACAAGTACTAGTGTTACCCCAGCACACAATGCACTGACAGACAGCGTTGACAGAACCGGCGAAATGTCAAGTCACGTGATGCATTAGTTCCAATAATGACACGCGATGTTATTGTAGGTGGCGCCCCAAGTGACGCTCGTCTAGCTGACCTTCATATATATTATAAATTAAAATAATTATTATTAAAAAATCGACGTAGAATAAATATATAAAAATGTTTCATGTTCCATCTGTGGATAGAGACCTTTCATTTAAAAAAAAATGGTCCAAATTGGTGAAGCGGTAGCCGCTGGAGGAAGGGGAGAAAAAAACCCTTTGTGCTTTTATATATGTATGGATATATGCCCTTTTGCCTTAAAGAAGAAATCAACGTGTACTTAGTATAGATGGCGTATCTATCAGAATTATATTTCAGAAAGAAAGTCTAGTTAATTGAGAAACAGAAATTTAATATAAAATAGTTGAAATAAACAAAAACTAATACAAATTAGAACCACTT
The DNA here is from genome assembly GCA_958336395.1 of Ctenicera cuprea. Lineage (NCBI taxonomy): Eukaryota > Metazoa > Arthropoda > Insecta > Coleoptera > Elateridae > Ctenicera > Ctenicera cuprea. The sequence continues at coordinate 42,982,772 of OY284489.1, read as the reverse complement.
TAATAATTTAAGTATGTAAGTTCGCCTACCTACCTAATAAATCTGACAACAAACAAATAAAGGAACATTTCTTGTGCAAACTAAGAATTATAAAATAATAGAAATATGTAGTTTATAATTACGATTTACGAGTAACTCGTAAATAATAATTATATAATAAACTATAAAGTATTACTCGTCCTTTTCAGGAAGGTTTTTCCAGAACGTCATTCTATTTTCTGGGACAACTTTTGATATAGCTGAGATTAAAGCATTCTTCTTTTTCTTGCTAATTCCAGCGGATTCTGTTCGCACTCTAGGATCAGGAACTCAGTGTTGTATTCTAAAACTCTTTTTCCTCTAGTTGCAAAGATCTGAACCATGTCTTTCATGTAAGGTCTGGGTACAATCTTATTTACTTTGAAGGTTGACAAAAAATCTTTCCAGTCGTAAAAATTCCCAATTTCCATGGGTGTTACAATTACCTTTGGCGAATTGGCAGCTTGAACAGCAGTTTGAAAGTCCTGAAAATCGTACACTTTTCATGTTTTTTCAGACTCATTTCGACTTGATGATGAAATGAGTCTGCCGACATGAAAGTGTGGCCTGGCTCAAAGTAATTAATTTCTACACTTTCTGCATTTACTTCTTTAGAATTGACTATGTAAATAAGAAATGTAAAAAGGGTCCAGTTTTTATTTTGCGCACTGCAGTTGTCTAACCAGAAAATAATTTTTTTCGCATCTCGATGACGTAAAAAGAAAGTGTAAAAGCACTAATAATATCTTCCTTTCTTCTTCCCGTAATAACTTCATGCCAGATAACTGCATGTGGTTTAATATTTTTGTTTTGTTTTGTTCCCACAGGAACGAAGCTCTGATTATATGAAGTTACGCGACTGGTGAAAATTACTGTTTTAAACATGTCACATCGAGGTAACATAATCACCTTTTCCAGATCAACAGAAAACACAATTTCGCCTTGGACTGGTTCTCGGTTTACATATTCTCTATACTTTATTCGGGATTTTTCAGCTTTTTGAATATGCTGATTCCAATCTCTGCAAATGTCACATACTGGATGTAGGTTATTCTTATCGTGTTCTTTATTGTGCAAAAAAAAATATTCACAATTTTCACACTCTTCGTGACCTAACTTTACAAACGATATACTGTCTTTTAATACTGTACGATACAGGTCATAAGAACACACAAAACCAGGAAATTTTCGTTTAAAGTCGTCAAACAACTTTTTACAGAAAGGTCGCTTGGTAAATACCTGCGATTAGGAGCGTGCTCCCGTCTATAGTGAGAAATTTGTGGTTGGAACGATTCTATATCAGGGTTCCCACTGACCCTGGATAACCCGGAAGTCATGGAAAAGTCAGGGAATTAAAATTTCAACCTGGAAGTCATGGATTTTATGCAAAAATTGGCAAAAGTCTTGATTTTTCTCTTATTTTACAGTAAATAACCTGATTTTCTTGCAGTAATGTTAACATAATTTTTAAAAAATTAAAAGAATTCCGGTCAAATTTTTAAAACTGCCGCTATTAAACTTTTGCTGCTAAAGGTTTTTAAAAGATCATTGAGGTACTTGTCTTATCCTTGTTAAATTCCAAGGAACGTAATATGGCTTATGATTGGGTGCAAGTGAGACCGCCGTAACTGTCTTGTGAATTGATAAAAAAAAACGCACAAGCGTGACTATTTTTGCATTGGCGCACTGCGTGTGTTTTTGAAATCTTTCAGTTGATTTGACATTCAGGCGAATCACGGTTTGCTGTAGCTAGCAGGTTATGTTTTGTTTTTAGTTCGGTGTTTACAGTTTATTACTTGAACAGTATTTTATTAATTTGCAAAGTAAGTACAATAATTACATACAAAAATGCGGCGAAGTGTAGTTATTCTTGATTTAGGCGAGACGGATATGGCTAAACCAACCTATTTTAAATCAGACTGGCTGGATGCAACTGTAAATCCTCAGTTTGCAGATATAGTACTGCCAGTACTTGACGACAAATGTGCATTTTCTCTCCCTACTTCAGTGAAACTTTACATACCGATTTAAAAAAAAATCACATTTAGTCATTTACTGTGACGAGCCGTTGAATAAAATCGCACAAACGGGTCAAATGGATGTAGTTTTTTTAATGAGCATCAAAATCAAGTTGAAACAAGATATTTAACATCTGTATTTATAGATGGCAGACCAACTGCACAAAATATTTTAAAACACTTTCTAGTAGGTATTTCTGAAATTCCTTTAAAAAAGTTGGTACAAATCTCCATCGATGGCCCAAATGTGAATTTAAAATTTTACAAATTATTAAAGAATAAAACGTCAGAAGTATGAATGTTCATTAATTGATTTTGGACTGTTAAATAATGATTATAAAGATTTTTGGGAAGTTATAAAAATATTTTATTCAAAGAATTATCTACGATAATGTACCAAAATATAATAAACGATACTATTCTACTATATTACAAGCAAGGTAGTAGGAAATGCAAAGAAGTATTAGAAAAAGATAAATCAAAAAAGAATATGAAAAATCTCAGTGCTCAAAAAAGAAAAACACGAACGGAAATACAAGAGTTACAAGAAAGGAAAAGAAAAATTGATGTAACATTTAGTACAGAAGTAAAAGATACTGAGAAAAAAATTGAAGTGCTGAAGAAGAATTTGTAACAAAGTAATATTATAATTTTTCGCTGTTAAAAATATTGTTGTTCCTCAGTTTTTGGTAATTTTCATTAGCATTATTTTAATTTGTTGTTTCGTGTATGTGTTGTACGTATGTATTTTTTCATTAAAAAATGTTTCAAGTGTTCTCTAATTTTATTGATTTTTTTTGTCGAGAGTCATGGGTAAGTATGATTTTTGGTCATGGATATCCTGGAAAAGTCATGGATTCTAATTCTTGATAGTTAGTGGGAACCCTGTATATGATCAACAATAACATTATGGGCTATTTTATTCGCTGGTGATCTGTTCTTTCTCCTTTCTTGGTTAGGGGTTAATGCTTTAGGATTTGATGAAAGAACATTTCTCAGCATTTTAGTTTGATTAGGTTTGAAGCCCAAGGTCGTCAAGAAAAAAATCTTACAAACTGTTGTTTGTTCTCCATTTGCGTTCTTAAACATGTATTGAAAAGTTGCATTGCGTTTGTATGCATTTTTGGGTTCTACTGTCCTACGCCTAACAGTAGACTTTGATGTATTGTGGAGCATACAATTTCTTTGCTCAAACTTTTCCAAGTTCCAAAATTGTGTATTTATATCCACTCTTCTTTCCTCTGTTATTTTGGTTCTACATTTCATTTTACAGGTCTCACCACATGGAAGTTTTAACTTATGAATTTCTCTAACTTTACTAGCTTTCTTCTCTTTGCGCACGGTTACAGACTCGGTAAATTTTCTTCGTTTTCTTGGTAGCCCTTTTTTAGTAAACTTCTGTTGCTCTTTATTCTGATCCATCTCTTCTTCAGCCTCCTGTTCTGAATTGCTAATGCTTTCGTTTCCACTAGTGCTGTTTGTGTTCTCTGGAATATAATTTGCGTCAGTAACATCTTCATCAAGTTCCTGATTTGTTTTACCTTCGTCATTTACAATTTCGGTTACAGATCTTATCGTTTCAAATGTTACTGTTTCTAGTTGTTCCACTTGTTCTTCAGAAATTGCATGAAATGGCATTTCTTCTAAATTTCTAAATTCATTTGCAGAAAGCAACAAATCTTCATTTACAGGTTTAATAACAATATCAGAACTGCACATGGTATCAAGTAAAGATACATTTAAACTAGCATTATTCAATTCTGGGAAACTAAAAGTTATGTAGTTAGGATTCTCATTATCCTTTTGAATATTGTTTATACGGTGTTCAGACAAATTTTGCATTTGCACTAAAAACTTTCCTCTTGAGTGTAAATGCGCCATTGCGTTTGAAAATTGCAAATTCTACCAATAAAAATTAAAACAGCATAAGCAAACAAAGACTATACAATGTAGGTATAATTTTACTACTGATATTTGCTTTTAATCGTTACGTAATTATAGCCGTTTACCGTTTTGTAGTTCGCGCCATTATTAACGGGAATGACATTTTTCAGGTTATGTATACCAGCAAAAGTTTGCCGTATTTTTAAATTTCAAGTTGGTTATACTATCTTAAATTAACATAATATATTATTTATAAGTAAGTATGTATATTGTGTCTTCTTACCTTTCCAATTTGTTGCCAGCTGATTAAATTATTTAGTTCCAGTCACAGATAAAAATATAAGAGTTTCCACTACTCACTGACTAACCAACACAAACATTAAAACAAAAACTAAGGCCGCTGAGGCCTATCTGCAAAATACTAAGGTGTTTAAGGCATATCTACACAAGTAAATTGTAGATGTGCCTTTCTCGCTTAGTTTTTGCAGTTAGGTCCAATATGCTTAGCATAACATAGTGTAAATTCAGATATGCCCTTATTTCAAACAGTCGTAATTCCTTGTTTTTTTTGTCAGATATGACCTTTAACGCTTAGGAATTGATAAAGAGGACCTGTTACCGTTGTACTATGGGATTAACTACATTTCGACAAAATTTGCACTTGTGCCCTTTGTGCTTAGTACGGCAGAACATTAGTCCAAAATTATCTACAACTCAGCATGACCAATTAGAAGACCTTTTAAGGGAATTTTCAGACATCTTTGCAGAATCCACGTCCGCAATGGGTTTTACAGATTAAGCCACTCATGTTATTGATACTGGCGATGCCAGCCCTGTTAAATCTCGACCTTATCGTGTATCACATAAGGAACGCGAAATTATTGGCAGTCAAATACAATAAATGTTAGAAAATAATGTAATTATTCCTTCTCAATCTCCGTGGAGTTCTCCTATACTCTTAGTCAAAAAGAAGGGTAGTGGTTATATGTTTTGTGTAGATTATAGGCGACTTAATAATGTCACGAAAATGAATAATTACCCACTTCCTCTCATAGAAGATATCTTTTTATACTTAAACAATGCTCTTTATTTCACGTGTTTAGATTTGTATGCCGGATACTGGCAATGTGGTTTACATGAAAGTAGTAAAGAAAAATCAGCTTTTATTACTCCAGATGGACTTCTTCAATTTGAGAAAATGTCCTTTGGACTTTGTATTGCTCCCGCCACGTTTCAAAGCGTATAAATAAATGCGCAACAAAATTGAGATGGGGCTGCAGGTATCCGGCATATGAGATTTCAAGAGCAACCTTGAGTATAAAGCTAAGTTTATAATTTAAGATTTGTTTAAATAAAGAAGTGTTTTATTTATTGTTGGAAGCGTAATTTAAATGTTGTTGTTATATAAAATTGTGCATTTGTATTCTGGGAAAATTTTAAATGATCCAATCTTACTTAGGGGAAGCCACATACCAATTAATTACAAAACTATTCAATTTCATAACCCTGAGATATGTACAATTTAAAAAGAGTCACAAATTCAGAAAGAATTTATCATGCTAAAATTTACTTTTATATTACTGAGCTAGCAAATGTGGGTAAAATATAAATAGTATTTCAAAGTTTACAAAAATTTAGAATTTTTCTAATGTTTGAAAATTTTTTTAAAATTATGAAAAATTTTATAATTCATAATTCACAGCAATATATATATATATATATATATATATATATATATATATATATATATATATATATATATATATATATATATATATATATATATATATATATATATATATATATATATATATATATATATATATATATATATATATATATATATATATATATATATATATATATATATATATATATATATATATATATATATATATATATATATATATATATATATATATATATATATATATATATATATATATATATATATATATATATATATATATATATATATATATATATATATATATATATATATATATATATATATATATATATATATATATATATATATATATATATATATATATATATATATATATATATATATATATATATATTATATATATATATATATATATATATATATATATATATATATATATATATATATATATATATATATATATATATATATATATATATATATATATATATATATATATATATATATATATATATATATATATATATATATATATATATATATATATATATATATATATATATATATATATATATATATATATATATATATATATATATATATATATATATATATATATATATATATATATATATATATGTGTGTGGAGCGTACGTCGTGACTTCCAAACTATATATAAACAAAACGTTGTGGCTTCATATATAACGTTATGACTTCCGTTTTCGGAAGTCGCAACGTTTTCCCATGTAATTCGAAATATAAGCAATAGAGGTGGCGCTATACCCAATTCCGAAATTTTTACTGGAAGTCACAATGACCGTCTTTATCCGCAATTCAATCTTTTAGTTCAAGTGTATACCATGGCGCTGGTGTCGCTTTCGTGCAATAAGATGCCCAGCGCGTTATTACTTCCGCCATATGCCAGGCAGTTTAATTATGCATGTTAGTCGCGGGGTCCATTTATTGGCAACGTCGCGAAAGCAATTAGATTAAACTTGTATATCTTTAAAGGATTCTGACTGTCGAAGTTGCGCGGTAAATTTGAAAATTTTAAAACTGATTTAGGAAAATATGATTTTCCACAATACTGCGAATGAATTGAAGTTTTCGGAGGTATAAGATCTGTTTTGGCATAACGATTAATACTTCTTTTTTTGAGTTTCAATCATATTAACATTTATTTATTTGGAATATACTTTCTCAAATCTAATAATTATAATTCAAGAAGAAATACTCTGAAATTGAATGATCGAAGTTTTAATTAAAGTAAAATGTAATCAAACATTTTAAACGAGTACCTGCTATTATATGATTTTTTCCAACTTTCCAAATATTTTCAGAAAGTAAATTATTTAACAATAAGTGCATGAGGGAAATATTAAAATAATAAATCACTTTTAATGAGTAATATACCGCGTGATGATAAAGTTCGGAACAAAATTCATAACTGCGTTATTAAATATTTTTTTAAAAATAGCTCGGACACGTCGATTTTCTTATTTTCTTGTGCCAGTTTTGACCTAGTTCACAAATATGTATAATTATTAATCACATTAGTTTTAATTTAAATTGTTTTCTTTTTAATTTGTATAAAACCAAGTAAATTCGTAATTAAACTGTAAATAAAAAAGTAGAGTAAAATAAAATTATTGAGATCAGTTTGTTTGATTTGTCATTCTTATCAAAATACGGTGTTGGTTTGAGCGTTGATTGAAGTATTTCAATCAAAGGTTTGAGTTAAATCACAATCTGTAGTACGAATTACTTTTGCGAATGCAGTGATCTCATTTCTCCGTAGGCAGTGACTTCACAAAAAATGCTACTATCCTCGTTTATCCTGAAGGTTTCTCACTAACCTTAACTTGCTTAAGTGTATAATAAAAAATGCTTGCCCCCTAAAATTTATATTTTCCTACATCAGTTCATTTTCGTGCTGCTGTGATTGTGAACGTTTTGACTTCCTACATCAGTTCATTTTCGTGCTGCTGTGATTGTGAACGTTTTGACTTCCACTAAAGTGAATTAAAACTGGATATGGAAATACGATCAAGAGGTCAGCTTCTAGTCTTCTTGGCTAATAGCGAAGGTAAGAAAAATTAATTTCAATTGAAATAAAAGAATATGTATCATTTTCAGTTAATAACATTAACCCGTCATTCCATGCGCAAAATTACTCCAAATGTTACACCATGCATGACGGGGAATAACCCATTTTCTCAATTTATTACAAATAATGGTTAATCTTTAACGGTTTTGATCGTGTTCTGTTTTACATGCTAGTATTAAAAAAACAAAAATACAATTTCGTTTTACCAAAATTTTACATTTTTATCTATTAGAAAGTATAGCTGCAAAAACGTTGCATGTTTATTAATTATCTATCTATAACAACTACCTAACATTAGAAACAAAATTAAATAAACGCAGTTTTTCATACACCTTGTAATAGAAACAGCCACATTAATATTTTCTTACATATGGGCAATTGTAGCAATTTTTATGAAGAATTTTTATAATATTTAGCGAACTAAACAACTGATGGATGCATAATAATGACAGTTAATTTGTTGGTAGCGTTGTTAAGTAGTTTTACAATGTATTTTAGAGATTCGAAATGGTGTAGATTATTTGCAACAAAAGGCATTTACGTTTATTAAAACCTTCACAAAAAGCATAGTAAGTGATTAGGAAAAATGTGCTAGGTATTATATTTTGTTTTTTGCTAAAACATTATAATTTTGCAATATACCTACCTGCGACTTTTTTATGTCGTTGGGTGTACATATTTAAATTTGACCGTTAAATTTAGTAAAACAGTGATATCTATGTAATTATTTTATCTACATACTTTACTTTTATTGTCATTCTGATTTTCACAGAAAATGAGCAGGTGTACTACATATGTTGGACTAAATTTGATGGGATTTGACAATTTTGCATAACTTTCATAATATGTACATAAAGTTTATATTTACAAAATCGTTTCATTATAATTCATTTGATTTTTAGCAATAAATATAAATAAACGGAAAACATGTATAAAAATAAATACACCAGAAAGAGACAACACTCATACTACTAAAGCTGAAAACACAGAACATACAATGAATTTTCGAAAAACTCGGGTAAGTAGTGTATTATATGCAAGGACAATATCGCAAGAGCTGAAGAGACCGTTTCGTTTTTCACACAGATTTAATTACAATTTTCCTCCGCAAAAATTCAATCCTGAAAAATGTTTTACGAGAATCAAACCCAACAGTGCCCGTGACTAAAATAGTGCCCCGAGTAATCGTTATAAGGAAACTTGAATTTTCTTTCAGTTCCTTTTAACCCTCGGACTACCGACCTAAATTTGTGACAAGGACGACTACCTTGTGCGGTAGAAAGTTACCCCAACTTTATTAGTTTTTTTTTTTGACAGAGGGATTAGGAATTGTTCTGCTATTATGTTTTTGTTTTTTAGCCTATATACTACTAATTTTATGAATGAGACCGCAACTTTCAAGATATTTTCATATTTTATTTCAAATTATGAAAAATTACAATTTTTACATATGACAGAGTTGGTCAAACGAATTATCGAAATAAATTTGTTAAATTTTGTGCCGGATTATTTTATTTTGACGAATACACTGCAAAAAGACAAAATTTAACAAAACTATCGACAAGCACAAGCAATAATTTCAGCAATCACAGACTACCGTATGAGGTTTTTACCCCAACGAACTTTCATGCACAATAACTTTCATAAACAATTTTTTTAAACTAATGGTGACATAATGTGTCTAAAACTATAACTGACCAATTTACAAAATTTCAAATTACTAAGGCTAAAGTTAAGAAAAATATTAATTAAAATTCGACGCTGGGGTATACAGTTACCCCATACGGTAGTCCGAGGATTACAATGATACATTACAGATAGATTGTTTGGACATCCCACAACATAAATTATTGATGCCAGAAAATGTGGGGGCGGCTATCTCCTAGCGGGCAACTTTTAAGAGGGTTAAAAATATTTATTTTTCATAACATAGTATTTTAAAAATATTATCTTAAACACGTTTCTGTAAAGAAATTTTGCCCTAAATACTTAATGAACTATAACATCCCCAGAATGAGTATTTGTGGTTTTTAAACATTAGCCGCGTCTCAGGGGGTTAAACGCATTTAACCACATGGCTAACTAGGTATGTTGTAAAAAATAGTAAAACTTAAAGTCATGCTTCTGTCAATGGTCAACAGAATATTGTCTTTCTATAAAATACTTTGTAGGATTGGATTGATAATAGTAAATTTGATGAACGGCCTTCAGAATTTACACATAGTTCAAATGATGATGATGAAGGAACATCGCATCGTGTAAATCTAGACAATGAAAAAATAAATACAGAACTAACAACTTGTGAAGCTGCGGTTAAAAACGATACAAATTGTTGTAATAGTAATTCTTACGTATCAAATGTTATGTCTGTAACCAAAGGGAAATCTGGTAACTGGGAAAATTCCGAACAACCTCCTGCGTCAAAAAAAATAACAGTAGGTGATAAAGATAGGAATTAATTTTGTTTTAAGGTTTACTTTTTAGATTTTACAAAATTTAACGATATATTCCCACAAAGACCACCATTGCGATGGTGATTGTTCTTACGTAACAGATTCAGTTTCTACGAGTATATCCAGCAGGAAAAGCTTTGAAATACCTCGGACAGAAGAAATAACTGCAGTAAGCAATAAAAATATGGAGTTATTTTGTTTTAAGGTTTATTTTTAGATTATACCATACGTAATGCAATCGCCCTCCGAAAAAAATATCAATACAACTGAAGTAAACTCGAAGGGCATTTCTTGTACTGAAACGAACAATTTAACCCCAGATACGTACGAATTTATATCAGGCAGCGTTGATGATAATGATAGCAGAGACAAAGACTTCAAATTATCAGAATATTCAAGTGACACTTCCAACGAATCGTCTAAACACTCCGCTGCTGAAGACATTAATGATCTCGTATGTGAAATAAAAACTGTTGATAAACCACCTCTTCGACCACTGTCTGAAGAAATTAAGGTAAAAAATAAGAATATTACGAATAATAAAAATATATAATAATGTATTCCCATGTGAAATTTCTTGTTCGCTAACTCACAATTTAAGACAAAAAATAAAAAAAAAACTCAAATTTAAAAAAAAAATCAAATCTACTTAGGCATGCAAAAGTTATTTTTTTACAGAGAAGAAAAATGCAATATACGAGTAGTAATCTGCAATAAGTCGGGCACAATAAATGACTTATACGAACTGTTATTTTATTTTGGTGCGTCTCTGCGTCTACTTTTATCTTTCGTTATTTTATTAATATTGGATCATAATTATCTAAAAAAAATATACACTGTGTCCATAAAGTAACCCCCCCCCCTAACTAACTTTTGAACGACTTAATATTTTACTAAAAAATTTGGTGTGCTTTAATGGGAAATTAAATACCATTTTTTAGCTCATAATTAAATAATGTATCATTCAAAATGGCGGCTGGACGCCATTTTGAATTTTTTTTTTAAATAGGTAGGGGGGTCGAGTGGCACCTCATTTGAAAGGTCTTTTAGTTCTGCGTCTGATCCTAGAGTTTCAAAGAAAAATATTTAGTCATAACAAAATGACAAACGTTTGAAGTAAAGAAGTCCATTAAAAAAAATTAAGAATTAAAGCAAAAACAAATGAAATTAAGTGTTCGAAATGTTCACCATTCACTTCTTGGCACATAAAAAGTCGGTTATGACATTCCTGCCTTACATTTTCATAAGATTCTGGAGTGATATTTCTGCAAACTTCTGTAATGCGTTTTTTACAGAAATGTCACTCCAGAAACTTATGAAAATGTAAGGCAGGAATGTCATAACCGACTTTTTATGTGCCAAGAAGTGAATGGTGAACATTTCGAACACTTAATTTCATTTGTTTTTGCTTTAATTCTTAGTTTTTTTTAATAGACTTCTTTATTTCAAACGTTTGTCATTTTGTTATGGCTAAATATTTTTCTTTGAAACTCTAGGATCAGACGCAGAACTAAAAGACCTTTCAAATGAGGTGTCACACGACCCCCCTTTTTATTTAAAAAAAATTTCAAAATGGCGCCCAGCCGCCATTTTGAATGATACATTATTTAATTATGAGCTAAAAAATAGTATTTAATTTCCCATTAAAGCACACCAAATTTTGTAGTAAAATATTAAGTCGTTCAAAAGTTAGTTAGGGGGGGGGTTACTTTATGGACACAGTGTATATATTTGGAATCAAGAAAACAAACTCCATCTACTTATGCAAATATCTCCCTGCATATGGCATTCCAATTAAAAAACCGTATAACTTTTGGATTCCTCTCGTACGTGTAAAAATTATTAAAATTTTGAGTTGATTTTCCGAATCTACTGAGTAGAACATGTTTTTTACTTTTTCTTGTCTTACATACATTAACCGAGGAAAGTTAGGTGAAACACTCTGTAAATATTTCAATTATTAATGCTTATAGAATGAGAGAATCAAAAGAAAGAAAGTCATCCATTGCCAGTATTGTACAGAAGACATAGCGACCAAAAATTTCATGCGACATTTACAGAGAAACCACGCAACTGTAAAAGAAGTCGAAGATGTATTCCGATATCCAAAAAATAGCAAAGAGAGGAAACATGCGCTAGCTATGTTAAGAAATGAGACCAATTTTAATCTTTACGTAAAAGGTGTAATAAGGCCAAACCGACAATGTAATCAATCATCAAATCAATTACCTGAAGACATTAAATATTATCCATGTGCATATTGCAAAGGGTTGTTTAAGAAGGATTATTTGAGACGACATGTAAAAACTTGCATACCTTTCAACACGCGCGCTAATGCCAATCAAGAAGGATCCAGAATAAATCATCTTTCTCGGTCTCATACAGTTACTGCCTGTGCGCTTGATCCTACCAATGTAATTTCCAAATTAAATGTCAAGGACCAGGTAAAGACAATACTTTGTTCAATTTCTAATTTTTGGGATACAAATAGAGTAACCCTTTCGGCTACTGACTTCAAACTAGTCAGATGTAAAAAATGAATAGCTTAAATTATTTTTCTATTTTGGTTCTCATGTAATAGTTTTTCTCACTTTCAACACACTGCAACCAGTTTTACTTTACCACTCGGAAATTTTAAATTGATATTTGTTTGAAGTTGTTTTAAAGGTCAATCAATGTTACCAACAGTCAAATACACCAACAAAAAATTCCAAATTGATTGTTTGTAAATAAAATATCACAATTTTTGAAATTTTTGGCAAAAATAGAAAAAATAGTATAAAGTACGCGTTTCATAAGACATTTAAGCGCACTTGCCCATTAGAAATCTCCGCAAGGGGGTCGTTTTCTAACTTTGGGCGCGTGCGCTAAAATCATGTTTTATGAAATTTGTTCCTTAATATTCTATATTATTGCACTGTAGGTACTTGTCCATGTTTTTTACAAATTGAAAAATATATATTAAATATAAATGACACAGTTTGTGTATTTTAGGTGTTTGAATTGATGAGAGGAGATGACATTGCTTTTGAGGTAAAAAAAGATTTACTTATTGCCCAGTTCGGTAATTCGTATTTAAAAAAACATAGGCGGGAACGTATGTCATACGTTTGCAGCAGTAGAATGAGAGAACTTTCTCGTCTGCTGATTAACTTCCGGAAAATTATCAATAAGGAAAACATATGTCTCAAGGATTTACTTCAGCCACAACATTTTGATATGGTAATATCTGCTGTGAGGAATATTGCTGGATATGATCCGTTGAAAAAAACCTTTACGGCACCCAGTCTTGCCATGCATTTAGGCACATCTTTAAAGTGTGTATGCGACGAATTAACACACCTAGTATTAAAACAGAGTAATGGTTTTAAATGCCAGTCGACTGCAGAATGTAAAATATGGTTACAGAATATTAAAAATTTCAAAAAGTTAGTTGAATCTAGGTGGAATATTGAACTTGCATCGCTTGCAAACAAAGACTTACAAGAAAAACGCTGGACTAAACCACTTTTATTACCATTAGTTAGCGACATTAAGAAATTCCGCGAAGAAACAATGATAATTGCAAATAATTGCAAACAGTTGTTTAATAGCAACAAGGATGATATAAATACATATAAACAGTTAGTACAATGCTCTTTAGCTTTGTTAATTGTCTTTAATCGAAGAAGAATTGGAGATGTACATTTTTTAAAAATTAAAGACTACCAATTTGATAGAAAAACAGATTGTACAGATTTTGAAAGTGTTTTAACAGACACTGAGAAAATGTTAACAACAAAATATAAAAGAGTTATTAATAGCGGAAAGGGGTCTACGGCTGTGGTAATATTGATACCAGAAATTATACAGGATTTCATTAATTTACTGCTGGAAAATAGAAACAAATATATTCCATCTGATAATGAGTATGTTTTTGCAATACCCGGAGGCAAAATAAAATGGGGCAGAGGAGATGTCGCTATAAAAACGCTCGTCAACCAAATGAATTTGCAGAATCCAGAATCATTTTCAAGCAATAAATTGAGAAAACAAATAGCAACAGTAATGCAAGTAATGAACTTAAGCAAAGATGAAAGTAAACAATTTTCCGATTTCATGGGGCATACCCAAAAAACACACAATGAATTTTACGAGTAAGAATAAATAGAGAAGTTATGTCAGCTATTTACCTAATTATGTTTTTTAGACTTCCGGTAGATATCTATCAAACGGCGAAAGTGTCGAAAGTGCTCCTACTGATGGAAAACGGATCTGCTGCAGATTTTAAAGGAAAATCATTATCAGATATAAGCTTTGATCCCAATTTAGAATATGTAGTAGAAAATAATACGGATGGTTAAGTTATTAGTTAGTAAAGTTGTGAAAGGATACATTAATTTAGAAATGTTTTCAGATAATGGAATTATTTTAAATTCTCAGCAAAATTCGAATATGATGCCACAAGATGAAAACCTCATCAACGAAGAATTTGATCAAGAAAAACGTATACAAGAAAAAGGTACAATTTTTGTGAGTTTGTAAGTTTTGACTTATTTCAAAACTTTTTCCCGCAATCTGTTTTTTATTTATTTTTATATTCGTAATGTATGAATTAAAGAATAGAGATACAGGTAACCAGATAAGTACATTTTTTAGTCACGCTTAAGTCTCAACGTTTTACGGCTAATTTTCTACTCCACCACATGGATTGGAAGTACATAGAAATAAAAACAAACTTACCTTTATGATCTGTTATTTAAGTTACATACATACTCTAACATAATAATATTTACAGATACAGATACTGATGAGAGTGATGAGACACCAAAGAAAAGAATTAAAAAAAATAATACCGCCCAGAGAAAGGGTAAAAAAATTTGAAAATTGCACTGTGGAGAGATACCTATAAGCATTGTAATTTCAGGTTGGACTGAAATGGAAATTAGTTTAGTTAAGGACCATTTCCAGGGTTTGATCAAAACAGGAACTTACCCTTCAGGCCGAGCTATACAGGAATTCATCATGGAAAAAAAAATAAAACGAACTGTGCCAGTAATTAAATCAAAACTTCAGCATTTAATTAAACTAAAATCTAAAAAATTAATTGGAAAATCACGAGGACAGTAGGCGCTTGGGGGTCATCTAGAGTATAGGCTTGTAGTGTTTTTATTTAATTTCCATTGGTTTTAATTGTTTTCTTGATCCTTTTTTTAATTCAAATTAATTAATTGGCTTTTGAGTTTAAGACTCTTTATTTACTAAACACACTTAGGTTTTTATTTAATTTTAAGGATGTTTCTTTCTTCGTTTTAGATATTTTTCAAGTTGTGTTGTACAATGGTTGATTTAGCATTTTAGGAATTTATTATATAATATAATTACACATTCTTGCATATTAAAATAAACAATACAAAATATACCTGTATAAATAAAAACAAATAAAATATTTTAATTATACCCTAAACTCTACTGCGTACTATAAGGCAAACCAATAATATTTAATTCATATTTATAAAATACCCAGAAGCGAATGAAGATAAAAACGTGCGTCATCGCACCGTTGCCAGTTGTAGGGTCCGAAAACATATCCATTTTGTTGGGAAGTGACAACGTGTCTTTCTTCAATATTGTGTATGGAAGTAACATCGTATTTTATATATATAAAAAATATATACGAAAAATTTGTAAAAATCGTTACCCCTCTTTAGATAAACATAATCCTTAGGTTCCCCTCTTCGCAAATAGTAAATTATATACGACATTAATTAAGTAGATTACCTGGAAGTCAGGTCGCCTTTTCTATATAGCGGAAGTCACAACTTAACCGGTATCAATATATATATATATATATATATATATATATATATATATATATATATATATATATATATATATATATATATATATATATATATATATATATATATATATATATATATATATATATATATATATATATATATATATATATATATATATATATATATATATATATATATATATATATATATATATATATATATATATATATATATATATATATATATATATATATATATATATATATATATATATATATATATATATATATATATATATATATATATATATATATATATATATATATATATATATATATATATATATATATATATATATATATATATATATATATATATATATATATATATATATATATATATATATATATATATATATATATATATATATATATATATATATATATATATATATATATATATATATATATATATATATATATATATATATATATATATATATATATATATATATATATATATATATATATATATATATATATATATATATATATATATATATATATATATATATATATATATATATATATATATGTGCACGGCTATCTTACTCGCCTCCGAACATGTAACAGACGCCCACGCCTCCATCTCAAGGAATAGGTTTTTCCATGTGTATTCTTCGTTAATATATTAAATAAGGCTTTCTTAACAAGGGCATCAAGAGAGGGGTAAGGAATTTCGATATTTGAGATATACAAAAAAATTATGCGTTAGAAATAGCAACTCGACTCCGACTACACTACTACAATGTGGCCTCCAGGTGTATATGGTTGTGCAAAGACAGTCGACGTACTCGCCTCCAGCAATGTTGCCGTTCTCTTGTATTATTTGCGGAAGGATTAAAAGTAGCGCGACGTTCTGCTTTCGCATTTCGGCCCGGCGAACGTGATGAGGTACTTAGCATCGCGCGGATAGCGTTGTGGGTGTGTTAACAAATTCTTGTACCTTACATAGAGTAATGCAAATAACCTAATTAAATCAGCTGCCTTGTAGTTAATGAAATTTTCGAGGTAATACTGGAGTTAATGATTAATGTGTTAAAACTTTGGGAAAATCCGCGTAAATTTTTGTTTCTAGCACCTAGTCCTTCTTTCTGAACAACAAACAGAATTGCCACAGTCATTTTTCTGAATTGTCATATGTAGTCAGTTCAGAACGTCGCTGTGAACGAACGTGCTTGAGAGAACAAAATTTTCTAGAGTGGTTGCTTTAGAATTTTCTGGAGTATGCTTATAGTAAAACCAAATCCTATCAAAACAGGGCGTAGAAAAGGCCAAGACAGTACCCACGGGGCTATTCCCAAATACAAATACGATCCTCATGACTTCAAGAAAACACCGACCTTAACAAAACTGGCATTACAAAATAATAACCAATATCCAGAAGAAACTAACACACCAAATATACCAACAAGCAATAAATTCGGCGTGCTGATGGATGATTCAACACCTATAGGGCCCAAAACCAAAACTTAAAACAACAACTACTTATTCCAATCAAAAAAATCAATTCGTTAGCGGGATCGCGCGTATCGAAACGTTCGCTCGCGATACAATTTCACTACGCACTTTCCGGTTGTCGCACTGTTCTAAAAAGTGTTTTTGAATTTTCAAGGGAAAATCAAAATGTTCATTCACCGTATTAAGTAAGTTTATACTAGCCAGAGAAACGGTTGTTTTTCATTAATTTCAGAGTTGGTTTGACAATTTTCAAATGTTGACCCATTATTTTTTGTGCCATAAAGTTACGTAATACGGTCCTGAACAATGACCTGCTAGGTAAAAGGAGACCAAGAGAGTCTAAGTCTCCAAAATGCTAAATGACAGCGATCGATTTTTTAATTAAATTTTTGTTAATTCAACTTTGAATCGACATTACAGTCGTTAATACGAAGTTTAACCATATTTAATACGAATAAGGCAATGAAAATCATAAATTATTGGTGTTATTTTTTTCCGAGCCATTTCAGAAAAAACCGACTTTGTGAAATTCAAATGAATTCATTATCTGGTTGATTTTTTATGCGGCTTTAAGCGGGATCGCGCCTATCGAAACGTTCGATATATGAAACGCCGACGCGGATTAAATAAGACTAAAAAAGTAATACAGAAAATCACTTAAAACTGCAGTACTTAGCTTATATACAGGGTGGGGCAATAGTGCGTGGGAGTTCGATAGCTAGTACACCGTTACAGATAAAAAAATCTTTCTAATGCAGATGTAAACTGGGGGTAAATGCGCATACATAGAAATTATTTTCAAATATACAGGGTGTTACAAAAAAGTGTGGCAGGCTCAAGGTAATTTTTTCTAGGTGGAATGTTCTGAATATTTTTGCATATTTAACACTTCTCTTGGGATGTTTATTCATATCTAAAATATTAGCGCCATCTAATGTCCGGTTTAGAAGTAATAATATTTTTTTCAAAAAAATTGATTTTTACATTACTCCACTTAACAATTCACCACTTCCGCGGCCGCAGCTTTGAAGACGGAATTAAGTAAGGACCTTATTGTAGGAGCTTGTCGGGTGCTCTTGCTTAAATATCGTAGAGCCACCATGTACAGGGTGTTCAAAATTAATTTTCAAATTTTGAGAACTTCAAAGTTATTCTTCTCAACTTTTTCAAATGTATATTTGTTAACGATGTTATGCAGAATTAAATAGCGAACATTTTTTGTATGTACGTCCTTATGGCTATTTGTAACTAGGGATGCAGCGAGCAGTACTTTTTCAAAATGCCGGATAACGAATATTCGGTATCCGGTTGCTCAGCCGGATACCGGATTATTCAGCATAGTTTTTACTATCGAAGTAGTTTCAGCTTAAACGCAGTAAAATTTAGGTTTTAATCACAGGGCATAATATATACTTAAAGAGTATGCAATGCACGAACCCTATGGTCTTATTCTGTAGTGTTTTAGAGACAGGGAGCACAGAGACAAGGAAACTACTAAATGTACTATTTCAAGGATGTGCTAATTCGCGCTCATATTGTTATTTTTTTCACAATTAAGATTTGAAATCTGTCAACGAATTTGACTGTAATTACAAAAATTAATAATTTTTTAACAATGGTTTACAATATGTTCTGTTTTGATAGATCCGACACCGTACGAGAAATCAACTGACTAAACCTAACATATACGGTCTTTGTCGACATTTAAAATAAAATATTGACGATTGAGTACTTTTTATAGGTTCCTTGTCTCGGATCTCTCTGTCACATGTACTGCAAAATTGAGACCTGCACATCATAGCAACAAGTGGTTCATGCATCTTCCTTATGTTATACACTGTGTCCATAAAGTAACTCCTCCCCCCCAACTAACTTTTGAACGACTTGATATTTTTCTACAAAATTTGGTCTGCTGTAATGGGAAATTAGATACTATTTTTCAGACCTTATTAAAATTTTGTATCATCCAAAATGGCGACTGGGCGCCATTTTGAAATTTTTTTTTTAAATAGAAAGGGGGGTCGAGTGACACCTCATTTGAAAGGTCTTTTAATTTGCGTCCGATCCTAGAGTTTCAAAGATAAATATTCAGCCATAACAAAATGGCGGATTTTAAACGAATGGACTCACTCAATTCAAAATTGTTTTGATTTTTTTATCCAGGGTCGAGTGACACCTCATTTGAAAGGCCTTTTAGTTTTGCGTTTGATCCTAGAATTAAAAGAAAAATTTTGACCCATAACAAAATGGCGGATTGTAAACCAATGGACTCACTCAGTTCAAAATTATTTTGATTTTCTTATCCAGTAGTTCACTTTTTCATTTGCAGGACTAAATTTTTCCCGAAATATCTCAGGTGGCTTGAAATAATATTGAAAACGTTATGTTCCAACAAGACGGTGCGCAGCCTCATTATGATAGGCCTGTTTCTGACTTTCTCAACGGACATTTTTTTAGCAGATCGATTGTTAGGCGGGGGCCTGTAGAATAGCCGGCTCACTCCCCAGATTTAACTTTCTTAGATTTTTTTCTATGGGAATATCTGAAATCGAAAGTGTACAGAACCCGTCCAGAAACAATTGAAGAACTGGAGCAACGCATTGCAGAAGTTTGCAGAATTATCACTCCAGAAACTTATGAAAATGTAAGGCAGGAATTTCATAACCGACTTTTTATGTGCCAAGAAGTGAATGGTAAACATTTCGAATACTTAATTTAATTAATTTAAGCTTTAATTCTTAGTTTTTTTTAAATAGACTTCTTTATCTTCAAACATTGTCATTTTGTTATAGCTGAATATTTTACTTTTAAACTTTAGGATCAGACGCAGAACTAAAAGACCTTTCCAATGAGGTGTCACTCGACCCACCTTTCTATTTAAAAAGAAAATTCAAAATGGCGCCCAGTCGCCATTTTGGATGATACAAAATTTTAATATGGTCTGAAAAATAGTATTTAATTTCCCATTACAGCACACCAAATTTTGTAGAAAAATATCGAGTCGTTCAAAATTTATTTGGGGGGGGGGGGTTACTTTATGGACACAGTGTATATTACTTTCGCGATTTTAATAAATAATACTTATTTATGTTGTTTGAAATCATTTCAAATTTTTAACTCGCATAAATGCTGATCTCAATAATATAAATTTAGTAATTTTATGCAGGTCTGCAAAATACTGGGCTTATGGGGTTTTTTGCTCTCTACCTTTCAATTATTTTAGTCTATACTTTCAAATCAAATTGCATGCATAATCTTTTTTACTTAAAGAAAAATCTCCGGCCGGATAATTCATATTATCCGGCCACACCGAATATTCGGTGAAATGGCCGGATAGACCGGATAACGGATAAAAACCGAATATCCGTTGCATCCCTATTTGTAACCACTTTTGATTTTTTGAGCAAAAAGCAAAAAATTCAACAATATTTATTTAAAAAATTAAGGTTTTTTTCAAATAAAACAAAAGAAAAAAATTTGTGTTCGACAAAACAATAAAGCATCTGTTCGCTAGCAATTGTTTTGCACAAACGTCAAGCCTACATTTCTCGCAGTTATCGACCATCAGTTTTTATTTGTAGTATTTGAGTTTTCCAAAATGAATTTTAATAAAGAAGAACTTGTAGACATGATTTTTGTTTTGGACGAGTCGGAAAAAAATTGTTTGCTTGCCAATAGAATTTACCACCAACGGTATTCTGAACGAAGGCTCCCTAAAGTTGATAGCTTCCAAAACCTGCTTGATAGATTTGTGGAAACCGGCAATGTACAATATGAAAAACGTGGACGAATTAAAAATGTTGTGAACGAAGAAAATGAGTTATCTGTCGTGCTGGCAACGATTGAGGATCCCCATATTAGTCAGAGAGAAGTGAGCTCATTAGTAGGAATAAGTACACGTTCTGTTGATCGAATCTTTCATTTCACATTCAAATGCACCAGGAATTAACTGATGACGATTTTCTAAAGCGTTTACAGTTTCGTAATTGGGACAACGGTAAAATGCAAGAAGATGCTACTTTCTTCAACAATGTTTCTTCACTGATGAGGCAACTTTTCATAAAATTGAATTTGTTAACAGGCACAATTTCCATTATTATGCTACGGAAAATCCTCGCTTTTTCAGGCAACTTGATAACCAGCACAGATGGTCTATAAACGTTTGGGTGGGAATTATTGGAGAACATGTAATAGGGCCACATTTTTTGATGGTACATTAACTGGAGCTGTTTATCTTCATTTTTTGGAGAACTATCTGCCACAATTATTGGTGAATCTTCCTCAAAGGATCCGAAATAAGATGTGGCTTCAGCAAGATTGTGCTCCATCACATTATTTAAATGCAGCAAGAGACCAGTTAAATAATATCTACCCACATCAATGGATTGGAAGGAATGGACCCACTAAATGGCCTGCTAGATCTCCCGATCTTACAAAAATGGATTTATTATTATGGGGATACGTGAAAGAAATTGTTTATACAGATACACCAACAACAATCCAAAATATAAAGAAAAGGATAATACATGCTTTTAGAAGTATCACACCGGCAATTTTAAGAAAACTAGAAACCTCATTTTAAAGGCGCATATAAATGTGTGTCAATCAAAATGGGCAACATGTGGAGCACTTAATATAATTTTTTTCGTTTGTTTTATTTGAAAAAACCTTAATTTTTTTTAATACACATTGTTGAATTTTGTACTTTTTGCAATAAATCAAAAGTGGTTACAAATACCCATAAGGATTTACATACAAAAAATGTTCGCTATTTAATTCTACATAACATCGTTAAAAATATATAGGGAGTTCCATTTGAAAAAGTTGAGAAGAATAACTTTGAAGTTCTCAAAATTTGAAAATTAATTTTGACACCCTGTATATGGTGGCTCTACGATATTTAAACAAGAGCACCCTACAACCTCCTACAATAAGGTCCTTACTTAATTTCGTCTTCAAAGCTGCGGCCGCGGAAGTAGTGAATTGTTAAGTGGAGTAATGTAAAAATCAATTTTTTTGAAAAAAATATTATTACTTCTAAACCGGACATTAGATGGCGCTAATATTTTAGATATAAATAAACATCCCAAGAGAAGTGTTAAATATGTAAAAATATTCAGGGCATTCCATTTAAAAAAAATTGCCTTAAGCGTGCCACATTTTTTTGTAACACCCTGTATATTTGAAAATAATTTCTATGTATACACATTTACCCACAGTTTACATCTGCATTAGAAATATTTTTTTATCTGTTACAGTGTACGAGCTATCGAACTCCCACGCACTATTGCCCCACCCTGTATAGTACATAAGCTATTTTTGTTTTCAAAATCTCACCTGTACTTTATGCGTGTATTTTAAGTCATTACAGGTACTTCAGAATTTTTTTTTAAATTAATAATTTACTGTTATTTATGCACTGCTCAGTTATAGCTAAATTACTCAAACTCATCGGTCGGTTATATTAGTAAACTAACCTGGTTGTTTCACTGTCAAACTTTTCCGGGGAACATTATGTTTTTTTCAAAATAATTTTTGAGCTTGAGTCGTATTTTTTTTTATAGATACCTGCTTCCGCTAAAGGACATCGCACTTTTCTTACGAAAAATTGGTACCATTGAGAATTTTATGAAATTTTAGTATGTTGTTATAGTTGCGTCAAGACAAGCAATTTTTACTACTGGCACAAAGTTGTATCTATACGGGGTGAATGAGAAATAAGAGCTAAAGATGCATTAATTGACTTGGCGTACAGGGGGTGTTTCCTAAGTAAGCTAAAATAATTAAGGGGGTGATTTCTAAAGCAATTTTCTGAAGAAAAGTTCCTATGAACATGTGCTCAGAGCTTTAGAGCTTAGAGCTTTCAAGATTGAAATATTTTATTTATTTTTCTATTTCTTGGACAACTTGTAAGATATTGATCTGAAATTCAGTACACACATATCTTACAGAAAGAGCAACTGTACTAGAACATTTCTTTTCATTATTGAGAAACAAGAATTGGATTCGCGTTATAAAATATGTTTATCGTATCGGATAAATAATAAATGTCAGGAACAATGAATCATTTATTTATAGACTGTTTATTTCCCATATTAGGTTACATACAAAAAGTGTATGTTTACGTTTATGAATGGTCTTGTTTCTTTAACCATTGGTATTATTTAGTTGCACTCACTTCTATTTGTTGGTATATGTAAAAAATATTACAACCACCACAGCCTCGTTCATTAGAAAAAAATGTGACAATTTTTTGACATTTGGTTGCAACCAAATGGGTGATTTTCAATATAGTTAGTACGTATATGCAACTAATGTTTCTAATAAGAGCTGAAAATGAAATCACTTTTTACTTTTTAGTCCATTTAAATAAAAGCGTCTTTACAAAAAACAATTTTAATTTATTTTATCCTTGTTAGTCTTATGGAATTTTGTAATCAATTTTTCACTCTATAGTTGAGTAATTTTCATTTAACGGTTTTGTATATAAAAATTAATTTGTTTACAATTAGTTAGTTTAATTAATTAAATACTACGCGCTTAAAATTAAGAACACTGAATTTTTCTAATCGAAGAATGGGCTGTTATATCGTTTGTGTAATGTCCAGTTAGATGCGGTTTTATTGGATTTACTTAAATACATTACTAGCTACAGGCCTTCGAGCGCTGTTGCCAAGTCTCGGAGGCGTAAAACTACGGTGTATATGTGGAGGCGAGTACTACTGGCATACTTCGTTAAGTGTATATGTGTATAAAATGGTCGCGCCATCTAGAATCATTTCCACCAACTGAAGTGTATAACTGCATATGTGTATGGTCAAACTGGCCTCCACCCAAAAATCTGTAAAACACACGTGTGTGACGTCAATTATTGATTGATACACTTATACACGGGGATACCTACTCGCCTCCGATTTTACGTACTCGCCTCCGGATCGGAGGCCACTTCTACATTTCAACGTAGAGTTTCAGAGGCGAGTTTGTCGTTTTGCATATATATATATATATATATATATATATATATATATATATATATATATATATATATATATATATATATATATATATATATATATATATATATATATATATATATATATATATATATATATATATATAATAAGTGATTTTATTCCTCTTCAAATTAATAATCCGCGTATTACTGTGGACGTTAGAAAACCTATAGGAATATCATCGAACTTTTATAACACCTACGTAATATACATCAAGGAAAGTACTTTCTTGAACGAAACCCTAAACAAGCTTAAAGTAAGTTCAATTTGGCACAGAAGCAAATCTCCTCGAGGGAAGTATTTAATCATAACTTCTTCAAATAGCAACCTTAAAAATATTTTCATAATTTCTTCGGAGTTACGATACAATAAACGCTATAGTAATCGGAAAAAATGAAAAATTACTTCCAAAACTGTACACATCTGATCCATTTGATAAAAGTAACAATTGTGCAAGTGAAGCAAAATTTATTTTTACCCAACCTTGCGATATTAATACCACAGGCAGATTCAACGAAACTATTAAAAACCTCAATGGTTGTTCAATTAAAGTGCCCGATACGGTTACTAAGTTTACATTTAAAGAGGCAGTAGGTGACGCTTATGTACTTTGTATTGCTTTTTGTTGGTAAAATTTTGAATACAAATGTGAGTGGGTTTACATTTATGTCTGATCATAAAAAAAAATCCTCTACAACTCCAGCAAAGACATAACATTTCTCATTTCAGTAGCAAGAGGTAACGAATTATTGGCAGACTACGACTTGACAGAAATATTATCCCGCGATAAACTTGTCTGGGCTGTTCCTAAACCTAACCAAATTTATGGTCTTCGAATAATTGCTAATATTTACGAACGTAACGTTTGGATAGCTATTGGAATATTTTTCTTTGTGGTGATAGTTACTTGGTGGGTTATAGCAAAGTATGCCAATGATCGAATTGAATTTTGGCACTATTGGAGGAGTTTTTGGCCATTTTGGCAATTTCAGTGTGCAGTTCTGATAATCTTACACCGAAAACGAATGCGTTAAGAATTCTTGCATCATCTTATTCCTTTTATTGTATACTAATATATGTTTCGTTTAATGCAAACTTGCTCAGCGTTTTAACAAAACCTCTTTATGGTCAAAGTATTACCACAATGGAAGAACTTGCAGATTCAGGATTGAAACTGCTGATACAGGGTCCTATGAGGATATTGAATTACAGTGCTGCATATGGTGAGAGATTGTACAATAAACTGCAACACCAGATGGTATACGAACCTACGGTTAATTATTCTGAAGCTTTAATGAAAACTGTACTGCACCGTAACCATGGTGCCTTAATGGCCGAAAAAGCTATAAAAATATTGGGAACAAATGGTGGGTATGAAGTCGATCAGTTAGATGCAAAACTTATTACCATGGAATGCACATTTTATACGAGAAAGGGTCACTTTTTTTTGCCTACATTCAACAAACTTGTTAGAATAATATATGAACATGGGTTCAATGAGAAAATTATGCGCGACGCACAAAACCAAAGGAATGATGTAAAGCACAACTCAATTATCGTACTCAATGTTACTCATTTGAGTGGAGTTTTTATTTTTTTGGGTGTGGGATTGTTGCTAGCCACTGTAGTGTTTATTATTGAGTTGGATTTAAAAAAAAGAAACCTAAAAATTGACCTTTTGTTATAATTTGGTACGTTTATTATCTTGCTTGGCAAGACATTTTTCTCTCCATATTGATTATACTACAAAGCAGCTTGATTTGTTTGTAGTTGAAAGCATAATATTACTAAAATTGTAGAATAAGTGGATTGGAAATTTTTAAGTAGATATTGAAACATTTCTTAGGCAAATAAAAGTATTTAAAACTATATGGCACTTTATTCTGTTCCAATAACGTATTCATCGGGTCTGTGAGACTAAGCGAGATAACTGCAGGGTTAATCAGAGATAGAACGACCTATGACAAAGCAAAGTAGTTACAAATAGAGCACAGAAAGCAATTGCACCCTGCTTCTACAATCAAAGCCCACCTTCACTAAAAATTGCAAAAATTAAAAATTTTCTGCCCCGGAAACTGACGGTATTTTTTTGACAGTCACATTGGTAGCATTTATACGAGGATCATTCGAAATGTACGTGGCCTAATACAGATATGGCGCTAATTCCTCGGAATTTGCATTACCATTTTTCAGAACCATCCTTTCGTAGGTTAAGTATGACAGTATAGAGTGATATATCAATTAGTTTGTGTTTGACAGTGCGCCAAAGTGATCGTCCCAACTGATTTCGTAAATAATGGAAAAACTGAGTTGCGAGCAGTGATAAAGTACTTTCATTTGAAAGGCTTAACACCAACCGAAATCAAAGCAGAGTTGGATTCGACATTTTTTAAGTCCGCTCTTTCGTTTTCAAAGGTTAAAAACTGGGTTGCTAAGTTTAAGGGTGGCCATGTGAGAACAAAGGACAAACCCCGCAGTGGACGCACAAAAACGGCTACTACCCCGGATATGATTGAAAAAGTCCTCCGTATCGTATTGGATGACCGTCGAGTAAAGTGCGCGAGATATCAGACATAGTGGGCATCTCAAATGACAGTGTGAACAGAATTTTAACTGAAGAATTGGAAATGAAAAAATACTCCGCGTGTTGGGTGCCGCGTTTGCTTACACCAGAACAAAAACTGAATCGTTTGATTGTTTCTCGAGAACCTTTGGCACGTTTTCGCCGCAATCCGAAAAACTTTTTGCGCAGTTTCATAACCGCCGACGAAACCTGAGTCCACCATTACAATCCCAAAACCAAGGAATAGTCCAAACAATGGACACACAAAGGTTCTCCGCCATCGAAAAAGTCAAAAACGGTTTCGTCGGCAGAGCAGGTTATGGCAACTGTATTTTGGGATTCTCATGGAACTATCTTCGTCGACTACTTGGAATAGGGAAAAGCAATGAATGGCGAGGATTATGCCAATTTGTTGCAGCAATTGAGCTACAAAATCAAAGAGAAACGGCCCATTTGGCAAAAAAGAAAGTGCTTTTTCATCAAGATAACGCACCTGTACACACGTCTGCAATCGCCATGGCGAAAATTTATGAATTGGGATTCGAATTAGTGCCTCATTCGCCCTATTTGCCAGATTTGGCTCTCAGCGATGTTTATCTATTTCCAAACCTAAAAGAATGGCTCGGTGGTAAAAGATTTTCATTCAATTCCGAGGTAATCGCTGCTGTAAATAGCTATTTTGAGGACTTGGGTTTATCGACCTACAAAGACGGCATTGCTGCTTTGGAGCATCGTTGGAATAAGTGCGTTAAGCGAGCAGGAGAGTATATTGAAAACAAAATGATTTGTGCCCAAATAACTTGCGTTTTCTTTGTTACGCCACGTACATTTTGAACGATCCCCGTATTGAAACATTTCTTAGGCAAATAAAAGTATTTAAAACTATATGGCATTTTATTCTATTCCAATAACGTATTCATGTATTCATCGGGTCTGTGAGACTTAGCGGGACAACTGCAGGGTTAATCAGAGGCAGAACGACCTATGACAAAGTAAAGTAGTTACAAATAGAGCACAGGAAGCATTTGAAACTTGTTGCAAGAATTACTTCGCACCCTGCTTCTACAATCAAAGTCTATCTTTACTGAAAAATTTCAAAAATTGAAATTTTTCTGTCTCGGAACCTGATTTGGTATTTGCTTTTTGACAGTCACATTGGTAGCATTTTGAGTGGTACAAAATCTAATTACTTTATTTGCATTTAACATGATATTAAATTTGTATTACTATTGTATTGTAGTTCTATACATTTCTTTCTTGTTCAAATAAATAAATAAAATAAATTCAGATCCAAGTATCGCCAAATCAGGATTTCCTATTCACCAGGCTTAAGGGGGTTTTCTACTTCGCTGCAGTAGTTTTGGTTTATTGCTTTGCAGTCGAAATGTAACTCTGTTTTTCTTCATTAAAATTTTCGCACAGTTGCACATTTATTTACTTTATTTATTCTTTATTTGTAAAACTACAGAGTGGCTAGGAAAACCCCGGCCACTTTTCTTGCGGCGGTCAAGAGATGGCGCTTTAGTAAAGAAAAATTAAATTAAAATACTGGCAACAACGCAGAATCCAATACGTTTTAGTTATTACATACGCCTCATATTGAATCAAAACAACCAAAGTGTCTTGGATTCTGCGTTGTTGCCAGCATTTTAATTTAATTTTTCTTTACTAAAGCGCCATCTCGTGACCGCACCAAGAAAAGTGGCCGAAGTTTTGCTAGCCACTCTGTAGATTAAAAAATTATTAATTTATATAATTTTTACATTAATACAATTTGTTATCAAAACAATTCAGTGTTTTATTCAAAAAATCTAATTTACATTTATTTGAATGTTAATGATACTTTGTTCTTTGGGCAGTTACAAGACTTTCAAACGAGTTGATATATATTATAGTCAAATACAGTGTCGTATACTATTTTTTATATGAGCTTATACACAACATTGGTTTATGCGACAAATGCACCGCTGCAGGCTTGCTCTAAATTAAATTTTAAATATGTTGTTGTTTTTACCCTTGAAGTCACACAGCGGCTCTTAAACTGTGCGCTGTAGCATGCCATTTTCAATACTCTTTCAAGCTGCGACATACTGTGAGTGACTTGCTTTAAAATTTTGGAAATGGTTAGATATTTACAAAATGATTTGTAATGCAAAGAGATTTCTAATAAAAAATAATAATACACTTTAATTAGGTGCACATGTGGATGCTCTTATCGGCGTAAAGAAAAATTAAATACAAATACTGGCATATTTGTATTTAATTTTTCTTTACTAAAACGCCATCTCTTGACCGCCGCAAGAAAAGTGGCCGGGGTATAATTTAAATTCTGTTTTCTTCTCTAACTTTTAAATTTAAATTGAAGGTATATAAAATAGTTATTTATCCACAACTTACCTATTGTAGAGGCATAATTCTACTATTGAGAGACCTCTTATGTTATTAATAAAACACATGTCTTACAATTAAGCCATAAGACACGTAACAAAATCAAACTATATTTAAACTTCCTTGTTAACATTTACATTTATATTCACATTAAAAGAAAAAATATTGTCGGTTTTTACTCACATTCACATTGATATTATTTGTATTTATGTGGTTTAAGCTGTTTCATTTATCATTATGACAATTTTGACAGTTTTGATTAGTGACAACTTGCTACTCTGATCTGTCAACTAATTTAATTCGATGTTTCAAAATGATCAATGTCGGTATTAGTGATCCACATAATTATGCCTCTACAATTTGTAAGTTGTGGATAAAATTTTGTATTGCATTTGTGGATTACCTACAAATAAAACTCTTGAAAATTTAAAAACTCAGCCTTGCGGCCTCGTGCTTAAACTTTATCGCGAGTCTTATTTGCCTCATAATCCACTCATACAATAAATAACTATTAGAATATGGCAGGAAAACTACTTGCACGATATTTTTATTTGGCAAACAATTCATTATAAACAATTTTGTTTTGGTAATTGTTAGTTATATAAAAACTGGTCTGTTATTTAATATTTCAAAAAAATTCTTCAATGTAGTGTATTTTACTGTTTTAGTAAACTATTAGTTAATTAAATAAAGAAAGAAATGTGTTGTAATTGGAACATACAATTTATTTCCACTTTCATATTGGTCTATTACCATTAAAGTTCAATAACATTTTTTTAACAAAGTAGAAAGTAATAAACTTTGTTCAGTTTCCAGTGATTGTTCTGACCGAAACAAGCTTACGTGTTTTGCAAGAATCTAAAGATGAATATAATTAAGCTGGCTATTTTTGCACTAACAATTTTATTGATACATGTTGTGGTTTCTCTAGAAATGAAGAGCAGTAATACAGAATTAACACCATGCGAATCACATGTAATTCCAAAATTGTTCCCCAATGACGTCACGATCTATTTTATTTTTGAAGATTTGAAGAATTTTTCGGTTCTTCATCACATTAACAACCCACGTATTATTGTGGACATTCAAAAACCTATCAGAATGTCATGGAATTTTTATTACAGCTACGTAATACAAACTAATGGACCCACTTTCTTGAATCAAACCCTAAATAAGCTCAAAAGAAGTTCAATTTGGAATAGAAGTGAATCCCCCAGAGGAAATTTTCTAGTTACAACTTCTTCAAGTAGCAATGTGAAAAATACATTTGAAATTCTTTGGGGTTGTGATATAATAAACGCAATGGTAATAATATACAACGGAAGTTCACCTCCGGAACTATGCACATCTGATCCTTTTGAAAAACGGAACAAATGTGGAAATGAAGTAAAAGTTGTTTTTTCCCAACTATGCAATTTTAATACTACAATCAGATTTAACAAAACCATTAAAAATGTGAATGGATGTACAATTAAATTGCCTGATAGAGCAACTAAATATACATATAAAGAAGCACAGGGTGTTGCTGTTGTTTATCGTATCTTACTTTTTGTTGGTAGAATTTTGAACGCAGATAACGTAAATGGAGTTATATTTAAAAACGAAGAGGATTACCTGCACAACCATAGTCAAGGTATAATATTTGGATTGGGAGTAGCAAGAGGCAATAAATTCTTGCAGAACTACGACTTTAGTGATGTATTGTATCACGATGAGCTTGTTTGGGTGACCCCTAAAGCTAAGAAAATTTCTGGTTTTCGAATAATTGCTAACGTTTACAAAAGAAACGTTTGGATTTATATTGCTACATCTTTAATTCTGGTTGTTATCGTTTGGTGGTTAATGGCAAAGTACGCTAACGATCGAACTAATTTTCAGCAATTTTGGAGAAGTTGTTTAGCAATTTTTGCAATTTTACTGTGTGGTTCTGATAATCTTACACCAAAATCAAATGCGATTAAATTTCTGGCATGGTTTTATTGTATTTATTGCTTACAAATAAATACCTCGTTTAATGCCAACTTAATCAGCGTACTGACAAAACCCCTTTATGGCCAAGGTATTACCACGGTCGAAGAACTTGCAGATTCAGACCTAGCAGTTGTGCTACAGGGAAATGCTTCTCATATGTATAATTTCAGTACAGCGTATGGTGAAAGATTGTACAATAAACTACAAAAACAGTTCATAGTTGAACCTATAGCTAATACGTCGGATACTTTATGCCGAATCATATTACATCGGAACATAAGCGCTCTGTTATGCAAAGCAGCGATGAAAACAGCAGGGACGCGTGTAATGTCTGAGGTTGATCTGATAGAATCAAAACCTATTAGTATGGAACTGACGTATTATACAAGGAAGGGTCACTTTGTTATGCCTACTTTTAATAAACTTGTTCGATTGATAAATGAACATGGATTGTACGAAAAAATTATGCGCGAAATTGGAAGCTTGGAAAATTATACCATAGAAAACGTAAATACTGCACTAGGCATTACGCATTTGAGTAGCATTTTTATTATTTGGGGAACTGGATTGTTCCTTGCTGCTGCAGTTTTTATTATAGAATTTGTATTTTTTAATTGTTTGAAGAAAATCAAAAATTATTTTTTCGATTTAACCTGTTGGTGGTTTTATTCTATTGCTTGGCATTAAAAGATTTAGTTTATTCATTTTCAGTCACACTCGCTAGAGTCAGTACGATGCGCACTTATCATTCCTTCAATTGAATTCTTCACACTTAAATACCAGCACAAACGATGAGGATTAGCTGTAATGTAGCAGCTCACCACAAGCTTGTCCAATTGATAAATGAACATGGATTCTACGATAAAATTATGCGCAAATTTGGAAGGCAGGAAAATTATACCACAGAAAACGTAAATACTGCACTAGGCATTACAAATCTGAGTAGCATTTTTAAAATTTGGGGATTTGGATTGTTCCTTGCTACTGCAGTTTTTATTATACAGTTTGTATTCTTAAATTGATTAAGAAAAACAAAAATTATTTTTTCGGTTTAATCTGTTGGTGGTTTTACTCTGTTGCTTGGCATTAAAATATTTAGTTTATCAATTTTCAGCCACACTCGCTAGAGTCAGTTCATTATTAATGATTCAGAGATTGAGTAAAGCCCGAAGCTGTTTATCCTTAGTCTTAGAAAATAGCAGAAAACAATATTACGTTACAACCTGACAACATTAAGTCTTTGGAAAGAGACATTTCCAATGCACCTATTCTTCCTTCAATGGAATGCTTTACACTCAAATGCCACAACAAATGATGAGGATTTGCTGTGATGTAGTAGCTCAACAAAAGTGAACGCTATGCTTATTAAAGCGTACCTTGAAGACGACACTGTTGCACAATAGCTGTAACTAGCTGAACTAGTGGCCTTCGCCCCACGCTGTTTTTGAATGTTTTCTAATGTTTATTCAATTATTATACATGTAGATTATTGCTTTTTATTTTAATAACCTATTCGATGTCGCCCATGGTCATATTGAGTTACTCTAGCGAATCTAATATTAAAACTATTGAATATCTAATTCAAGAGTCTAGGTGGTCCAATTGTAGGGGATCAGACAGGCTCACAATGCGTGATTTCTCGGTTTGAATCCTGGAAGAAACAGAAAAATTTTCTGTAATTCTGTGGATCGGTATTGAGCTCGGTAACCATTGGACGTTGGGTTACAATTAACGGCGCTTGCCTTGATTATTGGCTGAACAAGGCAAATAACAAAGTCCACACACAACATTTTAACATAAATAAACACATGTGTGAATGGCATTGAATGAATGTGCATGAGGGGTGGCATAAGCTTCAGGAGCGCGGTGGTTTAAAGGCCGTAAAGCCCCACTATCTCCTATTACACAAGCAAAGAAACTACCTAAAGTGAAAGACTTCGACACCCAACGCCCTAAAAGCGAAAAGGAATGGCCAGAGAAGAAGAAAAAGAAGAGGAAGAAGAAGAAAAACATCTAATTCTATTTATTAGTTGACTGTGTGTAGGTATAAGATGCCTTTTACACGTGACGAAAAAGCAAAGGTGACTGAAATAATCAAGCAAACAATTGACACGTTGTTATCGGATATAAAATATTTTGCTAAAATAATTGAACAGGTGTGGAGTACAGTGGAAACTAAAATAATTGATTTTAACAAAAACACTACTCTGGCAATAAATCGCCTAAAAAAAGAATAATGAAGAACTCTCCGTCGATTTTGATAGCTTGCAGCAATACACAAGAAGAAATAACTTTTGCATATTTGATCTAAAGGAATCTGAACATGAGCATGTGTAAGATAAAATAATATCCACAGCCAAAGAACAAGCAAATTTAAACATCAATCTTGATTTAATTGATCATTGCCATCTTATAGTGCGGTTTTCTAATGATAAAATACGTCCAATTATTGTAAAAGTTTCAAGTTTCTAAATATTTCAAACTTAACAAGAATTTATCCGCTGCTTTCTCTCAAGAAAGTAATTTACCGCGTATATTTTCTTATCCGAAAATTTACCAACACAACGCTTGACTGTCCTTTAGCATGACCTGCAGATCTTCAACTCGGCAATGCCCCTTTCAGATAACGTCTGCATTCGGAAGGTCGAACCTGACATCCAAATCTGCTTGCACGTTGCCTTGGGTTCCACCAGCCTGCTGCCACTTCGTCACGTCTGTCTTGCCTTTCCAGCTCTACTTTATTGATATCCAAAGTGTCGGTTAGGTGGCAACATCTCTGGCCCTGATGATACCGTATTGCTCTTGGTCTGTTCTACAACCTGCCACTTTTGGGTACTACAAATTATTTTTAACACGTCGTGCATACCGCGTTCCTGATTGTCTATTCACATGCGCTTTGGTAACCAAACGCATCATTCAATTGTAGTACTTAGCATCTCCTTTTCAACTTTTGGTATTCGGCACGGGTGATATGCAACAGGCTCACTTATGCTTTTGCGCGTCGCTTTTTCTAAACTGTTATTTTGTCGTTCTGTTACGCTACCATCGGCCATACGCTATAAATCTGGGTCAATTTTGGGAGTAATTAACAAATATATTTTTAAAATCGTCCGCACTGAAGTCACGGACACTCGGACAGGTCAAGACTAACATTATTTGGCGCTTTTCGCTAATGTAATTTGGCGCCCCTTCTGTATTCAACAAACACTTTCGACTGACATATTGAATTTCTTTTGTTCTTTCTCTATATTTAACAGACCTAGATTGCTAGTTTTGTCATTCTAAAACGTGCTCCTTGTCTGATTCTGGACCTTCTTTAAGGTGGAGAAAGGTCTTTTATCTAAGCAGTTGGTAGCTGGTATGCGTGGAAACATTTTAAGTGTAATATCTACGTTTGGAAACGTACACATCATGCTTATGTGAACATGTAACCGCTAACTGGGACAAACTAGTACTGTGTAACATACCAATTGTGGGGCAGTCGTACGATGGCGCAACTGTGATGTTCGACAGAAAAGGGGGTCCCAAGCAAAGTTGAGGAAAATTTATTTTGAGGCCATTTACATACACTGCATGGCTTACAGTTTCAGTCTTGCTGTCGTTGATGCTTGTGGGAACATACGAGATGTTAGAATTTTTTTTAATACATTAGAAGCTGTTTATGTGCAGTTTTCGCAACCTTTCTACATGAAAAGTTTATAGATGTTGAAAGAAAAATGAAAATGAGTGTGACCGAGTTGACACAGTTACGCGATAGCAGATGTAATTGTAGGGGGAGGGAGCTGTGAATCAGTAAAGAAGAAGAATTATGACTCGATTATCCAGTTGCTGAAGGACAGATTAAACCAAACCAAATCAAAAACTCTGTTGAAGCGGTTGGTTTTTTCAAATTGCAAAAAACAACATAATGAATGTTTAACAATTCTCTCCGTTTTAACTGATGTATTGAATGTTATCAATATATTATTGAGCAAAATGCTTTAAAGCAAGCAAGGAACTTTGACAGAATCCGCAACGGTCATTAACTGTGTCACCAAGACACTAGAAAACAACCGAAGTCATAATGCTTGTTCCGTGCCATGGAAAACGGCTGAATACAGCGCAAAAATCAATTAGAACATGTTACGCTTTACTAAAAAAATTTCTGTCGTGGAAACTGACCTTTCTATTTTTTGTAATTGTTTTTGGCAGTCGCATTGGTAGCATTTATACATATACACATAATTGTAATTTGAATTGGTATTAAATCTATTTATATTATTTGCATTTAACATGGATATTAAATTTGTATAATTTATTATAGTATTGTAGTTCTATGCATCTCTTTAAAAGTGGTTTGTAATGCAATGTTATTTGAAATTAAAAACAAGTTTTCTTAAATTTGGTATATTTTACTATATTAAACTTGTAGTTTATGAAATAAAAAAATATTTATGTTGTAACTGGAACATACAATTTATTTCCACTTTCAGATTAGTATATAACCATTAATGTTCAATAACAATTTTTTGTTATAGTACAAAGTAATAAACTCTCTTCAGTATCCATACAAACCTTCAAAAATAAAAAAGTATCGTCAAGGGCTTCAATAAAAAATTTGGGCAGCTGCTCTACTATAAACGCATGCAGCTTATGAAAAGAAGCAATATTCACTCCGTGCTTGATTCGCAGCATCGTTTGCAATTTAGAATGGATGCACCATAGTGTTGACGACTTGTAGATAGTTGACTGTCATGAAACACAATTTTTCGTTAACTAATTGCTCTTGTTAATAATTAATTTTTACCTACCATTTTGTTCATATAGGCAAGCATTATTGTTTCATCAACCACCTTGTAGTTTTTGATGGCCATCCAGTTTGATAATTTTTCGTATTACTTGCAATACGCTTGTTTAGATTTCTCGGGGATTAATCGCTGTTCAGCTTGTTCGGCTAACATTCTAATCTCGGATGAAATATCCATGTTTTCGTTCATTTTGTAATTCGCGAACACAAAGTCGAAACAAACTTCACAAATCAACAAATTTATAATAAATATACATAGCAACGAAACAACAACAATTGCTAACCGTTTCTATATCAACGATTAATAACACAGATTACTTCGAAAAGGGGATTTCAAGTTCCTTTTTTTTGTTATAATTTTCAGATTGTAGTGTGGTAGGTATAATAAAAAATAGCGTATAATACACGTGTATAAGAGCTTTTAAGGCACTGCTCCGTTAAAAGGCACTCGGCTTTGCCTCGTACTTTTAAACCCGTGGCGCGTGCTTTAAAGGCTTGCTTATACACTTGTATTATAATATACTCAATTAACAAATTTTTGATATTCAAATAATTTTGCGTTTTATTCGCAAACATACTCATGATACTTATTGAACATAACATCACACTATGAGGAATAACCTCTCTTTTTTCTACTATTTTGTGTACGGTTGCCTATAGATTGCAGTAAAACAATCCATTGACATGTTCTTTATAAAAGTATACATATAGCTGATATGTATACAAAAAAAGAAAAACTCACTATATGTACACTTCAAGCTGATGGGTATATTAATGCTTTTATCGACGCTCTAGTAAATTACAGGTTTGTGTAAAAAATAAGTAAATATGTTATAAGATTTACATACAATTGTTTCCGACTCTTATATTAGTCTATAGCATCAAATATTGTTTTAATAGTACACGCCACTAAGTAGGAAATTTTTTCAGCTTCCAGTGATCCTTTTAGACGAAATAGGTTCAAGCCCTTTGCAGGAATGTAAAAATGGATATAATTAAGATACCTTCTTTTGCACTGACCATTTTATTGCATGATGGTGTGTTTTCTCTAGAAACCAAAGGCACTCGTGCAGAATTACCATCATGTGTGTTACATGTAATTCCAAAATTGTTCTCAAATGACGTCACAATCTATTTTATATTTGAAGATTTGAAACGTATTATTGTGGATATTAAAATGTCCATCAGCATGTCATGGATATTTTCATTACAGCTACGTAATGCGACGGTTTTTTTTCCAGAAAAATAAAATTCATAGAGGTTTAATGTTGGTCTATTTTGTTGGTCAACAAATAGGCTTGCTAACTCAGCCTGGTCGTGGGCTGTTGAAAAGATTCTCAAAATAGAGACCAGGAGAAGTCTTTTAATGGGCGCCAGAATCCTAACAAAAAAAAATATAGCCAGAAAAGGATTAGGGAACTTGGGATTCACAAGTATCCTTCGATAAAAGAGAACGCAACAGAATAACCTCAATAATCAAAATTTAATGTTGAAATATGCATATAAAGTAAAACTGTTTATATAATCTTGAATGACATCAAAATTTAAAATGTTAATGTAATATACAATTAAATCGAACATAAAAGGAACTACTCCAATTAATGTGGGGGGGGGGGAATAATTAAAGACAATTAATTAAGTTAACTTAGAAACACTAAAAATATAATTAATGTACTCTGGGAGGTTAGAATCCATCAACTGATAATCTTATATTCCTAATAACGCTATCCCGAAAATAAATAAACGACGAGCAATGGTGCACCGCTGCGAGCGTAACATAAGCAAAGGAGCAGGCGCAATAAGCTCCACGAACGCACAAAACAATTATGAAAAGTGAAATAATTAAAATAAATACACTTAATGGATTCCGGCGTACCAGGCCGTTTGCAAATTAGCATAAATAAATACTGAAATTTGGGTTAAATCAAACTCAATTGGTGTAGTTTAACAACCAATACGTAAAGCTTCAGATTTGAAAATAAGTAATATAATAAAATTAAAAATCAGTAGGTACTTCAAAACTATGTAGATGGATAACCGTAATAACGTTGATCCTGGTACGACGTACGGCCGTTCAAACAAAATAAAATAAAAGATACGCCTGACCTTAGATACTTGAGGTTAAATCTTCTACACCATATACCAGCAACACAGCAATAATCCATAAACGTAAGGGTAGCTATACGTATACGGGAACTTCTAATTTTCGTATTAATTAATAAAATACGCCGTTACTTGATGTTTGGAACTTATTATACTTATACGTATATTCCAAAATAATATTTACTAGATAGTAAATCATAAATCATAAACAGTAACTCGTAACTACTAAATCGTAAATCGTAAATAATGAATCGTAAATAGTTAATCGTAACTAATGAATCGTAAATATTGTAAATATCGTAAATATCGTAAATATCGTAAATAATGTAAATAATGTAAATAGTTATTCGTAAATAGTCCTGAAATAGAAAAGAAGTGATTAGCACTCGGCTTAGCAAAAAAGGAAAACGATAAACTTACTGAGGTTTTGGGCGACTACCAAAAGGACATTCATTCGCCTTCCGGGAATGGTATAAGAAAAAGAATTCGAGCTTCACTACAATATCAAATAAAACTTTAAGATAATGTACTATTGAAATTAAAAATAACGAAATTACCTGCACGTGGAACGACAACAGCCTACAATCCGTAAAATACGCTATTTATGGCCTTAAAAATCGAAGACGACGTAACGTACACTCGTAGATAATAGAACCACAAATAATTTTAGGAACTCCGTGAAAATAATCACCATAAACGGTTTCTATAAACTGGATTTCAACAGGAGTCTTTTCAGTTGCCCAAGTGAACTCATAATGGCCAAAACCAACCACACAAGAATTATTCGTTTTCTTGCTAAATTTGAAACTGATAACAGTAAATGCAAATCAACAAAAATGTACCTGTGCGCATATGAGATAAGCTAACGTTTGAAGAAGACAGAATTTTCATAGGCGGAACATGCGTCTTTTGAATTTGGTGAGTAACAAGACCTTGATGGAACGAAGCTAAAGCCTAAATAAATTCTGAAATGATTAAAAATAAACGCTCGAACGGTTTACTCATTAGATTCTACTAAATTAACCCCCATAGCTCAAAAATCAAATTCAAGAAAAGTCGCATAACGATAAAAGAAACTGCGCCCGCTTATGTGAAAGTAAGAGGGACAGAAATAATGCAACAAAACGAACAAGCAAATTTTTAAAGACTTTTGGGTTGCACATATCTATAGAAATTAGGCGGCGAAAGTGTTAACAAATCTATTCTAATAAGAAATATTATTTCTATATTTGGAAATAAAAGACAGAAATTCTAAACAACAAAAAAAAATGTTACAACACTCCCCCTTCTCCGGGAGGAAGTAAATTTTCTAAAAGAAAATTACTGACGATAACTAATACCTAAACCCATATTAAACAAAATCAACCATTACCATCATGATATGCTAGCTTTAAGTCCTGCACATGCCATATACCTTGACTATTACCCTCATCGTCCTCTAATTCGTATGTGGTAGATCCGCTTTTCTTTCTAACTTTATACGGCCCTACAAACTTAGGAGCTAATTTTGATGTAAAATACTTAGCAGCATTACTAAGAACTTTATTTTTGCGCCACACTCGTTGTCCGGGTTGATACAATACTTCACGACGACGCAGATTATAATGTTTACGGTTACGCTCAAACGCAGTTCTTAGGCGTTCTTTAATTTTACCAAACATTTCACGAAAACCATTTTGTCGGCGAACAATTTCATTATCATTATCCTTTTCAGAAGAAGAGATGTTGGTCTCATAATCTTTACCGCATATCACATGTTCATGACCGAAGTTCACGAAATAGGGAGTAAATCCAGTTGTTTCATGACGGGAAGTTCTAATGGCGCAAGCAATAGCCGCAAGGTGTTTATCCCAATGAGTGTCTTGGATATAAGAAGATATCATGGTCTTAACTACTCTACTACTTTTCATCTGAACACCGTTATCGCACATTAGGTATTGGGGTACACCGTAAACCAGAAATATGTCTTCTTCGATATGTTTGGCCAGAACTTTAGCAGTTCCAGAACGAACGGGGAAAAGCACTACATATTTACTGAAATAATCAGTGACGACCAATACGTGTTTATAACCTTGACTAGATCGGGGAAAAGGACCAATAAAATCTAGACTAATCATTTGCCACGATTGTTCTACAGATGGACGAGAACCCATTAAACCGGCTGGGGCTTTTTGTTCCGGTTTTTGTTCTTGGCAAGTTTTACAATTTTTAATATAACGCGTTACGTCACTTTTTAACTGGGGCCAATAGTAACGACTACGAACTTTCCAATACGTCTTAAACACACCTACATGACCGGAGGCGGGATCGTCATGAAAACGTTTTAAAATAGCGGCACGTTTGTCTTTAGGAATAACAAGTTTCCAAAAATCTTGTTCACTTGCTAAATCGGGAATTTGCGGACGCGTGAATTTATATAGTAAACCGGCTTCAACTCTCCAACTACCATACTTTTCAGGTTGTTCCTCTATGCGTTCGAACATGCTCTTGTACCACTTGTCATTGGAATCTGAAAAATTTACATCTTCTACCGGTGCGGCGATGCTGTCCACACAGATCGGAACAGAGCGGGATAATAAATCCGGGACGATGTTCTCTTTTCCTTTACGATGGATTATTTCAAAGTCATAAGGCTGCAGTCTAAGAGCCCACCGAGCTAATCGACCTTGGGGATCGCGCAAACGGTGTAACCAAAGCAAAGAATGATGGTCAGTTATGACAATAAAATGAGGACCTTCTAGATACTGCCTAAGTTTATCTACCGCCCAAATGACCGCCAAGCACTCTCGCTCTGTTGTTGAATATTTTCGTTCTTGAGAGGTAAGTGACCGAGATAAATAACAAATGACGCGCTCTCCATCTTCAAAATTTTGAGACAATACAGCTCCGACTCCGTATGCGGAAGCGTCAGTTTGCAAAATAAATGTTTTAGAAAAATCAGGGCAGTTTAAAATAGGTGCGGTGATTAGATGTTCTTTAATAGCTTTAAATGAATTTTCGCAATTTTCAGTCCAATTCCAATTAACGTTCTTTTTAATTAAATGTGTAAGAGGAGCAATAATCGAGGAAAAATGAGGTACAAAACGCCTATACCACGACGCGGTTCCGAGAAATCTGCGAATTTCTACAACGTTCTTAGGGGACGGTATATCTAAAATAGCCTGAATTTTCTCAGTGTCAGGGCGTAAACCATGCATATCAACGATGTACCCTAAATATTTGAGTTGTGGACGGCAAAAATTACATTTTTCCGGACTAATC
The DNA here is from genome assembly GCA_958336395.1 of Ctenicera cuprea. Lineage (NCBI taxonomy): Eukaryota > Metazoa > Arthropoda > Insecta > Coleoptera > Elateridae > Ctenicera > Ctenicera cuprea. Next base: position 42,941,214 of record OY284489.1, on the reverse strand, counting down.
ACTAAACCTGCAGCATGAAGGCGATCAAAAACCTTCTCGAGGGTTTCAAGATGGGAATCAAAATTTTGGGAAACGATTACAATATCGTCTAAGTACACTAATACCGAGGGTTGTAAATCGGCTCCAAGCACGGTATCAATTAGCGGTTGCCACGTCGCGGGCGCATTTGTAAGTCCAAATGGCATACGACAAAATCTAAACAATCCCCTACCAGGAACTGTGAAGGCAGTATAATCACGAGAAGCTTCCTTTAAAGGTACCTGCCAATAGGCTGATTTAATATCTAGGGAGCTAAGATAACGAGCATCTCTAAGTTGATCTAGGATAGCCGAAACGTAGGGCAATGGATACGCATCTTTACGTGTAACCGCATTAAGTTGTCTATAGTCGATACAAAATCTGTATGTGTTATCTTTCTTACGAACAAGGCACACGGGTGAAGACCACGAACTTTTGCAAGGTTCAATAACATTTTCGGATAGCATGTTCTCCAATTCATCGTCGATGATTTTCTGTTTTTGGGGAGACACGGGGTAGTAGCGCTGTTTTATTGGTTTTGTATCAGGCAGTAATTCTATCTCATGTTCGGTGGCTGTTGTACGGCCGAGACTGGTACCCATAAGCGCAATCTTTTCGGAAATAAGATTATTTAAAGCAGTGCGTTGAGTAATTGTAAGCATGCTTTCACTCTGAATGCTACCTATGTCGGATACTTTTGGATTATTGGAAAAATGCCAAATATCTTGCCGTAAGTCTGGGACAATACCCATGGCTATCCAAAAATCTATGCCTAATATCAACGTATGCGTTAATTCAGGGACCACTAAGATATGTAATAGATGGAGGGTACCCATCAGACATACTGGTGTTTCCACATAACCTAAACTTTTGCACGAGTGTCCATTAGCAACAGTGCAATTAGTCGGTACCGAAATTAATTTTAGCCCTAGTTTTTGTATAATTTCCCAACCAGGACGTCCTAACACGGTTTGCGAGGCTCCTGAATCGAGTAAACCTAATATAGGGTATCCCAAAATAGTGATTTCTAAATAAGGACGCTGATCATCGCGTGCGTGAGAGATAACATAATCAAGAAGTGGTTTTCCTGGAAATGACTTGTTTGATACATTGGTCGACACTACGGATGGGTGGGAGGTAACTGATCGACCGGTTAGTTCCTCCGAGTAAAGTTTTCCGACGTCGAACAATGAGGACAAGTTTTGACTGTAAAATTATGTTTACCGCAACGATAACATAAAATTTGTTTAGGAGAAGGGCATTCTCTCATCGAATGTCCTAATTTTTGACAATTCCAGCAAGAAATTTTTCGCGAGGTACCTTGAAATTCATCAACTGGATTTGAATCACCGAGAGAACGAGTAGAAGTCGACACAAATGCGAAGTCCGGTTCAACAAATCCGTGTCGCTTCCGAGAAGGAGGTACATAATTATCTGCACGAAATTTCTTTATTTCAAGTTTCAGACATTCGTCTTCAAGTTCTTGTAATGAGTTCACTACGGGAAGCTGAGTAGAATAAAACGGAGCTAAATTTCTAGAAATTATTCCAAGTTGAATTTCTTCAGCAACCGAACCGTATCTGCGAAACATGGATTTAATACATGATAAATAATCAATGATAGTTTCAGTGGGATCCTGCGTTCTAGCCATTATGTCGTTTAATAATCTAGGCTTATAGTCAGGTGGCTCATAATGATATTTTAAAAGGGCTGATAGACTTTTCCAATCCGTGAATTTTGATCGATTACTGCGATACCATAATAGTGCTTTAGACTCAAAAAGATCAACAGCTGAACCGAATAATTGGGCTTCCGAAATGTTACGCGCTAATCTCAATTCCTCCACACGTTCTAAAAAGTTGTGAACACTTAAACCTTTAGCATCTCCGGTAAATTTTAGGTTCCATTTTTGAATGGGTTGCGAAGGACCACTAAAAGAATTAGTTTGACCAGAAACATCATCTGCATCGTCAACTTCATCTGCTGACTCATGATTACCAGATTTTGGGCTTTGAACAAAAATACTACTGACATCTAGAATTGGTGTACCGCTATCAACCAAACTATCTAAAAAGGTTAGGAGATCGGTCAGTAATTGGGTACGCAACGTTACTTGCTCTTTCGACAAATCAGTGATCGGTATTCGATTGGTACGACCTAAAAGATGTACAGCACGTGAACGAATTATATCTAAGTTAGGATTGGGTTTATCACGTAAACGGGTTAATTCCTCTAGCGTAGTTTGAATTTTAACAAATTCTTCTTCAGGATTGTATGGGTATTGAGGACTGATTAAAGTTTTACTAGATTTTTCTAATTTTAATAAGGGTCGTAAATAGGATCTCATAGCGTCGACGCTTTGTGTAGAAGCTATGTCTATTCCACGCACGACAAGTTCATAACGCAACTCCTCTTTCTTAAGACGGTTAATATCAAGACGGTATTCGGCCATGATTGATTAAAAAAAAATCAATAAATAAATAAAATAAATAAAATAATTACCCAAAAAAAAAGGTGCACGAAGTAATACCGACTTCTTGCAAGATAAGATAGCAGAATTTATATATAAGGATTTGAGAAACAAACAACGAGAACAAAATATAAAAAAAAATAATGAGAATAATCAAACATAGAAAGTGAAGAGCTAACGGCCACTGGCCCCACGTTGGGCGCCAAAATTTGCGACGGTTTTTTTTTCCAGAAAAATAAAATTCATAGAGGTTTAATGTTGGTCTATTTTGTTGGTCAACAAATAGGCTTGCTAACTCAGCCTGGTCGTGGGCTGTTGAAAAGATTCTCAAAATAGAGACCAGGAGAAGTCTTTTAATGGGCGCCAGAATCCTAACAAAAAAAAATATAGCCACAAAAGGATTAGGGAACTTGGGATTCACAAGTATCCTTCGATAAAAGAGAACGCAACAGAATAACCTCAATAATCAAAATTTAATGTTGAAATATGCATATAAAGTAAAACTGTTTATATAATCTTGAATGACATCAAAATTTAAAATGTTAATGTAATATACAATTAAATCGAACATAAAAGGAACTACTCCAATTAATGTGGGGGAATAATTAAAGACAATTAATTAAGTTAACTTAGAAACACTAAAAATATAATTAATGTACTCTGGGAGGTTAGAATCTTAGAAACTTAGAAACACTAAAAATATAATTAATGTACTCTGGGAGGTTAGAATCCATCAACTGATAATCTTATATTCCTAATAACGCTATCCCGAAAATAAATAAACGACGCGCAATGGTGCACCGCTGCGAGCGTAACATAAGCAAAGGAGCAGGCGCAATAAGCTCCACGAACGCACAAAACAATTATGAAAAGTGAAATAATTAAAATAAATACACTTAATGGATTCCGGCGTACCAGGCCGTTTGCAAATTAGCATAAATAAATACTGAAATTTGGGTTAAATCAAACTCAATTGGTGTAGTTTAACAACCAATACGTAAAGCTTCAGATTTGAAAATAAGTAATATAATAAAATTAAAAATCAGTAGGTACTTCAAAACTATGTAGATGGATAACCGTAATAACGTTGATCCTGGTACGACGTACGGCAGTTCAAACAAAATAAAATAAAAGATACGCCTGACCTTAGATACTTGAGGTTAAATCTTCTACACCATATACCAGCAACACAGCAATAATCCATAAACGTAAGGGTAGCTATACGTATACGGGAACTTCTAATTTTCGTATTAATTAATAAAATACGCCGTTACTTGATGTTTGGAACTTATTATACTTATACGTATATTCCAAAATAATATTTACTAGATAGTAAATCATAAATCATAAACAGTAACTCGTAACTACTAAATCGTAAATCGTAAATAATGAATCGTAAATAGTTAATCGTAACTAATGAATCGTAAATATTGTAAATATCGTAAATATCGTAAATATCGTAAATAATGTAAATAATGTAAATAGTTATTCGTAAATAGTCCTGAAATAGAAAAGAAGTGATTAGCACTCGGCTTAGCAAAAAAGGAAAACGATAAACTTACTGAGGTTTTGGGCGACTACCAAAACTACATTCATTCGCCTTCCGGGAATGGTATAAGAAAAAGAATTCGAGCTTCACTACAATATCAAATAAAACTTTAAGATAATGTACTATTGAAATTAAAAATAACGAAATTACCTGCACGTGGAACGACAACAGCCTACAATCCGTAAAATACGCTATTTATGGCCTTAAAAATCGAAGACGACGTAACGTACACTCGTAGATAATAGAGCCACAAATAATTTTAGGAACTCCGTGAAAATAATCACCATAAACGGTTTCTATAAACTGGATTTCAACAGGAGTCTTTTCAGTTGCCCAAGTGAACTCATAATGGCCAAAACCAACCACACAAGAATTATTCGTTTTCTTGCTAAATTTGAAATTGATAACAGTAAATGCAAATCAACAAAAATGTACCTGTGCGCATATGAGATAAGCTAACGTTTGAAGAAGACAGAATTTTCATAGGCGGAACATGCGTCTTTTGAATTTGGTGAGTAACAAGACCTTGATGGAACGAAGCTAAAGCCTAAATAAATTCTGAAATGATTAAAAATAAACGCTCGAACGGTTTACTCATTAGATTCTACTAAATTAACCCCCATAGCTCAAAAATTAAATTCAAGAAAAGTCGCATAACGATAAAAGAAACTGCGCCCGCTTATGTGAAAGTAAGAGGGACAGAAATAATGCAACAAAACGAACAAGCAAATTTTTAAAGATTTTTGGGTTGCACATATCTATAGAAATTAGGCGGCGAAAGTGTTAACAAATCTATTCTAATAAGAAATATTATTTCTATATTTGGAAATAAAAGACAGAAATTCTAAACAACAAAAAAAAATGTTACAGTAATATATACTAATGGACCTATTGCGTTAAACAAGACCCTAAACAAGCTTACGAAAAGTTCAATTTGGAATATAAGCGAGTCTCCAAGACGAAAATTTTTAGTTATAACGTTATTGGGTGGCAATTTTAAAAAAAGTTTGAAAAAAGTAATCGTATATAACGAAACATCACCTCCGGAACTATACACGTTTGATCCGTTTGAAAAAAGAAACAAATGTGGAAATGAAGCAAAAGTTGATTTTTCCCAACATTGCAATATTAATGCTACTAGCAGATTTAACAAAACTATTAAAACTGAGAATGGATGTTCAATTAAAATGCCTAACAGAGTAACTAAGTATACATTTAAAGAGGCACCGGGTTTTGCTGTTCTTTATCGTGTGCTGCTTTTCATTGGTAAAATTTTGAGCACGGATCACGTGGATGGAATCATGTTTGAAAATGAACAGGTTGGCCTTAACAACCATAGCGAAGGTATAATATTTGCAGTTGGACTGACAAGAGAAAATGAATTATTGGATAACTACGACTTGAGTGAAGTATTATATTATGACAAGCTTGTTTGGGTTACCCCTAAAGCTAACAAAATTTCTAGTTTTCGAATTATTGCTAATGTTTACGAAGAAAACGTTTGGATCGCTATTGCTATGTCTACAATTGAGGTGGTTATCGTTTGGTGTTGATAGCAAAATGCGCTAAAGATCGAACTGTGTTTCTTCAATTCTGGAGGAGTTGCTTAGCAATTTTAGCAATTTCATTGTGTAGTTCTGATAATCTTAGACCAAAAGCGAATGCGATTAAATTTCTGGCATGGTTTTATTGTATTTATTGCTTACAAATATATATATATCAAAAAAAGACATCACGAGTAGGATGGGACAGGCTAGACAAGCTATACAAAGACTAAATCCGTTACTGTGGTCAAAAAGCATGTATAATAACACGAAAGTTAGAATCTATAATAGTATAGTGCAAAGTATACTAATATATGGCTCGGAGACTTGGGAATTGTCCAAAAGACATAGACAACAAATAAATGCAGTCGAAATGGATTTCCTTCGAAGAGGATGTAGAGTGTCGAGACTAGAACACGTAACGAATGCAGAAATAAGAAACAGAATTCAGAAGAACACAACATCCGTAGATGAAATAGAAAAAAGAAGACTCTTATGATATGGACACATACAAAGAATGAACGCAAATAGATGGCCAAATCGAATACTAAAGTGGAACCCGCCAGGACGACGAAGACGAGGTAGACCTCCTGATACGTGGATAAAACAAGTGCAAGAGGACATGAGAAACAGAAACCTTGAAGAAGGAGCATGGAATGACAAAGACTACTGGCGTTTGGGATGCGAGAGACGGCACAGGCCGTAAAATACTCGCTATATATATATATATATATATATATATATATATATATATATATATATATATATATATATATATATATATATATATATATATATATATATATATATATATATATATATATATATATATATATATATATATATATATATATATATATATATATATATATATATATATATATATATATATATATATATATATATATATATATATATATATATATATATATATATATATATATATATATATATATATATATATATATATATATATATATATATATATATATATATATATATATATATATATATATATATATATATATATATATATATATATATATATATATATATATATATATATATATATATATATATATATATATATATATATATATATATATATATATATATATATATATATATATATATATATATATATATATATATTGCTGTGTGTTCTAATTCAAAAATTTATTTCTAAAATTAAAATTAAAAATTATTGATAATTTTTTTATTACTAAGAAAAGTATGAAATTTTGTTGAGGTAAGAGGATTCTTCGTGGTCTTGTAATTCATTGAAGTTTAATTATATCGACGGTAATGCAGTGGTAATCTTGATTTCTTGTATTTCTTATTGGTTAAATGCATTTTAAGTGGCATTGAGATTTTTCCAGGATACTATTCCTAGAATAGAATTGTTTATATTAGTAAAACTTGACTATAAAAAATTATAGCATATATAAAACATGCTAAGGCAATTTAATATTGACGCAAACTATAAATAATTTAACTTGAATTAATTTATTTATCAATAATAAAATCGTTTATGTAAAAATATGAGTCGAACTGTGTATAATATTAAAGGGTAATCCTTATTTGAGATGTTATTTGTTGAAAAGTGTGTCTTTAAATGAATAAGTGATTTATAAAAAAAAAAATATTTTAGAAAATTATTTTGACGCACCTTGTATAATTTTAATTTAGAATTAATTTAATTAATGTGTTTGTTGGGTTAATTTAATTTAGTTTGATTAGATAACCTAATTGTTTATTTAGATTTAAAACAAACCGTATACCTTACTTTTGAGTATGTCGGTATATAAAATATCGTAATGTAAATAGTTTTCTGTATTTTAGGTCAAGGTTGTAAGAAATTGCCAGACGGTTTTTGTATAAAATATAGTCACAGATAAAAGTGATAAGAAGTCAATGACCTCATATAAATTACTTGTAAACCTAGGGTTCATGTTAATTAAGGAATATGACTATGGTTTTAAATTAATGAATAATTAATTGATAATTATTAATGCTAATAAGCTGGTATTGTTTAATTTATGTGCCTTTGTAAATATGAAAAAAATATTTTAATTTTAAAATTTTAAGGAAAATTTTCTTCATTGAATGTACCTGTCATACGTTGATTTATGTTTGAATCGCGTATTTAAAATAGATGTATTCCAGTTAATCTGGGATAATGACATTTATGTAATAAGTTGAATAAGGGTGAAATTTAGATTATAGTTGTAGGGTTTCGTAGCTATATTGTAAAAACAATAGAATTTTAATTGTTTCCGGTTTTATCTTTATGTAAAGTATACTTAAGGGTGATAATTGAATAATTGGTAATTTGTCTGAGGTGACGAGGCTATCAGCCAGATTTGTAAAAAGAGTTTTCGGGTAAGAATTTGTATAGCGTGGGTGCGTTAATGATTAGCTCCCAAATTTTTGATAATGTAATTAGAAATTTTAATGTGAACAAAATAAATTGTTGTTATAAGTGAAAGTAACAAGGTGTTTTATTATTTAAAGAAAATTGAGAAAAATCCGTTGAATAATATAAAAGTTATTGGAAGATTAAAAAGTAGAATTTTGAAGCGTCCTTTCTTTATTGTAAAAATATTAATTTGTGCAAGTATTAAATATTCCAATGGGAAAATAAATTAAAATTTAAATATAATAACCAGTGATACAAGTAATTAAAGAACAATTTGAAAGATTCTTCGACAAATAAATTCAATAAATTATAAAGTGATAAAAATGGCGTACCTGAGCACCATTTTATGATAAAGATGTAGTTCTGCGAAGTTCCGGTTTTTGAAGTGTAGTAATACATCTTGTTGTCAGTGGTGCAGATTTGTATTTGACGGATAATATTGAATTAATTTTCTTCGTGTGATATAATAATAAATCTGTAATAATAAAAGTTGATCAGTTATAATTAAAAATAAAAATGCTAACAATAAATAAAAAATTAAAATAATTATCAATTGAAAAATATAATTTCTAATAAAAAAAGAATTACGTACCTGAGAAAAACTGTTATTGAAGATTTTGCTGGAGAACACATGGTTTTGTATTATTGGACAGGCAGCGTTAGGACAGCACACATCATACCGTGCACAAGCACATCACAGACAGGAAAGAAAAATTGGTTGTATGAGTTAGCTACCATTCAGATACGTGGAAGCGCACGCATCAAATATTCCGAACTTCAAAGAAGAACATTGTCAAAAGTTAAGTAATAATTTTCGTTGTGTTTCAATAAAGAAATTTGTTTTATTTATTATAAATGTACAGAGATGTTTTAAATATTATTTTATGGTGATGTATTTATGTGTAAATGTAGTAGGTGGTATTCTGGAAACCTGCAATTAATTTTTTTAAAATAACCCATCGAAAATAGTGAAGCTACATGATGTTCAAGAATTTAACATTATCCCTGAGATTGAGTACAAGATGAATTTATTTCAATCAATTATTTACATGTCAAAAATTTAATAAGAGTCTCTTGTTTTAAAATAAAATTCCCATGCTTATAAATTTATTTGAAATTTATTTTTTTTTATGAAAATGCTTAAAACTAAATTAAAACACACAGCATTTAATTATATTAATTTTATTACTGAGCTAGCAAAAGTGGGTCAAAAATAAATAATAATTCAAAGTTTAAAAAAAAATTTATGATTTTTTCAAATGTTTTGGAATTTAATAAAAAATTATAAAAAGAATTTTTCAAAATCCATATTTCACAGCATTTTTTTTCTATCCCAACGTGGGGCGTTTTATAACTATTTATATTCAAAACTTTAAATTAATTATGAATTTTTATAATTCATATTTCACAGCAATATATATATATATATATATATATATATATATATATATATATATATATATATATATATATATATATATATATATATATATATATATATATATATATATATATATATAGAAAATTGTTAATTGTTGGGAATTCGGTCAGGGCAGAAAAGAAGACGACTCTTTGTTCTTAACCAAGCTTTCGGAATGTACTTTATTCCTTCTTCAGGGTATCTGTTACAGTTATAATCAGTAAATACAACAATGTGCAAAAGTTAACATTAAAAATTACTTACAAAACGTGAGTTAATAACTGGCTAAAGTTTTACAGGGCATATCAGGCGGTAAGAACACTTGACAGAAACATTGTATAACATAAATGACTTACAGATTTAACAGATTAAAATTTAACTAAAAATTAAATTTTAAAATTTGGAAGTGACAGTTCGTTTGACATGACATTTGATGATTGATAATAATAAAAAAAAAAAAAAATTGCAATAAATTCAAAAAGTTACTAAATGACAGGTGGGAAATAGGAACAACAGCTGTCATATGTAAACGCATAATTAGGTTTACGATTAGTTTACTACAGTATGATCTAACATAGACAAATTATTGTTATTATGTATTTTGTTAAAATTTAAAATATAAGAATAAATGTTGCTAAGGTTGTCTACATCAGTTTTAAAATTTAAACAATTGGGATTACTTTTAATATAAGTCATCTCAAGAAAGAGTCTGCTTTTGTGGTTTTGTTCCGTGTCCAAAATTTTTGCATCTTTAAAATTAATAACGTGATTAGACTGTTTACTATGAATAGCCAGGGCACAGGAATGTTTTCCTATTTTACAATCGCTCCTGTGTTGAGTAATTCTATTTTTTAGCCATTGGGATGTTTGCCCTATATAGATCTTGTCACATTCTCCGCAGGGAATGGAGTACACAACGTTAGATTTATTCAACATAGGCGTTTTATCTTTGGTTACAGAAAACAGACTACGGACAGTTTTTAAGTTGTATTTTGCTATTTTTACCTGGTCGTATTTCAAAATTTTACATAAATTCTGGGTTAAGTTATTTATGAAGGGTAATCTTTTATAAATGATGTCACCTACAGTCACCTCTTCAGGGTTCCTGGGTTGAGGATTAGGTGTACTAAAAAGCAGTTTTTTGATTAAAGTTTTAGGGTAGCCATTGTTGGAAAAAATGTCAGATAAAATGTTTAAATTTTTATTATGTAGTGACGGGTGTGAAATTTTTAATATTCTATTTTTTAGGCCTAGTATGATGTTGATTTTTTGATTGATGGGGTGGTTAGAATGATAATTAACGTACCTCCCCGAATTGGTAGGCTTTTGATACCAATCGAGGACCAATACACCATTATCACCTCTGATAATCCTAGTATCCAAAAAGGGGATGCTGTTGTCATTTTCTTGTTCTATAGTGAATTGAATGTGGTGGTTGTAATTGTTAAAAATATTTAAAGTTTCATTAATTTGTTCTGAAGGAACAGCAGTTATAACATCAT